>VWZS01004065.1:550149-779046 GCA_013397075.1 Rhabdornis inornatus
AAAAAAAGAGAATAAATAGGATTAAGCAGTTAAAACTGTTATACACATATTTCTCTCTCCATTGTCCTGGAGTTGTGCTCGCCTTTCCCCTGCTCCTCTGGGTCTCAGGTTTAGAAGTTCCAGAAAATAGCATCTGGAGTTCACCAGTGCTCCTGCTGTGATGGTTTTCCCATCCTTGCCCTAGTAACCATCTAGTGCCCAAGTTCAGGTTTAGCTAATATGCTTTTACACCTACACCTTCATCTGCAGCTCCACAGTACATCCAGATCTTCTGTGTTATGGTATCTATGTCAGACATAACTTCATTATCTCGGTTATCCACAAATCCAGTTTTGTCCAGCTCCATACCTTTATTTCTTTAACTGTCCGTGGGTGAGCTTCCTCTAATACCAGCCTGTGCCCCACTGGTCATCCCCTGCCTGTGCTCTTCTGTGCTATGTTCTGTCTCCTCCTCTCAAGGACTCTGCTGTCCTATCAGGATTTTATCTATCTACAATGCATCATTGTCTAAGAGCTGTAAATCAGAATCATAGGATCATAGAATGGTTTCAATTGGAAAGACCTTAAAGATCATCTAGTACCAATCCCCCAGCCATGGGCAGAGACATCTTCCACTAGACCTGGTTGCTCAAAATTCCATCTAACATAGTCTTGAAATATTTCATTTTACATGGAATAACAGATTGTTATTTCTGTTTATATAACCATAGTCATACCACACAATGATAAAGAAAAGTGTTACAAATTACATATAAACAGACACCTGCTGTGAAATTGTGGTCGCAGATAAACCAAGCAGAGAAAATCTCAAGAAGTTTGGCAAAGGTTCAGTCTGAAGAACCTAAGAAATTTCAGTTCTGAGGTCTTGCTAACTCAGCACAAGCCTTATGAACAGTGAAACTTCTGTAATATGGGGCTGCAGGATTCCAAGAACTATCAACATCTGTTTTCTATAATTAATTTATATAGAAATAACTCTGCTTGTAATTAACTAAAAATTAACTGTACCACCCAGATCATAAAATTCCATGTTATATGAGGAAGAAAAAAACCTCTAGTGAATAGATAATGGAATACAGTTTTGATATTGTACTATATACATTTTTTAAAAGTCTGTTTTGTAGATCTGGATGAGTCAGATCCTTAATTTTAACAGTTGTGAAATCTGGAAGCACAACAGATGTGAGGCTGTGACAACTCCCTGTTTTTAGCTCCAAGAATCAAGCTGAGTGTGTATTCCCCATAGTCACACGTGCAAACACATGTATGCAGTATGCATGTAAATACACCCATGACCAGGCACACAGGCAACACTCAGCACTCACACAAACACAAACAACACCAACAGCCTCATTCTGTTGTGTCAAATCATGATGAAGGTGTGTTAGAGAGAAATACGTATACATATGTAGGCTTACCTGTGATGGGATGCCACCCAGGATCTGGTCTCACACTGCCTGTTAGCCCCATAGCTGCCCCTAGGTCCCAGGCTCCCTTTTTTCTGGCACCTAAATAGACCAATATTTGAGGATGTAGCCCCACTCCAGCTGCTGGTAGAGATCCTTCCATTCACACCCCAATAATCTTCATAGGAAAAAAAAATACATTTTTAATATGCTTTTTGCACTCACATAAGGTCCCAATTGAATCAATAGTTTTATAATTTTATGTATGAGTGATTGCCTTCAGGTTTATTATTTGTTATTTGTCTTGCTATATAGAAATAGATACATGGGCAAGTCTTTGATCTTGTCTTTAGTGTTTCAGTCTCAGATCCCAGCAGAGGTGAACTGAAATGCCAGTTATTAGCATGCAGGTAACTCAAATGTTGAGGAGTTAGATCAGGTTGGGTTAGGGTGAGTGAATGTCAGGAGATGAAGACCTGGATAGTAATAAAAATGAATAAAGAAAAAAACTTGTTTTGTTATCAGGTGTAGGTGCTGGTGGATAACATATAATGGCAGTTATTAGGGTAAAAGTCATGCTATCTACCACATCAGCCCAGCATCATTTTTTTGAGATGGCAAATCTGCATCAAATAAATCAAACACTAGAAGGATACATTTTATTTAGCATTAAATACATTGTGGTCAAGTCATTAAAGAGTGATAACAAGATTTAAAACTTCCCTTAAAAACTTAGATTTCTAGCCTTAAATAAGTGTGTATTATAATATCTCTAGAGACTCAGAAGAAAGCCAAAAATAGATTATAATTTCTTAATTGGGTTTATTTACAGTTGGCATATTAAACACGTGTAAGCCCCTGTGTAATAAAGTAGTTGCCCTTTTAATTTCTCCTGGCTATAAGGTAAAATATACATTTTATAAAAATTTATTTCTACCACCCATGGTCTGCAAATTTCTCATATTATAGAATGTTAATTGCAGCAAAAGGGCTTGACCTGAAGCTGAAGACATAGAAAACACACTTGTCGAAGGAATGAATTTCACACTGACCAAACATTCCACCCCCCACTATTTTTCGTTGTTACTCATTTTAGATCTTTGTCACCCACCTAAATCCCAGTGTACTGCCATGTCTGACCTTTGATCTACAGGATCAGAAGCAGCATAAAAGGTTTGACTTATCCAATTCCAATTTTTGTGTTGGGTTTTTTTATGTGTTTTTTATTTTGATTGTCATATTAATCACCTGTCAAAGAGCATTTCTTAGCTTTGAAAGGAACCATGTCCATTTTCTTCAGTTCAATAATCTGAAACTGCCAACAGTGAACTGTCCATCTCACTGTGAATAAACTCAATTGTATTTGTCATTTCTGAGCTTGATGATGGTTTCTCTCCCTAGCAAAGTGCAATCTTTTGTGATAGAGGAAATATTGTGTATTTAACTGTATATTGGGCTTTGCAGTTTCCTTTTCATGAGTGGGTTGATTATTGATGTATATCTCATGAATGAGGAGGAAAGTCTGTGTTCATTAATGATTCCAGAAAGAAAGAACAATACCTTATGCAACACCTTTCACATGAATGCTGTTTATTAGTTCTGCCAAATCTATTTCTATGTCCTTAATAATTGATCAGAACTCTACTTTGCTAGGTGCCAGCGGTGCAGGGAAAAGTGTGCATTTTCCGGAAGATTTTCAGAAGTTTTTCTTCGGCTTAACTCTTCTCAGCTTCTCCTACCACAATATCCAATTAAATAAGATAACAACCTATAGAAGAGTTTTTTTTTTTTAAAGCTTAGAATTGCTAGAAGTTTAGGAAAGATATATGAACTTATCTGTTGGCATACACAATTGTTTTTCCCAGTCAGAGCTGGATGCTTCAACTCCCAACCAATGAAAAATGTCAGATGTCCATCAAGTTTTGAAGGACATATTCTGATTCTAAAACAGAGCCTTTGCCAAGATTTTGCTGACAAGTGAATGCCATAAGTTAGTATCACTGGTTTAACACAGTAATTTACCATCTGCTTGGTTCTCAGTGACCAAATAACAGCCGCTTCAATCGTGTTTGTCTCAATAATAGAACTTGAAATAATAATAATGATAATTATAATGATAATAATAATAACAATAACACTAATAATAATAATAATTAAAAAAATAATTTTAAAAATCCCCCAGCAACAGGAAGTTAGAAGAGAGAGAAATGATCACTGGAGGCCTAGCTTGTTTTACTGTGTAAATGTGTCTGATATAGCAGCTGAATGACCAGGATAGGTTAATATGAAACAAGTACATTTCAGGCTAGATCCTGGATATATCAGAATAATGTTTATTTTTTTTATGCCAAACTTACTTCAGAACCATGACATAGATTGAAGCATCATGACATATGCTACATTTTTAGGTTCCTCTTGCCATCTGTCATGCATATTTTAAAGAAAACAGCTGCAGGTAGAACCTTAAAAGAGATTAGAAGGGCTTGAAAGAATGATATCACTTAGGTGAAAGTTTACCAGACAGATTATGATACAGGTGATGAAAGGGGTGCAGCATCACTTATTGCGGAGAATCCAGTCTTTCAGAGAATCACAGACATAATGACAGTGTCAGTAGTACATCTTCCACAGTCTCAAGGATGAATGTTTTTAGAAATAGAAGTAAATATGGCATCCTCCAGCTAAGAATTTGTAGCATACATCTATTGGTACATATGTAATCAAAATGCAGAGAAACAAAATGCAAAGCCTTGGTGAATTTGGGGTAAAATGCATATAAGTATCTCAAGATAAAAGTGAAGACCTTTCAAGGTCTTATACCATCATAAATTGCCCAGAGAAGTTGTGGCTGCTCCATCCTTACAAGTGTTCAAGGCCAGGCTGGATGCGGCTTTGAGCAACCTGGTCTAGGGGAACGTGTCCGTGCCCATGGCAGGGGGTTGGGACTGCATGATCTTTAAGGTCCCCTCAAAATATATAAGTTACTGTTTCCTAGACTCGTTTGTGATTTGCCCAAAAAGAATAGCTCTTGGGAAAACAATATTATTTAAAAATCCCAAAGGTTGTAGCCACCAGCTGTAAAATATGCAGCAGAAGAGGTATGACTCACGAGTCAGGACTAGGAGTAAGAAAGCTGTGTACATCAGCATTCTCTCCAGCACTCAGACAAAGCAAACAAAGCTAAATAATTCAGTGAACTTTTTCACCAGCTACTGTAGTTACATACAGATTGTTATCTCAAAGGGATCAACACAGGGTGGAGGGAAAGTGGGGTGAAATGTTAAATACATACTTTAGTGTATTGATATGGATAAAAAAAGATGTGACAGGCCTAGTATGCAAGGTCAGAAATGATGTAAAAAAGAACACTCCCAAGGAGACTGCTGAGCCTGACTGTAGCCAGTCACCTGTTCAGAAACGCTGCTGGGTATTTTGTTTTTAAAATAGCTGAGATACTGAACAGAATCATGTCCCAAAGATGAATTCTGACACACTGATGCTGAGAACACAGTGAATTTAAAATTCACAGTTGTGTTTCTGGTGGGTTTTACGATAGCTAAGAAATGATAATAAAAATAATCTAGGAGTCTGACTGATAAAAGTTTTGTCTGTTTCTATTATATGTTTAGTTCAGTTAGCACTGCTGGCAATCAGCTCTTTTGACCTTGCTGAGCTATTTACAGGCTGAACTCAAAAGAAGAAACATCTGCTGATTTGAGCATATGGTCAGAAAATTAAGATGTGGAACCGTAAAGTTGTAATAGCAAAGAAAAAGGATTGTGGTTTTAGTCAGAAATGAAAAGTTTACAAGGTTCTCTAGGAAAAGGGGGAAAAATACAATCTTAGGGCTTTTTTGTTATTGTTTTTTGTTTGGTTTTTTTTTTCTGGATTGAATCACAAAGGAAATTCTCTACTAAAAATATTTCACATATGTTATAGTTTCAGCAATTTTCTGTTTTTTTTTCCTGCAAGCAAAGATTGTCTTTACATGAAAAACTCCCTCAGTGTCCCTTTTACAAGAAATAGAATATCTGTAGGATAAAGGCTTCAATGTATGCAATTCTTTACAAAAGGCTATTGAATAACCAGATTATATTGTGGTGTCAAAATGAAGGCAAAAACATAGGGAGACAGTAAATGGAATTTCAATCTAAGATCAGTCCATCTATTGACTATTTTCAAAAAATGTATTTACCTATTTTCATATTAACATATATTAACTATTTTCAGAAAACATATGCCTCTCTCTGTGCTTACACACAGATGCTTCTGAGATGAGATAAACGACTTACTAAAAATCAGCTATTTTAAGCTGGAAAAGAAGAAGGCAGTTATCTAAAATGAAGAGGTTATCATATAATAAATTCTGTTTCAAAAACTCAGAGGAAATAGTTACTTCTTCTGTCTATGTATGTTAAGAATGTTCTTTTTGATTTTCTCTTGATTCTCTTTCATATAACTTTATCCAGAAGCAGATTCATAGTG
Source organism: Rhabdornis inornatus (assembly GCA_013397075.1). Classification (NCBI taxonomy): domain Eukaryota; kingdom Metazoa; phylum Chordata; class Aves; order Passeriformes; family Rhabdornithidae; genus Rhabdornis; species Rhabdornis inornatus. The sequence goes on from VWZS01004065.1 coordinate 556,041, forward strand.
GAAGTTTAGTATTGTCATTTTTGGATAAAAATCTTGAATTAGTGGTTTGTGAAATTATTTTTACCCTGCCTATGGCAAATATATTTTTTTTTTTTTGCAAATCTTTCCCTTCAATATTTATTACCATGATTTCAAATGTTGTATTCCAAGTTCTCAGAAAACTTTGGAGTACATTAAAAAAAGTGAAGTTATATTAATAAAATATTATTTTCAGTTATTATTTGCAAGGTTTTTAAAGTTTCCTATTCTGAAAACTTTGAAAACTTTACAAACTGTGAACTAGTTTTGCTGTGAAACCATGCTATATTTAGAGAGATGAATTGATCAGAGGGAGGGGGGAACCAAACTATTCAAGAATATTCTTTTTATTTTATGATAAGTAATGGTTCTTATCTCTGCTAACACTGAGTTTACTAGTACTGGGCAGGAAATAATTTCCAAAATACTTTAAAATTACATATATTTATGCCATAAATTCAATGTTAGGAGGAGTTTCTATTGTCAACATAATCTCATGCTTTCTGCATGGTATCTTTTCCTTGATGTTTATCAAATTATTTATTTCATTCAGAAAGGGTTCCTGCCTGAATCTCTGATCTTCCCTAAACCACTGGATTCAGAATTTTCGTATTATGTGAAGGAAGGATAAATACGAGCCAGTAATTATGGTCCTCTTGGCATGTGAACTGAGGATGACACAGAGTTTGGTGATTTTTTTTATTCTTCAAACTATTTCAAAATAAATTAGGTGAACCACTGCATAGGAATCTGATCAATTTTTTCTCTACAACATCTCACCCAGGTTTGTCACATCATATTAACACAAGAGGTCCAAAGCAAGAGATTTAATTGACTGGAGATTTTGGCCCTTTTAAACAAGTTATTGGTTGGTTGGTTATTTTAAGAGCTGTTTATATGTGCACTGATCATGACAGGACACATTTTAAAAACGTAGAGATGTGCTTTCTCACCTGGCTAATGCTAAATATCAGCAGAATGTAAAACTCAAGGTTAATGATCAAACATATCTTCTGTAAATGAGGAATTTTCACATTAATTTTCCCAGTATGTCTTTAATTTTAAATTTGCCTACAAATTTAAAAATTACTTCCATATATAAATATTTTTGATGTAGATTTCACAGGGTTATAACTCTCTTCTTGAGATGATAAAAGCTGGATAATCTTGGCAAAACATACTCTGTGGGATGATGTATTAGTATTTGTCATTCTCCTCCATTTCACATTGGACTAGCTTCCAGTTTTAGATGCCTCTGTCCATTCAGCTGTACCATAGGAAACTTTCAAGGAGTAATAATGCAAAGCAGTATGAAATCAGGTGGCCAATGACATCCTTATCATGCTTGCATGGGTAGGAGTAGGACAAGGTCTATCAAACTGCTTACATCGAATTGAAAATCATAATGGGAATTAAATTGCACATCTGTTATATTTGCTCCTGATGTTGTGTTTTGAGGCTTTGTATAGTTTTTTTGGGACATCACACTTGTGTGATATGTCAGGGTATTATGTTACCAGCATGTGGAGGCTGCAGTCAACAGGTCTACACTCAAACAGTGCTGACAAATGGGTGCTTTCCAGACTGAACTGGTATTCAATGCTTTGGTTTCTTTTTATTTTGTTCTCTCTCTTTTTTTTCTTTTTTTTTTTCAATATATTTTTTTTAAGCTCTCATCCTTACTTGTGCAAAAGACATACAGTCAATAATACAGTTTCAGTAGCAGACATATGGGATTACTAGTCAACTATTCAGACCTATTTAATCAACAATACAATTCCAATATTTTTGTATCATAAAATTGATGTTGTTTGTTGATCTTTTGGTCATTTTATGGCTAAAGATGAGTTTTATTGGAAAAAAGATGGCAAATTAAATATGACAGGGTTATTTAAAGATTGCATTGACATACCTTTTTATCCTCTTTTACTATAGTTGTTTCCTTTGAACAATTTGAGATCAAAAGAGACCAGACTGTTTGTTGAAGTTGCTTCCTTGACAGCACAGGAACAGATGTCCATCCAATAATTTCTCTTTCAAGCTCACCATTTAACAAAGGGCACTTCCATATGTTGAAGTAGTTATTCAGTCTTGATCTCAAGTGCTGAAAGACATGTGATGTGCTTTCATTAATAATAACTTGCAAATTCTCCTCATTATTTCTAGCCTGAAATCAGTTTACATAATTTCAATTTCCACCTTTGAGATCTTGTTCTGTCTTCTACTTCTCAGACTAAAAAGCCCATTGCTATGAAAAGCATTTCATGTAGACCATGAAAAAAGATGTTCAAGCCATCACTTGTCTTAATAACTAGTTATTTACATGATATCAGACATGCAAAGTAAACTTTGGTGTGCTTGTTGAACAACTATGCCCAAATAAAAGACTTACTAAAAGAGCAGAGAGTTCTACTTTTGGCTCTACTAGCTGGTCATCATACAAGACAACAGAAGTCCTTCAAGAGACTGAAAGATTACCTGATCCTGTGTTTGGGAGCTGAAAGTTGTATCAAACCAAACTAGAAATAAAATGCAAATTTCTAAATTGACATAAAGGAGTCACTTGTAGTGAAAGTCACTCTGAAGTGGCTCTGTCTCTTGAAATGTTTGCACAGAAATTGAGAGATTCTGAGAGGATGAGTTTGACTTAGAGGTGTATGGAAATATCCCCTTTAATCTCTACAGTTCAGTAATGAAATGGAATTAATGAGAAGTAATTATGAGTCCAGGAAATGGTAAGAGAAAAGTAGTGGAGAGATAGCCATACTGATGTTAGTACTTTTTGAAAAATCAGAGCCAACCACTGTCATCAAAACATCTCAAAAGCAGTGAGTTTGTTATGACATTAAGCACACAGTTGATGTGGGGGTTTTTTTGTGATGGTTTGAAAAAAAAGAACAGAAAGAAAATCTCATTGCACTGTAATAACACTACCAGAAACCATGAACCTCCCTACTCTCCAACCAGTGAAATCTTCCATAGAAGTTCAGAAATGGGACCTGAAGAATATCTTGACACTCTGATGTTGCTGCATAAAAGAATACCCAACAAACAAACAAAAACAAACACAAAAAACCCCACAAACAAAAACAACATCAGATAAAAATCCTGGCTTGTTTTGAAGGTTACTAGGGGATTTCCAGTACCTTTTCATTCTAGAATATGCAGCGCAATGACTTTGTTTTCATTTTAGTGTCTAAGGGAAATATTTGCTTTTAAAATACCTGGTGGCAAAAAACACAGTTCCCACATGACCCCCAGATCTTTTTCTCTTGATGAGATCATACAGATATAAGAGAGTAGGTTAGAAATACAACTGCATACAGTTTTTATCTGCATAGAGTTTGAATAATAAAACAGTGAAGTTTGAACATTGCATATCAGCTAGTGGCATTCTTGTCTTGCACAAGATGCAAAGATCAAGATTAGCATGCAAAAGTGTGCTTCAGATTCTTCCCATAATGAAAATTTACCTTATTACTTTTCTTACTGCACATTACAGCAAATATAATTCACAACTATTACACAAAGGGTTAATTTTGCTTTCCCTACTCTACATACACCAAGCCATTGCTGATTTTGAAGAAGAGTACTGATATGTTGCATAAGGGAGACGTGGACCCTAAAGGATCACTTGGATTTGAGCTGGCAGCTCAGAAAAGCAGCACTATTTAAGCCAACATTTCAGTACCATGTTAACTGAAGTCCCAGGGATTTTAGAGAAGGCTTTCAGTTCTTTAAAGCTTAAATGCTGCTCTGGGTAAATCCATTAAAACAAATACAGCTTTGTATTTAAAGTTCAGCCAAATAATTTGATCCCCTCAGTAAACAAAATGCAGACACTCATCAAATGCAGTGTAGCATCTGAAATGAAAATATCTCCAAACTTTAAGTAGACTTACTATGAGACTCTTTTAATGGTGACTGATGACATCATACATATATGTGTGTATGTCTTGGGAATGTCACAAAATACAGCCTTCAAATAGCTAAGTTGAAGCTGGGTTTAAAAAGGGATATTGTTCTGCCTAAAGCTTAGGAAAAAAATTAAGAATATTTTTTACCTGGTCTCATATTGACATCTAATTCAGGGTATGAAAAAGTGTCTCTATAATCTTTTGTCTGGATGGGAGTCCAAGATTCTTAATTTCATTATAGATGTCTGCATAAAAGCAAACAGACCCTGCACCTGCAGTCAGCAGGCAACTCTCTCTGAGTGTTTGTGCTTATCAGTCTTTCTGTGGATATCCACTTGTTATCTGGGTAATGAAATGAGTGATTGCAACTAAGTTTGGCCTACACAGAAATACCAGCTGATGCTCTCTCTTTTATCAATGCAGCAGTGAAATAAAGAGTGAGAAAGCTTGTGGGTTGTAGATATACTTTTAGGATGTAGTTTCACAAGATGCTTGCAGGGCATACAAAGGCAGCTGAGGTTATTTCTGCAGTCCTGTCTTCCTGCAATGCGGTTTGTCTTGGTCTCTCTTGTGCCAGTACAGCTGTTTGTGGGTTTGTGGTTTACTGCCTCACTGAGATGAGCAAATTAGAAGCAGTGAACAGTGAGGGTTGGACTGGGGTTGTGAACTTCTTGTGGTAGCTTTGCTGCCGATACTATCATCATCTAAATCTGCAGACTTTGTGTCTTCACACAGGCTCAATAAAATTGATTGTGAGTTTTAAGTGAGCTGCTATTACTATAATTAGTATTTCTATCTAATTTATAATTATCTATGTGATTTTCCTTGTGGTTAATTTTCCCCAAGAATGATACAATTAATTAACTTAGATATCCTTTAAGTGATTATCTTGCTTTTTAAAAGCAACAAACATCCATATGTAAGTGTGGATGTCCCAAGTTCTTCAAGACCATGCCACCATTATGTTGTCATTTCATGCTCCCTTCTTGACAGCAGATATATGCTCCACAAATATTAATTAATAGCAGCTAGAGTATATGAAAAGGTAGGGTGTTTTATTAAAAGAATGTTTCAAGTATTTTTTCCCCCATACACCTTATTTTAAATTACTGTATTTCTTAGGTGGGAATATTGCCCACAGGATAAGCTCCAGAATAAAACTAAAGTAAAAAGAACCTTCAAAAATCCTCTTATTTTGGATGACCTATAGGAACTGCTGTTAAGGATTATCAGGAACACACTGTTGGTTAGAATAACTAATTCAAAGTTATTCTTGAAGTGTCAGATGCTAACATCACCAGAGAGCAAACTGCTGAGTTTGTTTGTATTTAGCTCAAGGTAGAGAAATATAATGAAATAAAAAAAAGCTTCTTATTGTTAATTCTAGAATAATGTGACCTTTACAGATTATTACTTTTTGTAGTATTTGTTTCTGAAACCTAAGTTGCTCTCAGAAATTAATGTTTCCCCCAGTAATATGCCTTTCTAATCAAAGATTTGCTCACATGATCAATTTGATAACCAGAGATCGTTCCTGAATCCTTCATAAGTGGCTTAACTCCTGTCAGACAATTTACAAAATGCCTTTTTTCAAAATAATACTCTTCTGTACACCTCAGAGTGTTTCAGGAGCTTGTAAGTGTTTACAGAGGAACACGTGAAGGTCTGTTTTAGTCTGATGAAGAAAGTAGCTGGATGTTCAGTTGATGCAACGTGAGCTCAAGATGTTCTGTTTGTTGTCATCAGCCAGTTTGAATATCTTGATAATTTTTCACTGCTTCATCCAAAAATGCCAGGGTGTTTTTAATAATACAATGAGAAGATCAAGAACTCAAGTGGTGACCATGGAATTAACATGACTATGGAACACTCATGCTTACACAGTGAACAATTCTAAGCCTGTACCAAGAGCAGAATCTGCACCAGTATTTTGTGTTATTTACAAATAATATCAGTGAGAGCAGTGAGATTTGAGAAAACAATATGACGAAAGGTATAAAAAATAGATGAGAAGAAAGAAAAAGGAGAAAAGAAAAGAAAAGAAAAGAAAAGAAAAGAAAAGAATCCCTCAGGAAGGGGTACCAGCTGAAGCAAAGTGATTTCATCTAAAGAGCTCTAATAAGAGCAACAATTATTGTTAATGGAACTCTTCCAGGGTGCCTCTTGTACTCACAGGCAGATCTATACAGACATCAACAAAATCAACTTACAGGCTGATTCTTAATTGCAAAATTTTTTGTTGAAACTATACTTCTGTGGAAAAACCCCTGTTATCTCAGGTCTTGATGAATGTTTTCTGAGGGGTTTTAGATTGAGGAGAGCAGCATTTCATGACTTTCCAGAAGGAAAGCTGCCTTTGTAACTAGACAATGAACAATTCACACTACAAAAGAGAGTCAAAAGTAGAAGAGGCCACCTAAATGCATGGAACCAGGATTGTTTTGTAGTCTGTGGTTCCTAATATTGCTGTACCTATGGGTTTATGTTATTGGGTGCTATTAACATAGAAGAAATAATTATTTTGTCTGAAGAACAAGATCGAGAAAAGGTATTACTGTTGAACTTGCAGGGAAAAAAAGCCAATAAGTTTCTTCTATCCTTTTGTATGTAGCTGTTGATGTTTTAAGATATGCAACCTGTACAATTGTCCAGATGAAATTAGAGCTAATACTGCAACTGGTTTGAAATCGTAATCAGCATCATTTTCTGCATTGCAAGTGAAATATAAACAGAAGCTATATCGAGTGTAGAGAAAATAAGTAACCATTATGAGATCATGGGATTTGTTTTTTAGTCCAAGACCAGGCCTTTTTATGTCATCATCAAATTTTATCTGCATACTTTTAATGAAAGTTGATCCTAGTATAATACTATATATTGTCCCTCATGTCATGTGCACTTCTGGTGTAGGTAAAATATAGCAGTCTAGTCAAAAGTGGACACTTTGGGCATGTTTTGAGTACTTGTTGTGATGTGCTGATTGCTACATATTCTTTGTTTTAAATCTTACTTATTTAATGGTTGGCTAATTGCAGACAAAGAGACAGGTATTCAGGGAGATATAGGTTATTTCTCTCACATTTCAGACTAGATCTCTGTTGAGTTATATAATCTTTTCCTGACTAAACTTACCAATCTGAAAGGAAAGCGTTAATAATAAAATTTAACTTAAATTGTAGTACGTCTTCAAATGTAGAGATGAAAATTGCTCCATTGGAGATAATATTTGGAATAATTTTTGTCTGCCTGGCTTTTTTTGTTTCTCTTCTGGGGTACTCATGTCAGGTTTGATTTTTAAGTTAACTTACAGCAGATTTGTTAGTCATTTATAGTTCATATTCAAATCAGGAATTAGTGAAATTGTAAAAATATTGTGAAGATCTCCATTAGATTAGTAATGACAATAAGGCACAATATTCTACAGCAGTTTCACAATGTTTTACAGCAGTTTTCCTTCAGAAGCACAGAAATAAGAAAGTTACTTTGTTTCTGTTGATGCAATATGATCTTAAAGGAAAATAGTTCTGAAAATAAAGTTTGTTTAGGGGTAAAGAATTGGAGAAATTTATGGGATAACTACATTAAGAGTTCAAATTTTCAAGTAGGTAGATGGGAAAGTAAAAGGGCCAGAATACTGTCCCTGTTGAGACCATCCTTGACTGCACCTATGTTATATTTGACCTGGCTCTGAGTCTGCTTTAGAGTCAGAGCTTAGAATATCTACAAATACTATGTCTTTGTATATAAATCTTATGATTATAGATATTTTCTGTATATACACTTTTCTCAGCTGCTGGAATGCTATATAATATTAATCTATCTCTTCTGAGAATGCAGTAGATAAAAGTTCTTGAAGGAATTTTTGTTTCCTTTGCACTTAAAAGTATTTTTAAATTTGTCATTATTGCAAGCACTTTTTTATTGCTTCAAACAAATTTCAATAGAAGGAAACTAATCCCCAAATTTCCAGAAATTCAGAATCCTCTCTCTGTTGCTATTGAGAAACTTCCTTCACATGGCATCTACAGATGCATCATTCATCTTTGGTCCAAGAACCCTGATTTCATTTTTGTATGACTTCCCCTTCTAGACACTGTCATTTTATTGTGACATTTAGCACATTGCCCTTCTCCAGACTGAACAACCCAGCTCTCTCAGCCTGTCTCCATAGCAGAGATCCTCCAGCCTTTGTGTATCTTCATGGGCTCCTCTGGAACTGCTCCAGAGAAATTAACCCAGAACAGAATGCATTAGCTCATGTGGGTATCCCAAGAGTGGAGCAGAGGGGCAGAATCCGCTCCCTTGCTGTGCTGGCCATGCTGGTTTGGATGCAGCCCTGGAAAGGTTTTCTAGGTTGCAACTGCACATTGTTGGGTCATGTTGAGCTTCTTGTCCACAAACATCCTCAAGCCCTTCTCCCCAGGGCTGCTCTCAATCCATTCTCCACCCAGCCTGTACTTGTGCCTGGTATTGCTCTGACCCAGGTGCAGGAATTGCACTTGGCCTTGTTGAACTTCAGGAGGTTTCAAAGGCCCTTCTCAAGCTGCTTCAGGACCCTCTGGATTCCCACAAGTAATGCATTAGCTATAATTTGCACCATTCTTTCCCTAATACTTTGTAATTTTCTGCTGGGACACGATTAATTTGATGGAGACATATGTGAGCACTGGTATTGTAAAGCCTTCCAGAAACACTTCTCCACTACTTATAATAAAAGGCATTTCCTCTGAAACATGAACAGAGAGATTTTGAAGCAATTGGTCTTTTCATATGTTGTGGCACCATGGGCTAGGCAATGCTTGAAGCACAGTTTCTATTCAATTTAAGTTTTCCTTTCTAGCTGTTTCAGAAATGTGTTTTCTTTTCTTGTCTCTTTTTTTTTTTCTAGGAGGTCATTTTAATCTTTGAAGTCAAGGAGCCTCAACAGATTATTGTCTAGCCTTTAGTTTCTGCCCTATAGCCTCTTACCTCCTAGCTGACTTTAAATATTCCTTCTAACAACTCACTGCTCCTGAGTGATATATATACTTTCAATTGCTATCCTGATGCATATGAAAAACTGGTCTTGGCTCTGGTCTGACAAGCTCAGCACCACTTTTTTATTTTTTTCATTGAGATATGAATAAAAATTGCTAGTATATATCATAAAATGTATGAGGTGAACCAACTGATAAGATACGAGTATAGCTTTCATAAATTCCAGTGCTCATCTAGTTGTGTATGGATTTCAGAATTATTTTAAATGTATCAGTCAATGGCCTTGGAAAAAAAAAATGAAATTGCCCTAGAAATATGATCTTTCTTTATTGTCTTCATTATAATCAATTATCTACTATACACAGTTCATGTCAACTTAGGCACACGAGACCCTGAGTATTAAGAGTGTATTACTTTGATATGACACTGAGACACAATAGTAACAGCAATTTAGAAGTGAATATTTCTGAGACTAATTCAATCAAGAAACCTGTGATATACGAGAGGAAGCAATTCTTACACTGTCTACTATATTGCAACTTCTTTCTTGGTGAATCCAACAATCTTTAGTAAATACACGTGAAGAATTATTTGTACCCTAAAATCCAATTCTCAGTGAAAGAACTTGAACTGCATATAGAAAAAAAAAATAAAGTTAGAAATGGGAGAATCTCTTCTCTGACTTTCACATATCACTGAGATATGGAGGAAACAATACTCACTCCATCCTTTAAAAATATTTTTACAGCACTGACAGGACTGCTATCTAGGCCTGTTTCTAGTGTAATCACTCTGGTCCAGAGGTGTGCCTATCAACTACTGGTCCTGCAAAAAGACTTTGATGACCATCTAGAGGTCTTACTCAGAGCTGCTCTGGATGCTAAAGTGAAGCTGTACAGAACTAGATTTGTGCAAGCCATGCAACCATGAGTACAATACATTTCCATCTGCTTCGATGGATTTTTGGATCAGGAGCATAAAATAACTGCCAACACAGCTTATTGCTTTGCATTTCAGAGCTATTATTTGTTGACTGGGGTAGCTAAAAGAGTGAAATTGGACTGCATTGTGCACTGCAGTACAAATTTTTGGGGGGTTTTTAGTTTTTTTGTTTGTTTGGTTTTTTTTTTGTTTTTTTTTGTTTTTTAAGGAATATGGGTACAGAGAGTGTATCATTAACATCTGAAAGCCAAGCAGCGCATTACAAAAATGCTTGCAAAGAGTGTATTGGCATTTAACCTCCCAGTTTCATGAAGTCTTAAATCTGTACACAGGAAAAGTTAATTATGTGGTGCTTTAAGTCTTCATAAAAGGTCAGTTTGCTAGTACTATACTGTGCAGCAGCAGAGGTTGGAAAGGTAGCATTTTGAATAGGGACATTCTTTTAATAGTTGATTGGGTCAAGTCATAAGAGGTTCATAGTGCATGCTTGGTAATGAGATTCAATTATTACCAATGAGATTTTTAAGCCCCCTTAAAGACATGACTTTTGCTTGCTGTAAGCAAAGCTAATTTTGAAAGTATAAAAATGACACTCACCTTTTTATTGTGTTGCCTTAGAAAAAGATCAGATCTAATAAAGATCGCTCTTCTTGACAAATAACACTAAATGTTTCTTTACCTTCAGCTTATATTATGTTGTAAAATCAGATTTCTGATACAATAGCCTAATGGTTCTTGAACAATAAAAAATGGGTCCAGTACAACTACAGAATATGTACAGAAGAGTCTTAATTAAAATATTATTTTAAGTAACACTTGTAGGTACTGGATTTTTGTTTCCTGATACACCAAGTCCAGCAAATTTACTAATACATTAAAAATGGGGGGGGGGGGGGGGGGGGATTTCCTCAGGACTGTGAAATCATGCAATAAAGTTAATTGGAAAATTGTATTTCCATCGGAGTACATTCCCTGTAATAGTAGACCATCATAAGAAATATGCCTACCTGAATTCAACTCACAGCATTAGGAGAGAAAAAAACCCAAGCAAATGAATGCAACGAAATACACACAGACTCCTTTGGTAATGTGGGAGAGGAAAGGATGAGTTAGTGGTTCATGGTTTGAGGTACTTGTGTTAAATTCTCCATTCTGCCATCATCTTCTGCTGTAAAGCCAAGTCACTTTCACTTGGATCCCCAGAAGATCTTTGATGTAGGCTTAGTTCAGGTTGTAAAGGATGCTAATACAAATGCACATATATGCCTGAAAAAAGTGAAAGTCCAAAATACCCAAGTTTATGTTAATAACTAATACCCAGAATAAATTATTTTGATTGAGGAAAAAAACGCTGTGCATGTAAAGTCAACATAAAAAGTGTTTCCAGAAGCAAGTAAATTAACATTATGGCTAGATTATTTCTTTCTATGATCTTAAAACCAGGTAGTAGCTTAAGCTCTTGTGCTCACATGTGCTCCTGGGCAAATATTCTGTGTGATTTTTCATCTTAAAATAATTCAGTCTCTACTCTCTGATGATAAAAAAAAAAGTGCAATAAGCAGAAATGCCTGAAAAGCCACTCCAGTGTTCCTCATCCAAGCTAAAATATTAATTTAGATTAATTTAATATTATATCATTAGAAAATGCTTAATTGTAGTTATGGATGTATAAATAGGAATGTCAAGAAGTCAAAGTTAATTCTTTTGCACTTATTTAAGTGATATTAAGGGATATTTTTATAAATATCCTGAAATATATTTAAGAATAAAAGTAAGGACTGTCAGAAAAGTCTAAAATAATTATTCTGCTTAAGTTGACATTTGGATATTGTGTCAAAGACGGGGGATACACACCTTACCACACATGTAGATGAGTAATAGAGAAGGCAGAGGAAACCAGCAATGATCAACAAATCAGAAAACATGAGCTAAAGGTAAATGCTGGTGTGAATTTAATTTTTTTTTTTCCTGTAAAGTGGAGTTAGATTTCTTTTATAGACAGCAATTTATTGTTTTATGTGTTCCAAAGGAGAAAAAGAGGAAAAAAAAAACCAAAAACCTGTTGGCTTTTTTTACAAGAAATTAAATGATAAAACAATATATTAACCTAGTAAATAGCCAGCAGCATAATATTGAGGAACTTTCTTCACTGAAGATTTTTAAGAGTAGGGATGACATAAAATTTTCAAGAAGGTTTTTATATGCTTCTTCCTACTCAGGACTGGATTGGCTGTCCTGCATATTACCTTGTCCTATGATTCTAGGTATCTAAATACAATTTAACTGGGAACTAATGGGTTCTTCAGCAATCCTTCAGGACGTGAAAGAAGTTGTGAGGAATACTGAGATTTGGATCAATAATCAGTGGAGTCATGAAAGCAATGGCAACAGCAGAGTCCACAAGCCTGGAAATCAAACTTTACATGTCTAAAGCTGCAACCCAAAGCTGAAGTACTTACTCAGGAGTAAGTGAATTTCCCAAGTAGAAACACAGAGAAATTTGAGATTGAAAAGAGGAACTGAATCTGCATTCACCTACAGCTCTGCTTTTTCCTTCATTCCTATGACATAATTGATCCATATCTATACAATATGCCCAGCAAGCTCAAGTACCAGAACTTTTCAAAATGGCTGTCAACCTCAGAGTTGCTGTCTAAGTCATTCCTTCAGTCCCCAGTCACATATCAGCCATTTTCTGATCCAAAATTGTCCTCCGGATTATATTTATATCATTATTACTGGTACAATGTATTATTTCTAGTCAAGACAACCAATGAAATCTATTTAGATTTTTCCATATGCTCAGAAAATTTAGTAAAACTCTGTTTTAAGTGAGTGTAGCAGTCTTAGTTCCTTCTGATCGTGTCCTGATAGTGCTTTTGTTCCCTCTGTCTTTCACTAAGGTAGTTGCTTCCATAAGTGCAGTTTGATTAAAGTGCTTTTAATATATACAGTTCATTTATGAGTTGTCCCTGCTGTTCCTGTTAACTAACCAGAGATTAAATATTTGATGGGTTTCTAAAATGAGAAAAAATAACTTTCTCAAGGCCTCTTCATTTTTAGCTTAAGCCTAAATTTGCTAAAATGACAGGATAGAATTCCTGCTTCCAGTCCACTTAACAAAAGTGTCTTCAAGCGTAAATCAATGTTTCCCAAAGCCTGTAGAGAGAAGTGTGAAAAGCTGCTCAGAGTGCTAAGAGATGCATGCCCTGTGGGCACCCTTAAAAATTACTTGGTTTAAACACCTAAAGCATGGAACTCCATCTGCACGGGTCATGATCAAACTCAAATGGAAAAATTAAAAGAAAAAGACATTTACTCTTACTCTGGGGGAAGCACGGTGTTCAATAAAAAGAATACAGATTACTCACCTTTTATCTGCTCCCTTCTTCTTCTGCATGTCTGTTGAATGTATTTTGCCTACTGAGATGATAATTCAGCCAGTTAGCATTGTTTCCCCCATGGCAAGAGTGTTGTGATGTCTGACTGCTGCCCTACATGTAACAAGGGTCAGTTTTAAGTACATATTATGTACTTAAGTACATATTATGTCTGGGGGCTCCATGCAGGTTTATGTGGATAAAAACAATCTCTGTCAGCAGGAGAGACAGGGATATATCTCCATCCAATCCCCCCTGCCAGGAGAAGAGCAGCAAATCTAAACACAGCTTAGTATGTGATCTCTTGTCCAGTCAGTAAAGAAATGTTCTAGGAAGTGGAAAAGTCTGATTGTGGACTTAGTCACAGCTGTGAAGTGCAAGGTATACACAAACACACTTCTAGCAAGCAATATAATGTTTACCAGTGTGAATACACCTCTAATAAACCTTATGGGATCTATAGAATTCAGTGAGTGCTCATGTTAGAGCAAAATTCCTCTTCAAATCACTCTCAAATAAATGACATGTTTGCACTAGCATCTCGTAGCCAGACCTTGCAAGGTGCTGTGTTCTTTCAGAACCTTTGGATTTCAGTACAAATCGATGAAGCTTATCCTCTTATTATTTGAAGCTTGCTATTTAACATATATCAGTACTGTGGGCATGTCAAAATATTTGTGGAGCAGTTTAAAAAGTTTGAATCTGGGAATACATAATGGACACAGTTTCTTTTTCATCTGTTAAAAGGTATAATGACTACATTTTTACAAGTCTTATTTTTCACCTATGATTACATACACCACCCCTATTATTGACAGAATTAACCTTTATATTTTAAGAGCATATAATTCCCTTACTGCAGTTCAGTTTATGGAAAAACAGTTATAAAGTATCTGTTCATATGTTTAAGGGACTGATGCCTCTTTCTAAGAATAAAGCAGGAATAGATCAAAAGTTTAACATTTACTGCAGGTTTACTGCATCAGACCATAGTTCATTTATTTGTAGAGTACTATCTATAGCAGAGGCCTAAAAGAAGTGACTAAACATGATAACAGGAAAATCACACAGCTACGCTTTCTCCACTAAATCCTGCCAGTCACTTGAATTCTGTATCATACAGAATTCTGGAGTAAGAAGAAGAAAGGAACTATTTGCTTTTAGCAGCCCTTGTGTCTTTTTATTTTTTTTCCCCACTAATATTTCAAATTGCTCTTTGAATTGATAGAAATGTTTAAAGTCCACAATGTTCTACAGCAGCAGACTCCCAACGTTAACTCCAGCTGTGTGGAAAAGCTTTTCAGTATGTTTCTGCTACATTTTCCGTTCCAGTAACTTAATTTTATGTACTCCATAGGGAGAAAAAAAAAATGGGACTGGTCACTGCTTTTTCCCTTATTTTTGTGCTACTTTTATTTCATATGCTACTATCACATTCACCTCCACTCTTCCTTTTTTTCAGACCAGAGGCTTCTGTTCTCATTCCATAGCTTTGATCATCTCAGTCACCTTCTCTGATTATTTTCTTTTTCTAATGTATATTCCTGGAAAGAAAGGAGCACAAAAAAGATGATATTCATGTTGCTGAGGTTACAGAGTGGCATGATGATTTCTGCCATGTTGTCTATCTATCCTTAGCTAATAGTGATGTTTGATTTGGTGTTGACTGCTCTTTAGCTTTGAAATGACATTTCATGGAATTATGGACAGTAATTTTAAGATCTGTTTCCCAAGTGGTAATGGCTAGTTGATACTCTATATGTTGTTTGCAAAGTTAGGATTGTTTATTCCATACTGCTCTTTGCAAACAGCTATATCTAGTTTCATCTGCCATTCTATCTTCAAATCTTTCAAGGCGAGATGCAACTGGTGACACCTGAGCTCTTCGCCTTTGACTCCCTTTATAATCAACGGAGACAGACATTTTCAAGTGATGATTTATCATATGACTTCATTGCAATGAGATGTTGCTACATTAAAGTACCAATTTCCTTCCACAGACTGTAAAAATGGAGCAAATATCACCCTGCACTGCAGATGCCCAAGTTTGGTCAGATGAATGGCATTCTCAGTATTATGAGTTTTTCTGCGGTTGTTCTCAGTCAGTTTTTTTCAGTTTTATTGCTCTAAATGGCTTGGTTTGATCAACAAGCTTTATTACTTCAAATAATTCCCTAGGTAATTTATGAAGATGTCAACCAGCATAAATTACAAGGACAAATCTCTAACATTCCAGCAGCTTCTGTTCCCTGCTTTAGTGGTAATCTTCCCTATGTTATCAAAATTGATAATCTATTCCTAAACTTTGCTTTCCATATTTTCACCTATTTATATTAATTTGCAAGGTAAATTTCTTACTGTCCTACAGAAGCTTAGTTTCTATAGATATCAATAATTGGAGATTTATCAAAATCTTTCAGCCACTCAAAAAGTTAGGCAATAGTAACTGACCTCATATCTAGCAACAAGCTTATTGGTATCTTCAGAGAATTACAAGTAGATTGCAATACATGAATGTCTTTGCAGTTCTTGTTCCTCTTACCCAATATTTTTTGTATTTTATAGGTATCCATTAGCTCTACTCAGAATTATACTTTCAACCAATCTATGCTTCTTCAATATCTTAATAGCACACAAGATCTACAGGTTAGCAGGTGTGTTTATTAAAAAAAAAATCTCCCACAACCAAATAAGCTAACTAGTTTTCATGCCATTAGCAAGTTCTTTTTCAGAGCTGGTTCGATCTGCCCTATATATTTTTCCTGCCTATATTTGTGTCCTTGGCAAACATGAGTATAGCTTTCTTAAGGCAGAATATTGAATATTTTGAATAGATTCCTTTGTCCTCCTCTCCCATCTTAATGCCTTTTTTTCCTGTTTCTTTTCTGTTTTTTCTGTAATGTTTTTTGGTTGTCATAGACCTTTCTGTCCGACATACATTTGCTTAGAGTGCCTACAATGATGTCCTTAATCTCTACAACCACCTGCAACTGTTTAAGTATTTTAGCTCTTAGTTCCTTTGTAACAAGCCTGTCTACTAGCCAACCATTTTGAAGTTCGAAGTTCTTGAGTACGTTTTTGTTCTTCATTCACTTATGAGGATTGTCAACTCTAAACATCTTCACGTAATGTAACACACATGTTCCTTAATAATAAAATTTTTAATTGGCTCTTTTCTTCTATTATGGATCAAATACTGCTTTTTTTCCCCGTTTGATATGATTGACTACCTGAAACAAGAGGAAGACGTAATACCCAAGAATTTCACCATCAGACTGTGATGTGACATTTACATAGGTACTGAGGACAATTGAATTCTCTTATTTTTATTGTGCTTCCTGTCCTCACAACAGAAGGACCACATAACTCCTGTCCATGCTAACATTCTATGCTGAATAGTCTATTATTATTTTACCAAAACCCTTTTCATCCTAATAATAAAGTATTCTTATACTGTATACAGTATCTTGATCTCTTGTATGCAAGATTAGAGACCATAAGGGAAAGGAAAAGAAAGAATTGTTTGTGCGTTTTATTTCAGGGTGGAAAAAAATTTAGAAGTTCAGGCGGTATCTGCATATTGAGTTGGTGGTTATTCCAAGGTTACCTGATGAAACTCCTTAGAGAACTGGTGGGGAGAATATACAGCAATTGAAAGACAGACCAAGCAGTGTGATACTGCAAGGATATCTATTGACAAAAAGCACAGATATTTGTACTCTTTTAGCTTCTGCATAACAATTTCTAGTTGTTCTGTCTACATGCGATTTACTACATAGCAGGCCATAATGTATGCTTTTTCTTTTGCTCAATTACGT
Source organism: Rhabdornis inornatus (assembly GCA_013397075.1). Classification (NCBI taxonomy): domain Eukaryota; kingdom Metazoa; phylum Chordata; class Aves; order Passeriformes; family Rhabdornithidae; genus Rhabdornis; species Rhabdornis inornatus. Next base: position 573,093 of record VWZS01004065.1, read on the forward strand.
ATCACAGCAGGCTATTCTGTTCTTTGGGAGGGGGACACAGTTTCTGCAGTTCCCTCTTTATGTATCTTGCAGTTTCTGCAGTTCTTTCTCACAACTTTTTCTCACAGCTCTGGCTGTAAAATTTTCAGCAATTCAAGTGTACTGCTCGTGTCGGTTAACTCATTCTGCTCTGCAACAGAGAATGAGTGTGGGGTTTTAAAAATTTTATTTGTGTAGTTTAATTTCTTAATTTTAAACTGACTAATTGTTGCAAATAAAAATGAGCAGTAAAAATGTACTAGAGATCAATTACCAGATACAGAGGTATCTGATGTCCATCAAGTGATAACTGATGACTGACTGGAAATCTGCCACAGTCATTTCTTGCACAGGGAGCACATTAGCCACATAACATGGCACCATGTCTGGTGTTCTTTTCGAAAAAGCCTTTTTTCCTTCTTCAATCACAAATTCCTCACCTCTTTTCAACACTAAAAATAGGCAGCTGTGGGAAAATATAATTAATTGTGCTATCACACAGCAGGAGATGTAAATTATCCTTTACGTTATAGACAAAACACCAAATATACTATGGCTCTGGGTTACTTACACTGTTATTTTGGGCAAGTCAACAGGGTTCATATTATTATAGAACTGTCAGATACAATCGTCCTACTTCTGCTAATTGTTCCTCTGTGAATTTTCAGCACCGGAGCAGGGTTTTGCCTAAACCACCACACTCTTTAGGAAAATGATGTATTGCAAAAGGCAAAGCATTGTAGCACCTGAATTTGTCATCTAAAGCTGAGCCGACAACTTATTTATAATGGCACTCTGTCATCTTTCAAGCCTCAATGGAACCCTTAGCAAGCGAATAGCTATTTTAGGAGATATGCCTCATGTTTCCAGTCTGTGTAACTCTGAATCTTACTTCTAGCACATGCAAAGCATTTTCATAATGCCCTACTTTGATCAAACAAAACCTATGTACAAGACTAAGCTATTTACTATACATTGAAGGTCAAAGGTGGACAAGCAAATCTAGTTCAGGTAATAAAAAAATCATATGTTTCAAAAAAAGACTATTGCTTTTTCAGTTTAGAACAGGTAGGAATACCTGCCTGCCTTCAGCTACTGACTGGACCACAGTGTGCACATACAGTGACTGTCTGGTGTCCTCACACTCCTGTACTTTGGCGGATGGACAGCCCTCAGCATGTCCTTTGTGGCTACTGGCCAGTGGAAAACATTGAAATATTTTTGCTGTTTGTCTGTCAGCTGTGTTACTTGTAGAAGTTGAGTTGAATTAATGCAGCATCCCTTCCTAGCAGAGACATGATAGCAGCCAAGCAAAAATGTGCCATCAGCACTTTTGTGACACCTTGTACTTCTCCCTGTGCTGAAATTAACACTCAGGATTGTTTCTTTAGAGTAGTCCCTTGTTCCTTTCATCAGGGACACAGCCTTAATCCTCTAAAATCAATGCATCCTCCATTGACCCCAGATGCATTTTGGATCAAGCCATTGAGCTCAGACTGATTTTCCACGTACATCCTTTCATTCTGCAAAGGAAACAAAGGTTCCCCTCCGCGGTCTCAAAATGATGCCAGGCAAACATCTGTTTCATTAACTGCAATTAACAATCAATGTTTCAGAGTGGGCTAAAGACCAAATATAATAAGGAGGCCTTCCTGGATGAATTTGTAATGTATTCAATTCTTGATGCTTTAAGAACTCTAATACCAAGCACACCTTCTTTTTCAAGTGGCTCAGTTGACTATTTTTTCACCAAATCTCTACAAAGTCAGAGAAACATTAGGAACACACTTTGCATTAAAAGCCTTACCACCCACCTGTCACTGACACAGAATATAAAATTTTGACATATAAGGGAGGAAAAAGCTAATTACATTTAAATTTGTTAATCCTTGCTTAGTTAAACCAATGAAATATGCAAATTACCTGCTGAGACCTAAATTGCTTCCTTAAAAGGATAAATAAATGCCCTTTAGTATTTTCAAATATTATTAAAAGAACATATTGATTGACAGATAAGTCGTCTGTGGTGTAATATTAATTTTATGAAAGTGAATGAATGTGCCTAGACATAAATGTCCAAAGTTTCACAGAATTTGGATCATTTCCTGAAAAAAATAGATGCAACTCAAGTCAGGAGCTTATGGATTGAAAATCTTACGACATCTGACTACACTATAAGATTTGCTTACATTTTTTCTTGTTTTCCACCAAGCAGTGCTATAGAAACATGATTATAAATCTGCACCCAGGCCTGCCCTTTAAAAGAAATGCTCTGAAATGAATAAGAATCATGGGTATGACCTTTCAAAGATAGAATATGACCAATTAGGGAGAGATTTTCTAATGTTCCCATGAGAAGGAACAACTGTTCAGAGCTGGAGTCTGGAGATGAAAAAATTGTAGCTATAATCTTCCATAGAGCCTGGATGCTCTTAGAGGAATGGCTGTAAGGTGGGGGATGTCAGGATTAATTAAATCTAGGGGCAGAGCAGATAAGATTATTTTTCCTTATTGTTTAACAAATAATAACATTTAATTTAGAAGATTGAACATACTGAAGCAGGATGCACTTAGTCTAGTTGGTACTTATGGCATTGCGAGTGAGAAAAGAGAATAATTACTGGAGGTTTCTGGTTAGAGACTGAGCAAGCCCTGGCTTGAGAGATTTGTTTTGGATCCTGATTTAAATTTGCAAGTATGATGTGCAAATTAAGTGCAGTGGTATTGGTTCATATAAAAATAAAATTAAATTAAATTAATCAAAGCAGAACAATACACTGCTTAAATCTCATTGAGTGCTGACTATCTCACTCATTGTGATGGGTCCACTCTAAGTTTATTAGACCGAATCAAAATCACTGCATACTGTATGTTACATATCCTTTTCTTTAAAAAAAAAACATTTCCAGACCTGCTAACATGTATAAAATCAGTATTTAAACTCTGGCAAGCTGTTTTTGACTATTGTATTTAAATAACAAGATAAAATATAAAACAGAAGGTGAAACTTGTGTTGTTTTGGTTGTATGAAACTCACAATTCAAACAAGGCAAAAGCCAGTTAATGGAATGCTGCCCCCAAGAAATATAGGAAAAAAAATTTAAAGTGTCCTATGAACATTGTAACGGTACATAATACCAAAACCCAGAGACAAAGCCAATTTAAGATACAGCTGTCTATAAGACACTCTCTAATGTCTAGACATATAAATACCTTTTATGGGATGAACAGGATAAAAAAATGTTAGATAATGTGTTTATTCTGGTTTCAAAATCTGTTTTCAAAACTGCTTCCTCTGACTTCTGTGGAAACTCCTGGGTGCTTGGCATTTTATAAAGCAGATCACTGTGGAGATTTAAACAGTTAAACCTGTGGGAGTTACATTTTATTGGCAGTGGTGAAAATATGAGCATGTATCACCTCTAATCATATTATCAGCAGCATGCACTGCAGTAGCAAATGACTCTGATTCTCTTCTAAGGAGAGCTAGTCACTGTGGCAAGCTGTGCATGGAAATTAGGCACCCAGAACAAAATTTTCTGTTCTCAAAGGAGCTTACAGTAGACCACATTGTGGGACTCAATCTCAAGCAAAAAGCTAGAGTAAGAAAGGAAATGTAATCCTTCACAAACCAAACCAAATAACAATAAACAATTACTACTTAAAAATTATATCTGATGTGATTTTTTTTCTTTCTATTGAGTTTTTACTGCCATTGATATGTACTCTCAACACCTACAATCAGCAGCTTGGCTGCTGCCACATCTATAGACTAAGCCCATGATCAGCACCATAATGCAATGCACAACACTGCATTTTGGCTTTGCCTGGACAGAAAATATTCTTCCATACCATTGGATCCATTAAAAATTCACTGTTACAGACAGTTTCCAGGGCATTGCCTTAATTTATACCTATGGTCTAGCGTGAAAGGTATCAGATTCAAGTCAGTGTTGGTGGGATTCTTATACATAAACAGCTGCTTCAGTGCTTTTGGGGCATAGAGACAAGCAAAAACTCATTCTGCATTCACTAAGGATCTGAGTTAAGTGACTTCACTTAAGATATGCTCTGGTGGAGTTTCTAGGTGTTGCAAAGAATCTGGCAGGACATTAGGGCAGAAAGGAGCTCAAGATAGAAGGTTGTTCTATTGGAAGATCACCCCTGGATATAGGCATGAACTTGGGTGCAATGTTAGCAGAATATCGTTGAGCTTAATTTGGGCAATCCAAAATTAAAGATGTAAATTTGTCTGCTGGGTCTGTGGGTAAAAGGTTACAGTATATGGAGATACGCATATACTATATGCAGTTTTTCAAAAGTTCACACTTGTTTAACCTTGAAGTAAAATGGTGTTGATTCATCTCACCAACTTATAGGCACTTGTTTGGAAAAAGAGATTATTCTCTTCAAGTGAGAGATAAAGAAAGAGCTAGATATCTTCAGAGGAAACTTCAGCTCCTCTAGGATCCTACCTGGGATCGGATTTGCCTGTCTTTGCCTTCTGCTGCATTAAGGACAGCACTATTTCTTGTGCCAGCACTTCAGGTCAAGTGAGATGAATCTGGGCAAAGCTGTTCAAATCCTCTGCTGAGTCAAGAGACAGGATGCTCCCTCACCAGGTCTCTGTAAATAAATAGCAGTGATAGAAACCAAGTTTTTTCCTAGATATTTCTGAAGATGGTCAGACAAACATCCTACATTACACTATCACTAATCGTTGATAGGGCATTTTTAAATTTCCCTGTTTTGACACATCTTGCTTGCACAGTTTTGCTTATAGAATCATGTTGACATTTTAGAAGGAAATTCTATAGTCTCTTACTTCTATATAGACTCAAATGTTTACATGCTTATCCCCTTAGTCATACATTAGTCATATTTGTCTACACAGGGTGTTATTTATAAACAAAAATAAAACCACTGATCTACCCAGAACACTCTTAATATTAGTATTTTAAAATATGAAAAGATTGTATTTTTAGTGCTAAGAAGCAAAACATAGCTTTTTGATTACATAGATGACAAATTCTTAGAAGGCATAAAGCTTGCTATGCCTCTGTAGATCTAGGATGACTTGTGTCAGCTAATGCGTGACCTGGCATTGATGTTTCTTTCAGCCCATTAACCATCTCACTATTTGCATTAGTAACATTGACAGCTGCAACATTATAAAAAAAACTTTCCCACACCTTAACATGACCTTTCATTTTGATTTCAGATGCACTGACCCAGATCCTAAAATAAGATAGTTTTACTTTTTAATAATTCTTTCTTGAAGTGAACACATTGTTTGGTGTCTTAATATACAGTTGACAGGACAAGGGGTAGTGGTTTCAAACTGACAAAGGGCAGGTTTAGATTAGATAATAAAGAGTAATTCTCCACTATGTGGCTGGTGAGGCACTGGAATATGTTGTCCGGTAAAGCTCTGTATGCCCCATTCCTGGAAGTGCTCAAGACCACACTGGACGGGGCTTTAAACAACCTGGTCTAGTGGCACGTGTCCCTACCTTTGGCAGGTGGGTGGAGCTAGATGGGCTTTAAGGTGATCCCTTCCAACCCAATCATTCTATGATTCTATGATCTGCAAACTTTCACCAAGTACGAAGGGCTGACTGCTGACAGACTGCAGCTCATTTCCGGATGTCTTTCTCTTGCAAATAATCACTGTAGAGTGGGACCATGAGATTAGCCTAACATATTATACAATATCAATCAGTGTAGCTCCATTTTTGGCAATGATCATACATGCAGATCTTCTGAAGAGACATCTTTAACTCTTCATACAGAAGATGCACATTTTCATTAGTTTAGAGTGTTTACAACTGCAGTTTCTTACTGACCATCATGTTTAACTGTCCGAATAACTTCCCAAATAAACCTTCCAGCTTATTGACATGAATAATGAATGTGCCAGCAGCGTTGATTTCAAAATGCGTGTCAACACTTTAGCATCTGAACATCTATGTAAATGCAAGCTTTTAGCAGAATTTGAATTTAACAAATTACAGTTTGTGACTCTAATTTATGAGAACTATGTAAATACCTAAGATTTTTATAGCTGCTCCTGCTTAAATTAATCACAAATTTCTAATTATGCCTTTTTCAGCTGCGGGATATGCAAATTTAGTTGCATAAAGAAAGGAAGCATTCAAGAATAGATTGATTTTGCAAACATTGTGCAGTATCATTTTTAAACAGGAGAGTGCAGCCTTTTAACCTGCTACAGACCTAACTAGTCCACATCTGTTTTGTTTGTATTAAAATACAAAATATGATAGAAAAAAAAATAGAATTAACTATATGCTTATTCAGAGAATAATTTGTATCCTCGTCACTGGCTGTACTCAGTGCACATCTGTACACAACTGTAAAGCAAACACAACGCAGAAATTTAAAAAATTCTAAAGGATGGGCTAGTTTGTCATACTGCAGCTCCAACACTCCAACACGTCAAGTGAGGAGGGAGTCTGGCATGCACCTTACTCACAACAGAAATAGTTACAATGAGGTTTCTGCAGCCAAGTGGATTCTGCCCTGCAGGTAAGCAGATCCAAGCGAGATTTGTTTTGCCAACAGTAGCAGTGGGAGTTGGGAATTGATATCTTGATGTATTTACAGTGGTTCCTCTTGAGTATTCATTCTCTTTTTTCAGCTGTAATGACAATGTTTGATTTAATGCCTAGTTGTATTTTCTTTTAAATTAATCTATCTAGTAATTGATTCATTTTTATTTTTATGTTTCTGGTCAGAAATACAATGTTTTGTATCCTTATGGAAGAAATTTGGTCTTTTCTAGAACTGTAAAAATCTAAAACTTCAAGCTTCTTTCTTTTTTTGAAGGGCTTTTATTGGTTTTTTTGGCTGGTTTTGTGATTCTTCCATGGATATTTATGCTTACGGTTCCTTCCAGTCAGTCCTTCTCAGACTTCGTCTCCAGTACTTCCCTTTCTTTTGGGCCCTATAGATTATGGTAGACATGAACACCTTGGGGAGAGTCCAGCAAAGGCCAGCAAAAGGCCCCCAAGCTGGCCAGAATGAGGGAGGAGAGGCTGGGATCTGGGTTGTTTAGGCTAGAGAAGAGAAGGATAAATGGAATCATCTTGCTGTCAACAGCTTCCTACTAGGAGTATGTAAAGATTAAGAGACAGATTCTTCCCACAGGTGAACAAGGAAAGAACTGAGGAGAACCTGCATATATTGCATTAATAGAGAATCTAATTAGCTATAAGGAAAATAGAAAAGTTACCATTTCAAGGCAACCAAAACCCATGGTCTAACTTCAGTTAGATCCAATTTAGAAGTTGGGTCTTTTTTTACCTGGAGGTTGAACTATATTAATTTTGTGTCCTAATTTGTAAAATTAAATTTTAATATTTAATTTTAATTTCACCATTTTAGTTTGTCAAGTTAAAATAGTATATGTTTCTAAATCCAAGGGTTTTTTGTTTGTTTTGTTTTTTGTTTTTTTTTTTAAATAAACATCTGCAGACAGCATCCACAACATATTGAGGAAAAGTCCTTACCAGACACAGATTTCAGTAGGTGGTACCGCCTGGAGTCATTTGGCCTGATCTTTGGCAAAAAATTTTGTAACTAATTGCAACAGAGTTGGTTCTTGAGATTCAGATGGATGATGGGTTCCTAATTTGCTACAGAGCTGCAGAGATTAGTGAAATACTTGGTTGGCGTACATTAAGAAAAGCTGAACTTGGGACTGTATTAAGAATGTCAGACACAGAGAAGTTTTATTTAGTCACTTACTGAAACAAAAGGACCCATCAGACATGCCAGAAGGGAAAATTGTACCCAAAATCATGTCTCAGTGTGGTTCTTAAGTAGGCTAAGTGAAAAAAACTCATTTATGAAGTGCAGCTTGACCAAATTTATTATACTGATTACTGCTTTTAGTCCAGTCTCAGCCACTGTAATGACTGGGTTTGTAGACAGCCACAGGAAGCTCTCTGCCTATGGCACAGATTTGTTGTCCAAAGGCTCCTGTTGAGCACGTTGCAGCTGCCCATAGGAACCCTGTTATACATCACCCCAAGACCTAGGGAAATGGCAATCTGATAGCACAAAACTTGTCTGAAACCAGTAAATTTCCTTTGTTTTGCACTGTTTTTTGATGTGAGGTTCTTCTGCCACCTTTCAAGCTCTTAATATCACCCTCTGGGTTTACTCTTCTGTGGACTGAGTTAGAATTCACATTCTTTGCAAGATTAGGTGTTAGGTACTAGGGTTTTACTGTGGAAACACTGAGGGTGTTTCCTTTTTCTCTCTCTCTCTTCCCCCTTTCAAAGATTTACTGTGCTTTAGTTTGTAATTGCTGGAATTGTAAGCAAGTGTTAAGTGCTGCACAGTTCATTGCTCATTTTATGCTTCATGAAATATTTAGATCTTCTGATGTGAGGTAGCCATGAGTCATCAGGCTGTTACTTTAACACATCTCACCATGTTGAGAGCTTACCTCCTCCAATAGTTTAGTGGCAAAGAGAGTTGCTGGAATATATTCCTTATATGCAGAAGACTTTGAGAAACAAGATACATTACTGCTCCTGTATATAACTGTTTTCTCCTCTTCAGTCCTCTCACTATAGATCCACTATCCTCTGGATGGAAATTTCCCAAAGCCACTGAATTGATTCCATTTGGAGTTCTAGCTTGAGAAAGCTGGAATGGAAAATGTGGGATTTGGGGTCTGCAGTGAAGTATAGAGGAAGGTTAGTGCATAGTGCCTCCTAGACTTTCTCATTCCTGGGCTGCATCACAAGCACATGGATACACATCATTCTTCCTGGCAAATGTTTTGAAGTGCATGTGTTGAAGATGTTGTGGAATACCTTTTACCATGAATATCCACATTCAAATATTGATTTTTAAAATATTTCTTCTCCACTGAATTTTGCAAAACACCTTAAAAATGCCGAACCTTCTAGGTCATTTGTTGCTCTCTTTACAAAAATGTTTACTTCTATGTCGAGATGTATTTCGGTAGACAACACCTGAGTATTAAATGTATTTATATAAACTCTGCTTTGTCTTAGAGGTGCTGGGGAGCTACTGAAGGGCTACAGGTTTCCAAGAATTCATCTTTTGTAAATATGTCCTTGATCCTGAAATCAGAGAGGTCTTGAAACATCAAGAAGATATGAACTTGCAGATCTTCTGGTCTCTGACTCTAAATGACTTCCTCACAGTCACAATTTTTAACAGAGGTCACTGAGCCTGGATGTGTTACTTCATCATCCCCTCAGATACTATAGAAGTTCTTTTACTCTGGAGAAGGGTTTTGTTGGGATTTTTTTATTTGTTGGATTTTGGGGATTTTAGTGGTTTTTTTTTTTCCCTGTGCTAGATTTTTTAAAATACTTTGTTTTACTGTTCATAGCTATTTCATTTGATTTTCAGGATAGTAATCACTCAATATTTCATAAATGTTAGCAGTTAGTTAACAAATTCCATCATGCCATAGCAATTAATTGATCTTCTTGACACAGTCTTAATTTTTTTTTCTCAAGGAAACAACTTAAAGATCTTATTTATTATTGAAAGTGCTATGAGCTTCACTTTCCCCACACAAATAAAGTTGTACAAAATATTCATAATAAACATTGTTTTAAACTGTAACTCACAAAATCAAGTCTATCTCCAAATGTATTTTTCATTTATAGCCTAAAAAAACAGTAAATCGTGGCTCCAAAACCAGAATATAACTTAGTTTCATAGATATATGACCACTTTGTTTTGTGTGCCTGGTCTGGAAGTAGGTTATAAATACAAGCAGATTCCCTAAATATATTCTACTAGGTACCAGAGAGGGTAAGCTTATCTAAATAAATCTAAACAGCAGAAAAATAAAAAGAGTAAGTGTTAAAAGAGTAGAGCTGGGAGTAAACCAAATATCCAAGAGAATCCATGAAAGTTGCTGAATGTTCAGATCTCTGGTGGAGCTTGACAGACCCTTAAAAAAACATAACACATCAAAAGAAAAAAAATCCCATATTGAGCCCTGACTTAAAATGTTCCTTCTTAATTTGCTCTTTTAATTGAGAGTGTTAACAACATTGTAGGCAATAACACTGTCCAAAGGCAGTCCCCCTACAGACAGATTAAAAGACTAAAGGAATTTCAGGAGCTGGGCCCTTGTGTATACTAGGACAAACTGGTGGGGAGAGAAGAAGGATTTGGGAATAATAAGTAGCTTTTGCAGTAAGTGTTAGCGTGAAACTGTATTTTTTTCTACCCACTGCCATGATGAAATAATCTCTAGGTGTTATGACAGGTTTAAAAAAAGGGAAAGTATCAGGTTAATCACTTGCAGACAGGTTTTTTCCCATGTCCTGACAGCATTATAGAAAAATACCCAGCAGCGTTTGTGGGAGTGATGGAGAAGCAGCTGATCAAGGCTGAAACCAACTTGTGTAGATTATTCCATACTTGTTGCAATCACATTCTTATTAATATTAATAGAAAGATGGGTTGGGTTTTATAATGCGTGTTTAAACAGAAAGTTGGTGGCAAGGCTGTACCAAGAAAATCTAGCAGCTCTAGAAAAGAGCTAAATTAAAGCCTATGATTTGCAAGGGTTCACATTCTAGCCCATGCAAAATGGGAATACTGCTTTGACAGGTGCTGTTGAACTCTATCCAACAGGCCTGTATGGTCAGACCAAGGAGAGCAAACTCTGCTCTCTGCACACTGAAAGTCCCCTTTCAGATATGTTGTAGCTCAGCAGTGCTTATAAAACATTTTGCATCCAGTGATTTGCAATTCAAACATCAACAGCTAACAGCAAAAACAAGCTATACAAACTGTTCTTTCTTTCCCTGAATCCATCAGAAAACTGCATGCAACAAGTTTTTGGTAATTATAAATTTAAACAAGCAACTATTTATTTTAAGGTCTTAAGGAAAGCTGATTTGAGTGGGTTTTTATTTTCCCAGTAGTTGGCTTTTGCATATACGATGGAGCTTATCTGGATGCCAAGATGTTTTCATATTTCTTTGGCCGTTTTTCATCTTGTAAGCCTGTCATCAAAAGAAATCAGCTTCACTAAAAGCAAGCACTGTTTGTGATCTTCTGAGCATTTGCAGTCAGATGGCTGTGGTGCTGACTTGTGATCTTTATTTCTTTTTGCAAAAGGTTGCATTTTTCTCACCTTCTTGTATCATTTAAATGATGAGGTAATAAGCAGGAAACATTTGGGTAATTTGGGGGCCCTTCTAGGTATTTCTAAGATTTTTTTCAATTTGTTGGCTTTATCTTTTGAAAGCTTTTTAGGAATCCCTTCCAATATCTTTAGTTTTGTTTTCTTTTTTTTTTTTTTTCTTTTCTACAGACTTTAGACTTGGAAAGTTTAAAATAAAAAAAAAATAAGGGAAAGGTGTAAATATTTATTAATTGGGAGATGGAGAAAATCACTGTGAGTAAAAGAAAAAGAGTTTTTATTGCTATTTTATTGATCCAAAATATACATTTCATACAAAACCCTATATATTTAAACACAAAGTATTTTGCAGAATAAAAGCCCAAAACCTAATGTCTTGTCTATCAACTTAAGTTCAGGGTCCAATGTCTTGTACACTCGTATTTCATAAAATTGGTTACAAATGGATTATCACAAGAAGTTATGTAACATTTACAGATCTCAAACACAAGATGGCACCATTAGTAATGCTTTTCCCATATTTCTCTCTTCCTGATACAGTAAGGGACAGCTTTTTCCACTGCAACACTGCATTAGCAATGTAGCTTCCATGTGTACTTTGCATGTATGCTCAATGCATAGAAACCTGGTGTATACCTAAAGGACTCTGTAGTATCTCTTCATTTTATTAAAGGGATGCATATGGTATATTTAGGATCATACACTGCAAGAACAATCCTGTTTTTCCTGGTATTCTTCGGATAGATGAATGCAAAAATTTATCATAGCCTTTCTTGCAATATGCTCACATGCATATTGTGCTCAGTCTCCTTTGAGGAAAATGCTGGGTTCGTTGGGAATGCATAGTGTTGAGCAAATTTAACTAACTTTTTTTAATGTCAAAACAAAAATCTCAACAAAACCCAATTTGCATTTCTCTAGTGCCTTCCTTAGGCCTTGAAGGTCTCATATATTTTTTCCAACATATATTAGAGAAATGTTCATGTTATTTTTATTGTTTGGCATATTTGTTGGAAGTAAAGCAAATACCTGTGGAAGATGGGTTTCCTAGTGCAGGAACCCGACAGAGGTGAAGCTGCTGTAGCTCTATTCATAGAAAACATAGAAATCATGGGCAGGTTTGTATTGGAAGAGATCCTAAATATGTCCTAGTTCCAACCCCCTGCTGTGGTTAGGGATGGCACCCACTAGACCAGCTTGCTCAGAGCTTCATTCAACCTGGCCTTGAGCACCTCCTGTAGTCGTGACTTCTGTAGGCTACTCATTCCAGTATCTTACTACTCTCTGAGTAATGCCCTGAACATGCACTCTTTACAGACTAGTGTGTCTCCTTATAACTATTTTCCCACACTGGTTTATCCTTATACATGCCTTGGCTTGCTCTATTAGTAATCTTTTACCACCCACCCCTGAGGATCTTAATAGGTGCCTTCGTGCCAATTAGAGTGAAAGGAGAGTAAATACCTGGGAGATTTACACCTGAGCCTTATCAGGAGGGAGGGCATCCTCATGATAAAAAGCATTATCCCACCTTGCAGGATCTGCTTCTTGTCAGTCTTTTCCCTTACCTGGCTCAAACTGCAGCTTCTTGATAAAAAAAGATTGGTTTGTCCTAGTCAGTCTGCAGCAGTGGGTGCACACCCCCTCTGCACCTGGGCTGCTGTTATGCAGTTCAGAAACTCTGCTATCACACACCCAAAAGCCCTCTTCCTGTGCTTCAGTTGGGGCTGCAAACCTCAGCAAAACACCTGCTGGTTTTGCAAATGGATTGAGTCAGTAACCTTTCACATTTCACTCTCTCACAACATCCCATCTTACATCCCCATAAGTCTGGTGCAATCCCCAGGTCTTATTCCACTTCATCCCACAACCCACACTGTCAGTCCATAAGGTGGTTTTCCACTGCCCCATGAGGACAGTGTCACTCCCAGCCCATGGGGATAAGGCTTCCCCAGGACACTTCAAGGAGATACCAGGTCAGGGGCTCATGTCTCTCTTGGGGTTATTTGGAATCACCACGTGCTCATCACCATTCTTCTCTGCCCCTTTGTGTTCATGGATATAATCAGTCACATAACCTGATCAGAAAATTTAGCCCAAATGCATAGCATTAGAAAAATATCAGTAAAATAAAATATCATTCTTGAAAATTATTTCTCCTTCTATCTGTGTGGTGTTAATACCAGTTTTCAGTGTGGATCAAACAGATGTTTGGAAAGGCATGAGTGTCAGATAGATATTTTGCCCTAAATATCCAGATTTGTTTTATCTATATGAAGCCTTACATACTTAAATTCTAACTTAGATAAGTCTTTTGCACAGACATCAAACTTCAATGCAGATTTGAATACTTTGTTAGTTTGAAACCTTTGGATTTGAATGTGCTTAGCCCTGCATGGCAGAGGATAAGTTAAGGACATAAGGAAAGGTGTAGATTAACCTAAAGCAGAACACCAGGATAAGAACAAATAGATACAAATGGTTCATGGGAAAAGAAATAAAAAAAAAAAAAAAGAAAGAAATTGGAAGATGACTTCATCAGAGGAGATGGATCCTGGAACAGCAGTCAGATAGCAATAATTTGGAGAACTAACCTTACAATACTCAGCTTCATCAAAAAACACAGAAAGATAGGATAGGAACTAATAAAATTTCCATTGGGCCAGGAAAATCCTTATCTTTTTCCATCTGTTTAAAACAGTCAGATTGTGGAAAGTGGTGTGCTAATCATGCTCCTTTTTGTCACAGAAGATACAAAGCTGGAAACCATAAATGTGAAGGGTGTCTCAAACACGAACTTAAACCCTGTGCTTTTCTGTGGAATGTGCCTAGAACTGAAGACTTGTGGGTTTGTCTAATGTTATTGGACACTAAACAGTGCTTCCCTTGTGTGGCAGAATTAGAGAGGTAGTGACTAGAGCTAAGCAAATAATGAATATTCCATTCAGTGAATTTCTCTACTACTTGCAGGTTTCCCCAGAGCACATTGCAGTTCCCAATAAACCTTATTATTCTGCAAATAACTCCTTTGAAAAAGTTTGGTCTTTAGATTGCATTTCATTTCCCTGCAAATGCTGGTTGCTTAAAATTCAAACTGTTGTATTTAGGTGCATGGCATGTGAAGTGTTTTTGTTCCTTAGAGAATCAATGGAAGTCTTAAAAAAAGTCACATTTCTAGTGTTGAATGAGTCATTATTAATCATATGAAATTTAGTGGTTTAGGGTAAAAAAACTACAAAGTGATTGAACAAGGCCAATTATACTAGCTCTATCACAATCAGTATTTTTCAGAAAGCCTTTCACTTTTGTACTAGTAACAATTTATTTTTATATGCATTTCTACATATCCCTTGAATCATGATAATGGCAAAGAACACAGGCTAAAAGTTTTCTAGATTCCATTGCCACACCTGCAATCTACAATTCTTTGTTTTTGTCCTGTACAATTAATATACACCAATGTTTATATGACTTTAACAGACACTGTTCTTTTTTCCCTTTTCTCATGTCAAAATAGGAAATTTAGAAGACCTGTGACTAATTTTCTCTTTTTTATTTTTGAAAGATCAATTTGTCTAGATATTAGTTCCACAGAAAAAGTAGCTGATCCAGAACAGCAAGAACTGCTGAAATCATCTGCTGCTGGGGCTCAGAAAGGGCCTCCCTTTATATATCCTCTGTCATCCTCCAAATTTCATGATTATGTCTGTATGATTTATAAAATATTGGTGTCCAGATGAATATCTCATTCCTTCAAAATATACCTCCTGAATTACAGCTATCTCACTTCAGAGAAGTGTCTACTGGATGGCTTTGCTACCCAGTAGCTATTTTACAGCACAATTGAAAGCAGACAGACCTCCTAATTTCAGAATTACAATGACTTCTTGCAAAGTTTAACACTTCAAACACCTTAAGCACAAAATTGTGACCTCTAAAAACCCCAGATAATTGTGCAAAAGCAAAGATTAAAAGAAGAATAACATCAACCAGGTTATTCATCAATCCATGTTACAAGAGTTAATGTATTTTTAGAAGGGATCTATTACCTCAGCCTGAGGGAATCTTTGAACATCTACAGGAGATAGATGCAAAACGTTTTTTCCAATGGTTACTGATATTAGCCAACTGCCAGAAATCTCACTGTGTAGCAGCTACACAAGGATTACTACTTCTTTCTTTGTCTTTTAAAATCCTGATGAGTTTCCATAAAAAGTTTTGGTTTTTACGTGTGTAAGTGTGCCTTGAAAAAACGCTGCGTTTTCCTAGAGCATTGATCTTTGGCCAGTGTCCCTGATGTGCTGACATTTCCCAGCTTCCCTCATATGAGAAACACCAATGTGAAGGCTGCCAAACAGAAGGCAGTAGAAAACAAGACCATTTCTAGAGGGACCCTAGAGTTCCTGAGTAACCTTTCAAAACCAGTTACCCATTTTCGTGGTAACCTCCAGGTTGTTCTTTTCTCTTGTTCTTTAGTCAGTATTTCTCACCAGCTGCTTTGAATAAGAAGAGCTCTGCTTGCTTATCAGAGCCAAACAGAGCTAAGGAGGCTCCTGGACAGGTTATTCAGATTTACTGTCATGATAATCAGAGCCTTGAAGTATGTTGATGAGTTTAACTCCCCAAAGGTATTTGAAGGAACAAAAGTATCAAGAGACAACATCCTTATCATACTGAGAAGATTCATGTCTGCTTGTAGAGCCTTTACCAAAACTGTAAGTGGTGACAGCATTCTCAATAGCCCTTATGGTTCTGGTCACAGTTAGAACAGAAAGAAAGACTCGTGAGATTAGGAGAAGTAAGAGAACTTGGAGGTTGGTTTGGAAGTCACTACCTTGAAAAGAAAAAGTCTTAGTCCCAGTTTCTTCTTAGAGTGTTATTTTACCAGTGACTCTCAAGTAAACACATAAATAGCCATTGGATCAGGGAACAAAACCACAAAGATTTTCTTGGATCATTTACAGATTTGTTAGGTTGTTCATCAGGCCAGTGATGTGACTTGAATATTGATAGGACTCCTTAGAGTACAGCTTCATTCTCTACAGATGGGTAGCTTAAACCACATTTCCTCCACATACAATCCACTGTATAAGAATGTTGAATAGGCAAAATATTTGTTACAATGTTTCTGTTCAATATTTTTGCATTTTCCTCTACGAAATGGCATGTTTAATATCTTGTGACTTGCTGACTCTCAAATAAGGCATAACTTCTCATGAAGTCTCCCGGAAATCCTACAGACATGCCTGTTCTTCCAGAAGACTTACTTTAGTCTCTCTGCAGAGGAGAAAGCTGCTGAGCCCAATGCCATAAATTAATAAATCATTAAAGATATGATGCAATATTTGGAACAGATAGTACGCTACTTAATTGGCTAATGAATTAGGCTTTACTTTTCATGAATTTTCTAATATATCCTAATCACAATTACATCATAGACAAATCCATACAGTCAAGTTTTGACTACATTTTTTTTCTCATTTCCATAAAATGAAACAACAGCATTGTAATTATATTTTGCATACTTTTCCCAATGACTCGATGATAAAACCACTATCACTCAAAACTAATACTACAAAATTAATAATATCAGTCATCAGTTAAAATAATATCATAAGAAAATCAATGCTTATCATATTTAATTTGTTTAACTACTTCTTTCTTATCTAGCTTTCACAAAACTTTTAATGATAGTTGGTGGATATAAGAATATCTTAACTTCTGTCTGTACAGGAAGTGAGACATTTAAAATTTATAAGAGTAAAGTGTCACAAAAAAACTCTTACTGTATTGTATTTGGTTTAAAAATATTTAGAGAATGTGATACCAGTCTTCTTGTATTCTACATGGACTTCAACAACTGCATATGGGTGTAGCATTAATACAGTGTGTGGGTAGTATTTCTATTAGCACTCTTCTATCAAAATGGTCATTTCTAGGCACACATGCTTCTGGTTACCTTGAAGATTTAGTTTATATATGTGTGTGTGTGTGTATTTATAGAGCTTTATCACATACACCTTTAGCACACAGAAATTCAGGCAGTTATGGCACAGGATCTGCAGGACACTGCACCATTCTAGACCAGAAGCTGAAAGCCACATAGGATATTTTACAGCACACCAAATTGCTCTAGACATTTGTCTTGGAAATGGAACCCAGAACTGAAATACAAACAAATGCGAGAATCTGATTTTTTCATCGTGATCTTGGGAGTTGTCTGCACTGAAAGCAGTCACAATCTAGTCTTTGCTAGAACTTAAAACTCAATAACTGGTTGAGGGAATCAGTCTTTCCAGAGCTTCTTTTTAGTGAAAGACAAATGAAGAAGAGAGGCTGCTGCTGAGATGCTGATTATGTACATGCTTAATTGTAGTGACAACCAAATCAATGCCATTTTAAAGCAATGGTGCCTATATTAACTGAACTGAAAAAATAGTCAGTGCAAGTCACAGCTGTATAATGAAAACTCACAGGGGAGAGGAATTACAAGTTTTGTGGGGCAGTAAGAAAATATTGGAATTTAGAACACTTTAGTAAACATGCATCCCTGGGTTATAAACCAGAATAGGAAAATCCACTTAAGGCAAATTAATATGTACTTAATTGTACTTATCGGCAGGAAGAGTGATGTCTTGAGATAAACTTAATCTAAGGACTATGAAGCAAAACTAATAGAATCTGGCATCCAACATGCAAATGAGAGTTTCATGTTAAGATGTACTATAACCATATGTATTAATTTATTATAAACTGTTGGGGGCTTTGTGTGCTCAAAACTGGGTACAGCTGGCACATTAATTTAGTTTAATTTGAAAAGAGCTATTAAGCTTTATTAGGCAATGCAACAAAATTCCCTACAAATAAACAAAAAAATCAATAACAAGAAAAGAGATGAGCCTGAAAAATTTACAAACATTTTAAAAGCATGCATGTTTTTAAAGTCTGAATATGAGAAAACGAAATTGGTTAGCTTGTTTAATTATTGAAAAGCAGGTTGGAGCCACATACAAAACATCTTTCTTTTAGGAATAATTTTGCTTTGACAACTCTCTGTATTCATCTACAGTTGTAAAGAACAATCCCACTCCAACTCCAGCATGCTAGATTAGGTGCAGTTGAAAGGGTGCTGTAGTTATCCACTGTGGTAGCAGGCTGGGATTTCTGTCATACATGCAGAGAAAGGGAAAACCCATGGGACTTCCACTAAGTACGCAGGAGATATTAATATATTAATCCTATACATTTTGACTGCCTGTGGAATACAAAGCAGTGCAGCAAAATTGATCATAATAAGTAAAAAGGCTTTTTTTTTTTTTTCCTGCTTAGATTGTTTTTCTGGCAGGATGGTTGGTAACCTTTTCTGTTTTACAAGGAACCATCAGCATGTAAGTGACTTGTGCTATGGGCTTCAGATGAAAATCTGGTGAAACTCAGAGTCTTCAGTTAAAACAATATTGTGAAAGAATCTTTGGGAGGTTGATAACAGATTTTAGGACAAGGGCATTTTATCTTTACTCTTGCTTCAGGTCAGAGGTGTTTGTGTTTTTATTGTGGCTGTTCTCAATCAAGTGATACATCTTATGTAACTGACAACAGTACGTCAGCAGATGCTTTGGAAATATTCTTCATGTTCAGAATCCTTTCTAGTAGACCTTTCAGAAGGTCTATTAGATTATCTTTCAGAAGATATATTACATCTCACTTGTCTTGTGAAGAGAACAATGTGGCACCTATTTTATGTTAGACTAGAAGTGACCAGACACTATTTTACTCTGATTTAAATCTCTGTGTTAAATATTTAATATATTATAATAATAAATAAGTACATAAAATAACAGTGTGTTAGAGATTCTGTTGGAGTTGTTGAGTTTTTTTTTCTTTCTCCATGTTAGGAGAATTAACTCCAATGTCTTTTACCCAAAAGATTATGTCAGAGACTATCACTGCCAAAAGGCTGCTCATGGCTTTCTAACACTGCATGAAGTTCAACAAAAAGAAATGCCAATTCCTGTCTCTGGGGAAGGAATAATCCCAGGATAACCTAGGTGCCAACCATCTGGAAAGCAGCTGGGCAGAGAAAGACCTGGTGGTCCAGGAGGACACCAAGCTAACCTTGAGGGTGGAATGTACACTCACAGCAAAGGCGGCTCCCTGCCTGCTGGGCTGCATTGGGCAGAGCTCTGCCCACATGATGAGGGAGGAGATCCTTCTCTGATCTGGTCTCATGGGGCACATCTGGGATGCTTCACCCAGTGATGGACTCCCCAGGACAAGAGAGACACAGAAATTACAGAGAATGCCCAATAAAGGAGCACCTGACACAAGAGGAGAGGCTGAGGGCTCTGACTGATCAGCCTGGACTGGAGAAAACTCAGGGGGATTTTATCAAGATATGTAAATACACAGAAGCAGGCAGTAAAGAAGGCAGAGTCAGGGAAAACTTCCCCACTTGCAGGACATCTAAAGATGGTGAAGGTCTAAATGGCAGCTTGTTAAAAGGCTGTAAGTCACCATGTCATGGGGCAGAGGAATGATTTTAGTACCTTCTCCTTTTAGTAGTTAATGAAGAGTTGAGGGTAACAGTACCCACAATTTTTATATTTATTTTTTCCTTTTTCACTGGTAACTTAGTGATTCTTTTACCTGTAAAAATCTACGATCTATTACAAAAGACTTTCTAAGGGTATTTCTGCAGTTAATCTGATGTAAATAAATTGTCTGTTTTTTTTATATCTACACTTTGATAAAAATACAGATAAATAGTTGACCAGCAAAGATTTTTTTGCTCACTGAAAATGAGAAAAAAAAAAAGTCTAATAAGTTATACAGATGGAAATCAGTGTGAACAATAACTAATTTAAAATTTTAATTTTGTTAACAATAACTAAAAGTGCTATTTTGTTAGAATTCAAACAAATGCAAGATTATGCATAATGGTGTTTGACCCAGAAAAAGATTGAGAAAGGGGAACAGAGGAAGAGGGCAATTGCAGAAATAGTCAGCAATGGGTGTCAAAGAAGCCAAAATAATGAGGGAGAATCCAGTCACAGAAGGACTTGGAATGTTTTAAAAATCTGATAGATTAGAAAGGCAGTTCTGCACAGTTAAATGTAGTGTAATGATGACTTTGATGAGTCTTTGTTTCACAGCTCTTTGTGCAACGTGAAATAGGGGGAGTGGGGGAGAAAAAATGAAAACAGTCAAAGCCATGTCTGTGAGTGTCATTAATGAGTGATGAGGACTATAAAGACAAAAGACAAATCTCTGAACATTTGTTGGGTTTTTATCCCATACATCTGTGTACATTTCAAAACCTGAGACGTGACTAAGAGCGGGTGTCCAGAAGAGTAAGAGAAGAGTGGATGTGTTGAGGAAAAACAGTACTTCTAGCCTTTGTTTGATTATTGAAATTCTAGCACCAACCCTAATTACCACATAGGATTGATACGGTTAGAGCACCACCAAAAATAACATTTTTAAGCTGTAGTTTTCATCTATGTGCAATGAGTTTTCATCCTTACTGGGAAGTGAATGCAAATCAGCTACTTTTGCAGCTCTATGGAGGGGAAAAACATGGAAAAACAGATCCGTTTTTTACTTCAGTGAGCCTTTATTGGCTTAGTTGTCATGCAAGCAGAGTCACAAGCAAATCCTAGGATAAATTTCAATGCACACCCATAAAATGTCCTTAATCACAAATAAAACCTTGCATTTATTATTAAGTCTTATTGTATCTGTTTTGAGACAGCTGGTGGTCAGTCTGCACAGCTAATAACTTTCTCTCATGATAGGGTTTTTAGCACTTGTGTAGCATGACTATTGCTTGTGTCTGTATGCTGCGTATAAATCCATTATTATTTTGCTCAACATAAAACTGAGGCAGGTTTGGGCAGCTGTTTAATAGAGCACTTTATAGCAATTTAGGACAGAAATTAAAGAAAATGACATCTCATTAATGCTTAAGGTAGAAGTCTAGGCAGGCTGAAGATAATCAGAATTTGGACAAGCCTCAAAGAAGAAAACTAAAGCAGTAATTACATACACTTACACTTAGACTTACACTTGTCCATATCCATGTATGTATATAAGTATAATGCGTCTAAACCAGTAGGATTTCTATCAGTCCAGTTAGACTTGTGGAAACAGTCTGTGAGAGATTCTGAGGAATGACCAACCTTAACATTTTAAAACCCTTGCATTCTTGGCTGCTTTTAACTTTTTAGGGTGGGGGTTTTTTCTGACCTTTAACTCTCAGGATACCTGAGAAAGAATAATGTGGAAATAATTAAGGTATAAATAGAAATATTTCTGATTGCTCTGGGTAGGAGCTGAAATCACTAATCCTGCCATCAGAATTGTCATTATGTTGCCACACCTTCTGGGTCTGAACTCATTTGAAAATGAAACTGCAGTGATGTTTTGTATTTACTGTGAAGCTGAGATTTCTGACCAAGTGCTTTTTCAAAGTAGATAAGAAAATCACATCCATATAAACACATCACCGATTCATCAGTTGCTAGAAGCTATTAGAACACATCTGAATGTTTCCTTTCAGGATTTGGACATAAAGTAGAATTCACCATTTAAAAAGATCTTTATTTGTGGGAAGTTTGTTAAAATGTCGGTAGCTGGAGGGTTGTAGAGGTACAGGAACATTATGTGCATTAGGGGACAATATTTTCTCCAAGGAAGAAAAAGTTCTGTGCAGATACAAATTTCTCAGACAGTCTTGCAGGCTGGTCCTAATGATATGCTTTTATGGAAAAATTATTTTCACTGTCAAAAACAAAGCCTTTGCACGAAAGAGAACTTTTATCTCTCCCCTCTCTAGAACACGTGTGGGTAGAAAAATGCAATTAATTCTTTTAGAGACCTCAGAAAGTATCACCTATTGGACCTACAGACTAGCCAAATTGCTTTCATTTGAATACAATTTGGAATTGGCTCAACTAATCACTGTTTCCTAATTGCATTTTGGAGGAAAAAGGGGACCTGAATTAAGAGACTGCTTCTCATTAAACCAGCAGAGCGCTTGATGTCTGCTATTGTACCTGATTGTGGCAACAAGTGGCATATATTTTTGCAGTAATTAAATCTATACAGTATTTATAAATAATGCTCTCACCTTTTATTGCATCTAAACAAAAGTGTATTGTACTAGATACTGTAAACAAAAATCAGCCCCAACCTCAGTGCTCTTAAATAAACATTGTAAAGGGACAAAACAAAGCTTTGGTGCTTTTTCTATAGCATATGTTCTGGCAGGGTAGTGTAGAAGGAATTATGTAATGGAGGACCACAAGAAAATTTTTCCTATGTAACATCCTACTGATATTGCCCAAGGACAGTACACAACAGGGACCTAAAGGACCACAGTACCTAAAGAGGGCCTATAGGAACACTGGAGAGGGACTTTTTGCAGGGGCATATACTGACAGGACAAGGGGGGAAAGCTACAAGAGGGTAGATTTAGATTAGATACTAGGAAGAAACCTTTTACTATCAGATTGCCTAGAAAAGTGGTAGCTGCCCCTTTCTTGGAAGTGTTCAAAGCCAAGATAGATGGGGCTTGGAGAACCTAGTCTAGTCAAAGGTGTCCCTTCCCATGGCAGGGGGTTAGAACTAGATGAGATTTAAGGTCCTTTCCAAACCAAAAAATTCCACAATTCTCTGATTCAGTGATAGGGGTGAGGGACATACAAGTTCAACATCTTGCCTGGAAAGAAAAGCTGCTGATCTGCAGTAATCTCACCAGTTAAATTTTCCCATCAGGGCAAAGAGTGACAAGGGTGAAGATGCAGCACAGGTGGGTACAAGTATTTTGACAGAATAAGTTTTTATTGGAAAAATGCCAATTTCTCAAAGTGAAACGTTCCTCAGGAGTGAGTCGATTTCCAAGAGGAGCAGGACTAACAAAAAACATGCCTGTGTTCCTGCCAGCTCACCCACTAATCTGCCTTCCAAGAAACTTTCTGTCTTAGTTAAAATGCCTCCAGATGCCAATGCAGAAGATCAGCAATCCGATTTCAAATGAGCAGAAGGTGAGACCCTCCAGGATCCCAGAGTGGAAGTGCATTCACCTCAGCAGAGCTGATATGAATGTAATTCAGGATACAAAAGCTTGTTCTTGGGATCATCAAGACGTACTATTGAATTTCCTTTCTACGTATACTTGCCAAGCAATTTCCCTCCTTTTTTAAAAATTAGTTTTGCCTCAACTGTGACATTTTTTCACAAAAGTGACATTCTGTTTCTTAGCTAGCTTTTCCAGGAGGACTGGGGGTGCTCTTGAGAGATCCAGAAACTCTTCAGTGTGTAACTTTGAAAATTTAGCAAATCTTCTGCTAAAGCATCTTTCTCTCAGAGGGCAAAAATGTTTAGCTCAAAGCAATGGAGACCTCTGTAGGATCACTAGACTAGGAAGATAAGGACTGTGCTATGGTTAAGGCAGGGTCTTGGCATTCAGGGCTCCATAATTCAGCACAGCATTGTCAAATATGTATTTTGCAGAGCCTCAAACAAATACGTGATCTCTTCATATCTCTTTTTTTCAGTCATGAAGCAAAGGATGCAAAAGAATAATATGTTCAAGATTTTATGGCAGTGGTCTTTTATTGTGCATCACAAATGATGTTTAGGACCTGACATATTACTATATACCACAAAAATATGGAAACACTATTATAAAAACACTTCAAAGGCTTTAATAGGCAAAATAAAATCTTCTGTCTCTTCCTGCACAGAAATTACAGATGCAGGTTATCATATCATGTTTTTCAAATCCTGGAAACAGCATTAACATTTTCTTTGCAAGTGACTTTTTACCCTCACTTTTCTGTAGAAAGAAAAATTCTCTCTTTTTTTTTTCTGCTTCTGATTTCCTCCGGTTTTCAGTCTGATGTGAATTGGTACAGCCAGAATACAGCTCTCAATATCCAGCACAGTGCTGCTGATTAGTTTTCTGAAAGAGGACAGAGTGAAGAAGAATGGCAGGTTGTATTGATTTACTTCTAATGATCTGTTTCTGAACTAGAGCTGGGCAAAGTGTTCTCCCGAAGGCACATACAGCTGTGCTCATGGCTCAGCTCTGCATCACTATCAGGATTAAAAGCCAGTAATGGATTCTGTCATGTTGCTGCATCTTTCCACATTTTTTTTTTCCAAGCCCCATATAGGGTTAGCTGCTGAGGACATATATATGATTTTTCCTTACCATCTGTTGAACAGTCTGGAGAAGGGCACCCATACTCTGTTACAGAAGCGGTATCTCAAAATAGCATTGCACAACCATAGGGTGTTTAGAGGGAAATTTTCACATGTAGTGTATACCTGTATTTTGTTGGAGAGGGTGGCTCTACATGATTTCTGGTAAGCCTGGGATTTGTGTAGCCATGAAGACAACATGTGTAAATGGGTGATATGGAAAACCACACATTAGCACCAACCTGACTCTGAAGGTCTGGAAAGACTTTTTTTTCTTAAGATAACTGGTGCCATAACAGAACTGTAACTTGCTCTAAATTTGATAAATGATGCTCAACAATATGTGTGTCAGACAGAAATAACTGATTCTTATGTATTGACTTATTTCTCTTTCTCTATGGATTTGCTTTCAACAAATCTCTACAGGTCTGCTTTCTATTCTCCCCATCACGGTAGCTGGGAGAAGGGGTGTGCATTGTATAACACTGTTTGAGTAACACAATGATTATCCAACTATGTCTACATGGCCCAAAGGCAGAGAAGTCCTCACTTTGCCCACTCTCCCAAAAATCTGGTATTAACCAGCTCTTAGCCTAAGTACTATAAGCATGATCAGGGTGTCATGGTCTTTGGAGTAATAAAATGCATGGTTATATAGTTCTTTTTTCAGACTAGGCATATGACCACACAAATATGGATGTCACCTAATTCAAAAGTGTCTTCTAAATAATTTAAATGTTTTTGCAGCATTTTGAGGAGGAACAAGTATTTGTGTCTGACTCGACCCTATAATTAATAACGCTCCCTGGCTTCACTCAACTATGGGTAAATATATTTTAGGGTTTCCTGAAAAATGAAATTATTTAAGGGGAAATACTATATTGCATATCTTCTGGAAGTTGTCACGTTAATGCTAATTGACTTTCCTTTGTACTATTTTTCATGTGATGCCTGAAGAAGATATGGCATGATGGTGATAAAAGATGGATACTTTCAGTCAACAAGGTCAAGAAGGTGTTGTCCTCCAGGAACATTTATACACATTTTCATTATTGTTTGTTGATAAGTTGGCACTGCTGCAGTGCAGAAGGAGTCTGGCTGCTCTTATAGGAGTAAATGACAACACACACCCATGCACACAAAGATTTTTTGTTCTCTTTCTGCTGATGTAGAGTTAAAAAATGTAGAAGAACATCACCATAAGCTTTTGGGTTATCAACTTGCAAAGCTTGTCTATTTCCCCTATGCTGGCATATTCTCTTCCTTTTCCTGGATTCTTTTATTAATAAAAGCACTATCAATCTTAATCACATATTTTATGCTTCAGTCTTTGTGTTTCTATTAAAATTCCAAGCAGACATTCTGTAAAGATTCATCTATTGTTTTATAAGCAATCATCCCACATGGTATTACATTTATAACTAGTGATATTCTGTTGACAGTATAAATTATGAAGGCTAATCATGATAGTAAACATCTTGAACTTAGGTATACCTTAACTGGCCAACAGAGTGACTTACGCCTTTGTGCTCCTGGGGTTACAAGATTTCTTCTGCAATATCTTGGTATAATCCTATAATTAATTTTCATGTAGTATCCATAATGTTGAGGTCTCATTTCCAAGGCAATTCACAAGGCATCCAGAGCAACGTTCTTTATTGGTATATAGACCCTGACACTGGCTTCTGCCCACACCTTTCCCAAGGCACTTTTTCTAAAGAGATAGTGATTTTCACTTGTGTGACTGCAAGCCATTGCATGTGTGCACTGTCCCCATGTTCTCATGGTATTCAATGTTTGGTATCACAGACTCTTTACTCAGTAAGTCAATAGCAGAAAATATAAATTATCCATTAGAAAGATCCTATAAGAGATCCTTGGGCTGGGGTTCCTACGATTGCAAAAGTCATTCTTCAAAATTACCTGTAACAGTTCATCATTAAAGATATGATAAAAGTGCCCTATCATTTTCCACAAATATTAACATGTACTCCTGTATTTCTATTCACTGAATTTCTAAGGTAATTGTAGGAGTATTGAAAACATGCAGTAAGTTACAAAGCTGAAGCTTTTCTCCTGTTCAGTTTTTTTGGCACTACACCAATTCTTGTCACTTCATTCCTTGAGCAACAGTATATTAAGCGATGTGACAGATGTTAGTCACCTGTAGACTCTTTCTTTTTAGTTGCTCACTTTATGTCACTTCCAATCCTCAGGTGGTGTAAATTAGAGCAGCACCACAGATTGATGATGGTTTATGCCAGGGGAAAAAAATCTTTCTCTCAAACCTTAGTGATAAAAACTCTTCTGAAACAAATTTGAAAAGTCTCCTCCCTTGGCTTTTTATTTTATTTTAGAACAAAAGACTTGAAATAACTGTTTGCAGCCCTCCTTCAAATGCTAAGTAGGTCTTTTACATTTCTTCTTAAGCTTTTACGCACACACAAATTTTAGAACTAAAATGAAAAGATGAAAAAGAAAGGGTGAGTAGTCTTGAGCGATTCAATAAACTGTGAAAGGCTATGAATAATGGAAAACTAGAATGAAATTATTAGAGACCTAAAAGCTAGGAAGATGACACCCGCCTTTTAATGTCAGAACTAAATGGACCCATTTATATTACGCGATTACCTTTGATTTTTCTCATGCTTGGTATTTCCACGAATTGCAAATTTAAAAGTACATACAGATGTGTTGAGCCATTATCTTTTCCCACTGATTTTCACACACATTTAATGTGGGTCTAACCCCGTTGTTCTTGATAGTCTGTTGACTTCATTGGCTTCCTGCTGATTTGAGCTGGTGTTAGTAAAGGGAATCAGGTCCTGCCATGCAGCAGCGTGTCTCTTGATGAAATTTTGAATGCAAACCTCTTGCCATTGTAGCAATGACATTCAGTCATCTCAGATGGCATTCTCATGGGAGCAGTTCTCCCTCCTTACAGCAGCTGAAAAATCAAAGCACTGTGAAATCAGAGAGGATGAAATTGGGACTGGAGACAATCTAATTTTCTTTCCTTAAAGCCAAGTCTTTTCCAACAGAAGCATCCTCTGGTGAACATTCTCATAATCAGTGAGATTGGCACATAGTTGTCCCAGAAACAAACTAATTAACCATTTGGGAGTCACTTCAGGTAATTTATACATATCTTATCCCTCTCCCTACTCTGTTTGTGGGGATTTTTTCACTGTTTTTTTCTGATCCACGAAGGCTTCTTTACATACACATTCACAGTGAGAAACCTGGGCTTGGGCAATTCTCACTTCATACTTCTTGTGCTCCAAGGCCCAGTTCTTAATTATTAAAATGTAGTGAAAAAGTAGTCATTCCCAAATATACCAAAAAAAATTACATTCCTGACTTATGTGACACCAGCTTAGGCAGATGCATCAGTACCTTTGAAGCACTTTATCTTGCATGTCTCAGCAGTGAGGATGGCCAGGGTCTGTGCCATCTGTCACACATACAATCAGAGAGTTGTAGAATGGTTTGGGTTTGAAAGGATCATATAGATCACCCAGTTCCAGCCCCTTTGTCATGGGTAGGGACATCTTGCACTAGACCAGGTCGCTCAAAATCCCATCCAACCTGGCCCTGAACACTTACAGAGGTCATCATTCATAGAATGTCATTGTTCATAGAATGTCATCATCCATAGAATGTCATTTCATTCCTTCCCATGCTGGGTGGGAAATGAAGGCTTTGGCAGCATTGTGGCTCTAATAGTGGTTCAGTGCACTCTGTGGAACAGACACAGTGAAGCCTTGGCATGAATGGAGTTAAAGAACCACAGCTGGTCAAAGCACACATGATATAAATGACAGATTCCCTTTTCCTCGTGACATATAAAGGTTTGTATGAGAGACCTGGGACTGCAGTGAGGGAATGGAAGTATCATGTAAAAAATGCATAAACTCTAGGGTCTTGCACTAGTTCTGATAAATAATTTCTTTGCAGCTTGCAGCTCTATTAACATAATTTAAACTGCGGGTTTTATGCAGTAACTCTACTCAGATTGTCTCAGAGGGACTGCTAATGTGCTGTTCCCCCTTTCAAAGCTATTTAGTCTGGATTTGCCCAGAAGGCTGTAAGGAGACTTGAATTGGGGCCTGACAGTAAGTAGTATTGCTTGCCTATGGCTTCGATACTGGGAACGCATCAATGCAGCATTATTGCTTTGTTGAGACTTTAGCTTTGTATTCCACCATCGTAGCACGGAAAAACAACAATAAAAGATTTCACATTGGGAGGTGAAAATGAATTCCAGTCTAGTTTGTCTCTTCCTGTCTAG
Organism: Rhabdornis inornatus; assembly: GCA_013397075.1. Lineage (NCBI taxonomy): Eukaryota > Metazoa > Chordata > Aves > Passeriformes > Rhabdornithidae > Rhabdornis > Rhabdornis inornatus. The sequence continues at coordinate 601,781 of VWZS01004065.1, forward strand.
TTTATATCTTCCCTGTAGCAAGCCAACCACTTATTTATATGACTAAAAAGGGCAATTATACTCTTTTCTAATCCATACAGTTTATACTGTTTTTTTATTATTTTAATTGGCAGCAAATGTTAGGCATTTATGTGTATACTGGGGAAAAAAAAGTAAAGAGCTCTTTCAATAAACTGCTCACTGTAGCTCTATCTCCATAAGGGAAAAGTACTCGTAGTGTCAAAAGTACCAAAGTACCATGCACTATATACAGATGGATTGGAAAATGTGTAGGTTTGATGGTGCTAAGCATTCCACATTCTACATCAGGCTCTTTCCAGTAGGATTTTGTTATTCACAGAACTTCAGTGTAGATTTCAGTGCACAAAGCGTGAATAATACATACTTGGGACAGAACAGCGAGTTCCAGCTAAGGGAAGTGTTTGTTTTTTTTTTTTGTTTTTTTATTCTATAACAAATGATATTTCAGACAAAAGAAAGAAAAATATTTAGAATTTTTTTTTTTCCCATAAAAACTCTGACTTTTACACTGAGTTGAAATGGAAGCCTATACATCTTCCTTTCTTTCTAGCTTTACTAGTCAGAGTGCTAAAGAGCTCAAATTGCAAAAGTTTGTTAAAGATCTAGCAGCTTTTGCATTTGCAACATGAATGAATACATACAAAATATTGGCCAATGTAGGCAAGTAGTAATTTTAACCATCGTCTGCAGAAAATTGAGGGTGATAATTTTAAATCAAGGCTAGGAGAACTTCCATAAGCTCATCCAAATAAACAGCTAACTTGCCACAACATAAGAAAAATGCCAATGTTGTTCACTTCAGGCTGCCCTTAGAGCCAAGGCCATATTTGAAAGCTGATTGTTAGCTCAGAGGTTAGAAGCTCACATCAGACATTGTGGAAGTCCTCAGATACACAGCTGGACCAGTGCCATACAGGAGCAGGCTTTCCATAAAATTACTCTAGGCCCTGGATACCTTCCAGCAGTTCAAATATGGATTGAATAAGTAAAACACTAAAACTTCGCATTGTATCATCAATAGTGCAGTTTGGCTGCCCTTTTTCATAAAGACTCAAAAAGGAAATTGCTTTGGGCATCTCATTGAGTAGAATCATAGAACCACTAAATAATGGAATAGCAGAACCATGGACTAGTTTGGGTTGGAATGGCCCCTAAAGATCATCTAGTTCTAACCTCCCAGTTGTGGGCAGGCACCTCCCAATAGGCCAGATTGCTTAATGCCCCAACCAACCGCCCTTGAACACTTCCCGGTATGGGACAGTCACAACTTCTCTGGACAATCTGTGCCAGCACCTCACCCCTGCCATAGTAAAGAATTTCTTCTTAATATCAAATTTAAGCCTACTCTCTTTCACTTAAAGTCATTAGTTCTTGTCCCATCACTCCACATCCTTGCTGAAGTTCCTCTCCAGATCTCCCGTAATCCCTTTAGGTACTGGAGGGTGCTATAGGGTCTCTCTGAAGCCATCTCTTCTCCAGGCAGAACAGCCTTGACTGTCTCAGCCTGTCACCATGGCAGAGGGAGTCCAACTCTCTGAGCATCCTCGTGGCCTCCTCTGGACTCACCCTAGCAGGTCCACATACTTGTTGCATTGTGAGCCCTAGACATGAACACAATACTCCAGGTGGAGTCTTGTGAGACAAGAGTACAGGGGTAGAATCACGTCCTCCGCTGCCCATGCTGCTTTTGATGCAGCCCAGGGTTTCAGGGCTGCAAATGCACATTGATGGCTTAGATTTGGATTCTCATCAGCCAGGATCCCCAAGTCCTTCTCCTCAGGGCTGCCCTTAATCTGTCTCCACCCTGCCTGTATTTGTGCTTGGAGAAGGAATAATTAATTTGGCAAATAAAATATTCTGAACTGTTGGGTCCCGGACCCTTGCTGTGTACCTGCACCAGTGACAGGTTTTGTGCTTTCTTCATTCAAACAAAAGAAGAGAAACTACAAGTAGCATTTTTTTAGATGTAGAAACCCAGATTGTATTAAATTTATAAGAAAAACTTACAGTATAAATATATGTGTTAAATATATATGTATAAATATACGTAAAATATATGTGTGTAAATATGTACATGTATAAATATGTGCATGTTTTTATTAAGCTAGCCGGACACATACTGTACCATGAAATTTCATTGAAATGTTAGTCTTGATGATTCTAAGATATTTTTAATTTTCTGTTAATTTTATTATAATAGTACAAGTTGTAGTGGAAGATGTCTCTGTCCATGGCAAGATGGATTTGACTAGATGTTCTTTAAAGGTCCCTTAAAACTCAAAACATTCAGTTATTCTGTATTTTTATTAGTGTAAAGTCATGGGAAATGAAAAAGCTGGGCTAGAAGCAGGCATCTCTATTTTTGTACTTGAAATGAAAACTTCAGTTTTCATTTCAAAAATGTCAGTTTTTGTCAGAGGTTTTTTGATGTTTTTTGTCTAATCTTCAATTTTCACTAAATTGAAGACATTTCTCAGGTCAAAAATCCACTGTGCTCGTACAAAAATATATCAGTCTTTGTGAGATTCTTTATTTTTAAATTTGGTGTGTGGTAAAATATGTATATCAGTTTACCATATGTTTACACCAACTGAAATAATTTTAGTCTCACTCCAAATTGTCAAGAAGCCCAAAAATCATGTACTCACAGAGTAATCTTTACAAGAGCAGCCTGGCTATTTGTCTTGAGCTACCAACTGGAAAAGAAGAACTAATAGCATCTATATAGCAGTTAATGTGCACTTGTGTTTAATTGGTACCAGCAGCACTGTTAGAAAATTAAGTAAGTCACCATTTAAGTAAGCAGAAATCTTCATTGCTCTTAGGCTGATACTGTTGTTGCTGTTATGCTAGGGATAACTCTAGTACCACAACCCAACATAAATCAGCTCTCGAAAGCAATATTGTTCAACACCATCTTGCTTTTTGGCTTTCATTTTCGATCTACTGGAGCTTGGATACAAATAGATCATTTATATTCACACATTTATTTTTAAATAGTTTTCTAATGAAGACTCTGTTCCCTTCCATTGGGGTGTGTATGTGTTTTGCTATTATAAACCAGAATGTGTGGAAGATTAGTTGTTCCTACTTGAAATGTAAATTGTATAGTGTACCAAAAACACTGCTTATCCTCAGTAAATATTTTATTTGAATTTAATACTCTTGTACATCTGTATTAACAGACTTACCCTGATTATTATTGTTTGTTTTAGCTTTTTTTTCTTAGTTCCCTTTTCCAAACGTGGGGGCAAAACATGTTAACTCACAGTGGAATTTGTATAAATATTAAGAATGGCTATATTTGGCATTAGGGGGACTGTTACATCAAAAAAGCTGGATACACTTTAACAAGCTATTACACAGGCATATTACTTCAAGGTTAGGCATGTAAGACAGATGCAGATGGATGATAAAAAAATATTGTTTATTGGTGCAATGATAAGAGAAGATGAAATAATTTTAATCTACTATTTTCAGTATCAAAATTCAAAGTAGTTTGAGTAATGCAAACTAAGCTCTAAAATTGTTAGGCTTCAGGCCTTACCAAAGCAGTTACCAGTTTTAAAAATCATATTAAAAAACCAAAATCAAACAAACCATTCCTTTGTTGTCTGTCTATGCTCTTATTGTAAATAATAAGCAAAATACAGCTGAACAAGCTCTGAACTGTAATATTATGATTGAACTGGAACAACCATTAGTATTTCCTCTCTTCTCATTGTCCATATCTTTCCTTAAAAAAAAAAAAAAGACTGATTTGACATGATGTATGACATAGGGTACATGTCAAGTCAGTGTTTAAACCAGAATGGCATATTTTGCATGTTTGTGAAAAAATCACCACTGAGAAGCAAGAGAACTTTAAGTAAATTGTCATTTATGAGGAAAATAAAAAAAAATTAAGCTAACAAAAAATAATGGACACTTATTTGATTTCTCAAACGTTTACAAGTTTTGAATTTTGATCAAAATTTCTGAATAGAGAGAAATCATTTTGCACTGTTCATACCCAAAGACAGCTTGAGAAAACAAATATACCAGAAACATAGGTTATGGGTGACTTTCATACTGAGCACTTCCAGAATATTTAACAGCTGCAAATGGTATCCTCATCTCATTAAATTTAAATATAATAGTTCTGTTTTGAACAGCAGAGTCAAAATGGAGAAGAAGTAAGTGATGGAAATTGCTCAAAGAGTCAGAGTGAGTAGTACTCAGAAGTGGATTTTTTTGTTGGAGAACGAGTATGTAGCAATTTAAAAGAAGTGAGGTCTTCATATAAAGAAAAAATATCAATATTGCAAGAAACCAAGTGTTTCATAGCTCTTATTTTCACACCATTTAGAAAGAACAGCCACTGGAAAGATTTTGCTGAGGAAGTGCCTTTTGCCTCATACTATGTGCCATACTGCATGTCTACATCCATCATTTTGAAAGTGATATTTGCCTTTCTCCTCTGTGTTTTAAACACCTATACAAATTTATTTAACTTCATAAGGGTGGCAAAAGGGATCCTTTACCCAAATGAGGTTTTACCCATGAATATGCTTGCTGCAGTAACATTGCCTTCAACTGATGCTCTCAGTGGTCCTACCTCAAATTGTGGAGGTTTCTGATGAGGTTTCACTGGTCTTATGAATGGGGTGGCCAATACTAACAGATGTGTCTGGGAATGTATGATACTCTTCAGTGCCTAAATGCTAAATATTGTGCATATGCAGAGATAAGGCATGCTGCTGGTTTGGGCTGGGGTAGACTTAGTTTTCTTCACAGTGGCTGGTGATGAGGCCGTGTTTTGGATTTTTGCTGAACACAGGGTTGATAATACAGATACATTTTTGTTACTCCTGGGCAGGGCTCATACAGAGCCAAGGCCATTTCTGCTTTCCTTACTGCCACACTGGCAAGGAAGCTGGGAGGAGACACAGCCCGGACACATGACCCAAACAGACCAAAGGGATATTCCAGACCATATGACATCATGCTCAGTATACAGAGTGGAGGGAAAGAGTAAGTGGGGAAATTTGGAGTGGTGGCATCTGTCTTCCCAAGTAATCCTTACACAGGATGGGGCTCTGCTCTCCTGGAGATGGCTGAACACCTGCCTGGCCATGGGAAGCAGTGAATTAACTCTTTGTTTTGCTTTGCTTGTGTGTGCAGTTTTTACTTTCCCTATCAAACTGTCATTATTTCAACCCACAAGTTTTCTAGCATTTACCCTTCTGATTGCTTCCTCTTCCACTGGAGGGAGAGTGAGAGAGCAGCTGCATGGGTCTTGGTTGGTGGCTGGGATTAAACCATGACAGTCCTTTTAGAAATGATAACAAATCTTTAGGAGGGTCAAAGCTGTTCAAGCTTCAGGGCACTGCAGTATTGTAAACATAAAACCCCTCCTGCTAAGTGTTGTTTTTGGAATAGCAGCTCACTCAGATTTGCCATTATTGGATGTTATTAACTGTACCAAGGAAAATGAAGCTGCAACTCTTTCATTTATTAACTACTTTGGCAGTTGACTTTCTGCCATCAGATGTTCCATGGCACAAAGGTTTGTTTTTCAGTGGTGTATGCTGGTTCACTTCAGCACTGATTTTAGAGAAAGCTTGTACCTGAGAATATAATTTTAACCAAGGAAGAGAAAACTTCATAAATGTTGATGGATTTGGTTCTTCAGTACAGAATATACCTTGGCAAACTGCCAATGCACAATAATGTTTGTAGGTTAATTAGTTAGGGATCGCTTGTGTCTCAGAGGCTTAAATTCAGTTCTGAATTGTTCATCAGGCAATCCAATTGATTTTGGTGGAATTACAGAAGGTCTAAGAGTCAATTTTGCCCTAAGAACAGATAAAATGTACAAGAGAGATTCAGTGCAACACAAACCATAGCCCACTGGCTTATTACCTGAGACTCACTCAGCTTTATTACCCTCAAGAGAGATCAGGAAGGGCCCTTTTAGAAGTTCCTTATGCAGCTAAGGAATTAGGTAGCACCAGTGCACTTTAAGTTATACAATATCACGGGTGTCTGCTAATGTTGCAAAGCTTGATTTGGATTGCGCTGGGATATGGTTTCTTTCTGTGGGTTTAAAAGTTTTGAGGGTTCCCTCCTTCTGCTTTGGTGTTATAGTGGTGAGCATAGCTACCTTCCATGCAGTTGATCCAGGTTGGTTTTCCGACCAAAGTCCCAAACAGACTAGTGGTTTAACCCTGGCTGGATGCCAGGCACCCAACAAAAGCGCTCTCTCCTTCCTCTCTGCAGCTGAACAGGAGAGAGAAAATATAACAGAGTTCATGAATTGAGACAAGGGTCAGGAGACTCACTCACCAAACACCATCATGGGAAAAACAGGCCAGAATTAGAGATATTAATTGAATTTATTGTTAACCCAATCAGAGCAGGATGATGAGAAGTAAAGTAAAACCTTGGAAATGCATTCCTCCTGTCCCTCCCTCCTTCTCAGCTCTACCTTCTCCCCGGCAGTGCAGGAAAACAGGGAATGGGGGTCAATTCAACACCTGCTGTTTCTCCAGCTGCTCAGGGAAAGGAGTCCTTCCCCTGGTTCCTGTGGGGTCCCTTCCACAGGAGATAGTTTCTTATGAACTTGTCCAACTTGAGTCCATTGCAAAGGTAGCAGTCCTCCCCAGACTGCTGCAGCATGGGACACTCTTCCATAGCGTGCAGTCCTATGGGCCTCTCTCTTCATGGGTCTCCAAAGGATCACAGCCTCTTCCAGACATCCCCCTGCTCTGGTGTGGGTCTCCTCCACAGGCTGCAGGTGAATATTTGCCTCCTGTGGTCCTTCATGGACAGCAGGGACACATCTGCCTCACTATGGTCTTCACCATGGGCTGCAGAGCAATCCCAGCTCCAACATCTGGAGTTCCTCCTCACCCTCCTCCACTAACCTTGATGTCTGCAGAGTTGTTCCTCTCCCATGTGTGCACCCTGCTCTTCTCTGACCATATTTTCAACTGTGCAATAAGATGTTTTTTCTTCTTCTTAAATATCTTTACCACCATTTCAAATTGGCCCAGACTTGAGCAGAAACACATCCATCTTTGGAGCTGCCAGGGACTGGCTCTGCTAGTCATGGAGGAAGCTTCTGACAGTTTTTCATAGAAGCCACCCCAGTAGCCACCTCACTAACAAAGCCTGGCCATGCAAACCCAGTATAACCTAACTTTACAAATAAACTGGGATTGGATAAAGTCATGGAAGATGTATTTGCACAAGAAACTTTCCAAGGAGGGGCACAGTCACACGTGAAATGGCTTTGCACAGGAATGAAGTTCCGGGAAAGTTTAAATTTTAGTCCTGGTCAGAAATAAGTCAGTTTTAATATTGCAGACTTCTTGTCTCCAGAAGTCAGTGTTAGGATACTGACAAGCTGCTTGAAAGACGAGAGGTGATATTCTAGATACACTTGACACTCTGGAGTAAATTGAGTCTTTGACATTAAGATGAGGCCTTTTATTTTAAGGGGAGCAGATGATTTATCAAATCACTCTGGGAATATGGCATTCTGCCAAAAAAACCATTAACTTTAAACCATTAGCTTTGCAATGCATACTTGCCATGTTAAGTGGTAGGTCCCCCATACCTGCAACAGGCAACTCATCTCTGAAAAGTGTATTGTGCTTGTTTTGCATGTACTCCTAGCTGTTCGCGGTAGCATCCACACTTGGACCTGCAACTACTGTGATTTTTAGGTACAGAAGCCATGGCTTCTTTTTTGGGATGGATAAGTTTTCCATTTTGGAAAATGTAGAATATGTCTGTTTCCTAGAAAAACAAACCTATTAATTTACCAGCATGGAGACCTTTTGGGGGTCTTTAGTAGGGGAAAGAAACCAAGTAAGCAAAAAAAAAAAATTGTGACACATAACGTTGGTTGAAGCTGTTACAGATTTGCTGTTTCACTGCCTCTTTTTCCTTTGGTCATTAGGGGAAAAAAAATTTGATCCTTCCTTCCTTCCTTCCTTCCTTCCTTCCTTCCNACACATTTTCATCCTGAAAGATTGAATGAATGAAACACTACTTTTTTGCATTCTGTACTGAGCTTTTCTTTGGGACAAAGGAATTTTCATGTTACTTTCAGAGAAGGAACATAGTTACATGAAAATAATTTACTGAAGATTAATTCAGTCCAGTCTGAAAGTCCAATTAATTCATGTAATCAAAAAATTAAAAAGAGGTTTCATAATCAGTGCAGTGTTTCACCTCATGATAGGAATGGAATAGAGGGAGGGAAGATTCCTCAAGACTCCTTGACTTAATTTGCCTAATCCTTTGGTTTATAAAATGAAGGGACTAGCCTGGTGCATGACAGTGAACAATTCATTTCCACTTGAATGAGTACTGCAAGAGAAAGTGCCCTTTTTAATCAGACAGATTAAATAGGAGCTGTTTCATGGCAAATCAGCAACTTCAGCAATTATAAAAGAAACTGGACATGAACACAGAACCTGTTCCAATTAGTTTCCATTAATGAGTTCCTTGAAGTAGTTTGTGAAAGCAGTAAACAAATAAAACCAAGAACATTTGCAATATGTTTTTCATTATCTTAAATACTTTATTTTCTTGAAGAATCTTCATAGCAGCTCCCTGAGTCTGAAACTAATTTACATGCTCATATTCATATTATCTACCTTTCCCCTCACACCCCCCCTTAGCTGATGTTTATGACTAAGAATCTCATTCCACTTTTTAGCATATGCACAAAACATATCCTTTTCACCTTTACTTACCAAACTGTGCTGTGTGTATATTTGTAAGTGTCTGTGTGCATGCGCGTGTGTGTGTGTGTGTGTGTGTCTAGGGATGAGATGCCCAGGGAGAATGAGGATCCAGGAGTACTTATTGGATGGACTGTGTGTCCAGAGCCAGCTCCTGGGGCATCATTACTGGGTGACAGTGGGGGTCTGTAGCTTTTGCTGGAGATTCCCAAATAATCCTGGCTCAGAACATCTCTAGACATTGTTTGGAAGACTGATATTCATCTTGGACTAGAGCTTCAGAAACTATATGGACAATCTCATTAATTTTGTTGGATGAGTACAAAGCCTCTTCCCCCCTTTTTTTCTCTCTCTTTCTTTTTTTGGCTTGTTTTTTTGTTTGTTTGTTTGTTTTTGGTTTGGTTTGGTTTGGTTTGGTTTGGTTTGGTTTGGTTTGGTTTGGTTTGGTTTGGTTTGGTTTGGTTTGGTTTGGTTTGGTTTGGGTTGGGTTGGGTTGGATTAGATTGGATTGGATTGGATTGGATTAGATTGGATTGGATTGGATTGGATTGGTTTCTGTATATAAATTTACCCACCAAGGCCCCGAGTGGGTACACCAAGACACCAATAGCCATCATGACTTTCCAAGACAGATTTTTCCTATTAACTTTCAACTGCAATTGGCTTTTCTGTAATACAAATTGGATGTTATTCTTGGTGTTGGCCCCCAGAATGTTTTTAGACATACAAGCAAATCCTGCATCTCTTCCTACCTGGTTCAATTATGTCTTTCCATGCTTCCCATCTTGGCAACACTGTCTGCTGTAAAACACCTCAAGTAAAAGCTGCAGAGATATTCATGGCAATCTTCCCATTTTCCCAAATTAAACTAAACTGCTGCTACTTATTAGCTGCTACCCTTATTCTCCCCAGTTCATTGTGCAGAGGGTCCTCCTGTACTAGTGAAGAAGACAGACTACTGCTCCTTCTGCTAAACTTTCTTTTGACCCAAAACTTCTTTTCTACCATGCTTTCTTATTTTGCCTATGATGCAATCTGTTCGTAAAAGTGTATTGAGTACTAAATAGTTTTCTCCTATTGTATTTTCCCAACTTTAAGGCAAAATTAAATTAGATGCCTCAAGTCTCAGAAATCTTTCTTAGTCCCCTCTCTTCATTTGTCATAAATATTAGCAATTGCCATTTTAATTTTTATTTTATTTATCTATAACCTTTAATTGGGAAAAAGAGAATTGACTTTTGTTGTTGTCAACAACAACATCCCTTTTGTAAGTTGTTGTTGCTGTTTGTTTATTTCTTTTTCCCAAACTCATAGTTCAACATAACAGACCTTCAACTGGTTTTAGAAGCGTGTAAGGAACAGTAATTCTTTCTTCTGTAGATCCCTAAACCTCACTTCCGGAATAGCTGATTTGGAACCTCCCATAGGGGACACAGGTGAAATTTTCCTTGTGGGAAATTCTGTTTGGGCTCGGATAGCACATGGCAAGTCTAACCGGCCCGAGACCCTGTACAGGTGGGGATATCATGTTCTGTGAATGCAGTCTTAGTTCTCACCCTTCACTCCCAACCCTTTTCTCTTTATGCAAATTTTCAGCTCTTTGTATTCCCTGCTTTCACCCACAGAATTCCTAGAGTTAAACAAACTTCAGAGCACATTTTGTTTATCTCTTGCAGACAGTGAGGTAAATGCTGTACATGCATAAAAACATTATTTCAGACTAGACATAATAGCTATCCTAGAATCCATAAGGTCCAGCACCGGCCCAAGCAAATGACACCGATTCCCAATGAAAATTAAATTCCATTTTTTTCAAGAAGAAAGATACTAAAGTAAAAATGAGATGCTCATTGAGGTGCTTTTGTGTTCATTATGTATGAGATAGTTATATTGGAGAATCTCAATTAAATATTAATTTATTTAAGTTGCAGAAACAGATGGTTTGTCTCAGCATCTCAAATGCACAAAATTTTAAGCACAAAAATTTTCAACCCTGCGTTCCTTTGCTGTACAAGATTCCAGTTTTTTATCCTATTTTTTCACACTCCTGCTCTGTCTCTAATGCAAATATAATATTACTTCAAGAAATTAGTATTATCGCAATTGCATTTTGAGACACCCCCCCCCCGCCCCCCCCCATTTTGGTTACTGAGAACTCTGCTATTCCAGAGCTGACCTGAGCTAGAGTTTTGCAAGCAACAGATCAATATTAGGAAATCCTTTTATATTTAGAGGAGTCTGTTATTATGATGTAGAGTTAACAAATATGGAAATTACTGGAAACTAGAGACCCTTCCAGAGAAGCTGCAGAATTTGTAATTCTATTCAAGACCTATTTGTTGTGGTTTGATCTGCACAGCATAAAATGTAGCAAACCAAGCATCTGCTAACAGAAATGTACAGAATGAAAATGCAGAGAGCCTTCCCTCTGACTGGGGAGATCTAGCAGCTCTGTAATCCTGCTCTTGCAGTTTGGCAGGAAAGGTACAATACTGGCAGGAAAAGAAATAGGCTGTATCTTTTCTGTGCCTCAGAACCCTCTGCAATAAACACAGCAATGCAATCAAGGCTTTACCTCTCTACCACTGAATTCAGAGAACTGAGGAAAATCATCAGCATCATTTTAAAACATGACATCCTAGCTGGGGATTTTGAGTCTAGTAATGAAAAATATATAATAGGGTTTGGAAACAAAACCACTGCTAGAGATTTAAAGCTAGGAGTTCTCTCTGTAGGAGTAGATAGCGTTAAAAATAAGAAAAATAATGAGGTTTCTGTATGCATGGACAAGGATTTTTATTTATTCTTATACTTTTCAAGATTCCATTGAACATGTTGTGCCTGCTTTTGGCAGCTAAACAGCATTCATTCTTTGCACAGGGCATCTGGATCTAGCAAAGATATAGGAATGCAGATAGAAATGAATCTCTATGTACTGTGTTTGATTTGATGTCACTAGAGAAACCTCAACATCTGTTATGCAAACTGCTATGGAAGAATTCAGCTTTTACACATACAGCTCTCATAGGCATTCTTCTGTCTTCAGTCTTTCTTACTGTAAGGAAAGAGTGTCTCCTCTGGAAATTTGCTGGCAGCACAAATCTCCGAGGAGTGGCCAATACCTCAGAGGGCTGTGCAGCCCTTCAGAACCTTCTCTCGATGGGTTGGAGAGATGGTCAGAGAGGAGCCTTTTGAAATTCAACAAAGGCAAATGCAGGGTCCTGCATGTGGGGGAAAAAAAGCCCACACAGTGGCATAAGCTGGGCTGACCTTCTGGAAAGCAGCTCAGCTCCTTCCACAGAAGAACCTGGGATTCCTGGTGGACAACAAACTGTGCATGAGCCAGCAGTGTGTCCTTGTGGCCAAGAAGGCCAATAGTATCCTGGTACATTTTCAGCAGGTCAAGGGGGTTGATCCTACTCAACTCTGGTGAGGTCACATTTGGAGTGCTGTGCCCAGTTCTGGGCTCCTCAGTCCAACAAAAGGTGGCAAAGATGATTAGGGGGCTGTACCAACTCTATCACAAGGAAAAGTTGTCAGAGTTGCATTTGTTTAGCCTCCAGAAGAAACTGAAGAGTGTCAAGAGGATGAAGCCAGGGTCTTCTTGGTGGTGCCAAGCACTAGGACAAGATGCAATAGGCAGAAACTGATGATGGGAAATTCCCCTTGAATGTGAGGAAGAACTTTACTGTTCAGGTGACAGAACACTGGAACAGATTGCCCAGAGAGGCTGTGTAGTCTCCCTCACCAAATATAACTTACAAACTATCAAGACACAATCCTGTGCAATGTTCTTGAGCATGACTCTGCTTGCACAGGGAGGTTGGACCACTGTAGTCCTTTCCAGCCTTATCCATTCTGTATTCTCTGATTCTGTGAAAGAGTAGATGAAAAGAGGAAGTGTTCTTAGTATCGATGTGATCTGAAAAGAAATAGATAGAAGTGCCATGAATTTATTACTATCAGTCCATTTATACTTGCATGTGCTTTGAGTGCTGAGAATGCCTGTTTAAAAGAATGTTTGACATTTTTGTACTCCAGCACAAGGATCTTAGGCCATGCTATGGGACATAGCTTCCCAAGAGAACATCGAAAGTAGCGATGGTCTCAGAGAAAGGCATCCGTGCTTTGCGTCCTCAGCCTTGTGGACTTTGTTCTCCCTTGAAAGGAAGTTAATAATGTCACTATACACTGCCTCTTCCAAAATATCCCTTGGTTGCACATCACAGAGATATTGCATAAGAACTAATATCCAGTAACATCACTGGTAATGCTTACAAATTGTGAAAAATAATGTGAAATAAAAGTGCTTCTTCTTTTATGGATATACAGAATGTAATAATACAAATAGAAACAGTTCACGTGCTTCAAGTTTTAAAGTGCATTCAAACATATTATCTCAAAAAAAGGAATTAGAAGGATTTATAAATCCTTGTATAGACACCTCTTTTGTAATAGAAAAAGAACAATGACCTAATGTCACAAGGTAATTTAAAATTTCAGGTCAACTGATCTTTCCAGTCAGATATCAGCCCTCCAGTGGACATATAACTATGTGATGTCTGCTTCAATTGCTTGTTGCAAGGATTTTGTTTTCCACATTTGCCTCCAAATGCTGATGGCTCTGGGGCTAAGTGAATGAAGGATCTGCAGCAGAAATGCTAGGAAATGAATTGCTGACAATCAACTCTCTAACTAGTTTTGAAAATGTGTGCATGTACTTCTACCTCAGCAGAGTAACGAATAAAGTGCATAGACGTTAGAGTGTTATTGCCTTTTCTACATCTTGTCAGCAGTTTGTGATATGGAGTGGTGTGCGTGTTTCTGAATTGTGCAGATAATGCCTGCCATGAATAAATATTTTGGCAGGGTAAGATTGCATTCTTATGAGCCTTAATTTGCATTTTTTGTCTGCAAAAGCCATCAGTGTGCATACCTTGTATACAACTCTTTTTTCAGCACTACTCTTGTTATTACTGGGTACTTAGCAATGCCTACCCAGTCGTATTACTCAAACTGCTGGCAGGTGGTTTGTTCTACAGATGGATGAACTCTAGAGCATGGTAAACTGCAAGTATCTAGTAGCAGTGTTTTGTCCCATTTTTGTTGACCATTCAGCAATCTGCCTGATTTTCTTTAAAGTACTACCCATGGTGATTTGACAGAAAGTGAAAGAGGTGTGGTATTTGTATTAAGGTATTTAATCATCCCTGTAACATCCCGACAAACCCTTACTTGCTGAAATCTAAATTAGTTGGGCAGATGTATAGACTGGGATGTATTCCAGATATTCTTTAAATAAATATAACCTTTAAAAGGTTCAATACCAGCTGTAGTACAAGTGTGATCCTTGACTGCATAATTATATCAAATACAACCAAGGAGGTGCTCTGCATAACATAGTGATGAGTAATTCAGACACTTGAAGGAAAGGAAAACTCGTAGGATCCCAGCAGTCAGTCCTGTTCCACACTCTGAGATACTTAAATCCCAGGATGATGTACCACTCATATCTACAGCAGTGTTGGCTAGCTCATCCAGGGATCAAAGAGCCTGCAGTTCTAAAGGTTACATAGTCTTTAAAATAATTCATTTGAAGTAATTTATTGAATAAAAGAATTCATCCAGGAATATTAAGCACAAAGACACCTCCTGTGTCTCAGGGAGACAGAAGGTTGGACAGCTGTGTAGAAAAGTATTGGTGTATAGCTGTACTAACTTAGACTGTTTCCTAGTATATGTCCTTTACTGCAAGCCTTTGGAGGATATATATCCTATGATCTGATCCAAATGTTTTTTTGTTCCCATTCCACACCTGAGTTACTATACGGCAATAATCATACTATTATGCATTATTGCTCTTATTTCTCCTTCGATATGAAGTATATGATTTCTGGGTCAGGAAGTCTCTCCACCTGTGTGTTTCCTCAGCACCTGGCAGAAAGGAGCTGTGATTTCAAAGGGTGCTTACAATAATATTGAAGCATAAATACTACTTTATATCCCTTAGGTAAAGCTTTAAACACTGGCCCCGGAACTCCTAAGTCTGTTAAGAGAAGGAAATATAATAATTAAGCACTGTTTAGGAAATTCAGATATTTTTATCTATATTTTTGGTGCTTAGGGGGATTCTTTTATTTTTTGTGATATCTCCTGTTTTGCTAAATGAAGAGTTGGAAATAAGAAGATAAGTTTTCAGGAGAGAACATCATGACATAGCACTTAATATTTTCTTTTTAGTATGTCATTTGTCTTATCATAATTTTGGTTAAAGAATTATTTCTGGGAGAAAAAATGATAGTTTCAGTATATATAGGAACTTACATAGTTCCACAAGGATTTTGGAAGCTGATGAAGAAATCACATCCTCTTAGCTCTGGATTCTCCTTTATCGTCTTTTCTCAGCAAATCTGTGACTAAAACAGTCATTCATTCACATGAGTAAATGGCAAAACAGTGAAGAATGTCATCTGTAGAGATTTTCTTGTTTTACCAGATATTTTTTTCTAGAAAAATCTTATAACGCAAATGAAAATATTGGAATCCAAAGAGCTTGTTGTATTATTTTGTTTCTGTGGCTTACTCAGCTTCAATAAAAATGCATAAAAGCAGAGTGACAGATTCACTCTGCAAAACCAGTAGACTTTTAAATTGTGCCTATATCCATTTTGCAATTATTCTGTTTGAAAACTTGTTTTACATATGATGACTTTCATATCCACCTCTCTGAAGAACACCTGAGCTGTAGTGAAAACAAGGCAAAAAAACATTTTCTTTCTCAGAAATTAAATTGTTTTGCTTAACACTTTTGTTTTGGATTGTTACACTAAACACATATTTAGCTTTTTCTCTTGCTGCTGATAAAGTTCTGCTCCATGTACTGGTTAAAGAACTGCAGTTCCTTAAATCAAGACTCATCCCATCCCTGCTATTTGAGCTCCTTGATCACCAGAGGTGATCAGGCAATCTCACTTGGAAATGCTTGTACTTCAAAACAACTAGTCAGCTCCATGCTTCATAACTTCTGTTTATTGCCATTGCAAGGCAGCTGCATCTTTTAGACTCCTCATTGACTGGGTCAGAAAGACTCCAAGTTGTAAGGAAAATATATTCATGTAATGATTAATGACGTAAAAAGACTTCAACTAAATTACTAAGAAACATTACAGAGCAGGCTAAAATTGAAAACTGTGTTTGAATTGCTGTCTTAGGTCATTAAGTATATTTCTCTGTGTTAAAAACTCAGAAGTTGTTAAACATGTTTGTGGAAGCAAGAAATTGAGCCATTAAAATTTTTCCTTTCCCACAAAATAAAAAAGGGCTTTCAAGGCTTAGGGAGTTTTTGATATGACATTTGGGCAGTTTACAGCTGAAACAAAAGCAGGGTCTTAGACACCACTTTAATACACGGATAACTTATAAAGGCAGGTTTTCCTTTTTGAACTTGGGAGTGCTACTATGGGTAGGAGTCATTAGGAGATGAATGGATTTGCTGAACAAAATCTTTACTACACATTCCATTCTTCTTCATATTAAAGATCTGGGTTGTTCCTAGACTGTTCCATCTCCCTCTTTCCATTCCACTTTTCCAGTCCAAAACACACTGATTCTAGTTTACGCAACAGAAAGTATTTGATTTATGAAACAAAATTAGTTTTCGCCCTTGTCCTTAGCTTTTTTTCTCTTTTACTGAGCAAGACTGGCTGTCCAGACCTACGTGTCAAGACAACTGAAATTGCCTCCACTGAAATCATTGGGAGAGAGCAGAAGAATTGACTGTAGGTTTAGTTCTAATCTTAATATAGAAATGTATCATTGCTGATGAAGTTAATCTTTGCTTCCAAAAATTATGGAATTAATCCAAGATTTGTACATGCAGGAAACATCAGCTTCTTGCAACTGAGACTCACTCTAATAATTGGAATAGTCAGTAAATCACACTTTCATTAACTGTCTCTAAAAGTTTAGAAGAGTCCTAATTACCTGATCTTTTCACTTTTACATTTATTGTCTCTATCAGAGCAGGGAAAATGGCACCTAAGAACATAAGTTTCTGATCTTGTTCACACTGAAGTATTTTTGAAAGCGGTGAAGAAATTTAGATAAAAATCTGTTACACATGGTTGGAAATCCAGAAGGATGGAGCTCTCAGGAGACCTCTGTAAAATTACTGATTTTGGCTCAGATGACTTGTCAGGTGCTCAGAGGTGAGGATTATTAGCAGGATCAGTTACAAATGCTAACTTTTCATGAAATTTTAATGGACTGGCAAGTCTGATTCTACCATATTGGTGGTTAATTTAAAAAATCATAAAATTACTTTTCTATTTTGCATAGATATCTAATGTCTGCATAGATGCTTACACTGGTTCTTTGGATGCATCTATGGATTGAAACTCGAATGTATTGTTGATATTTTCATGTTGGAAGGTGAAACTCTTAAGATAATCAGCTCTATATGTGCTGAGACACTGAAAAATGACACACCACCAACAAGCCCAGCTTCCAGTCATGTCTAGAACATCATCACAGGTTAGCCTGATGTATAGTGAAAGTTAGAACTCTGGAAATTATTTCAATATTTGTAAACTGTGTTTGATTACAGAAGGAAGGCAAAGCCTCAAAAGAAATGTTAAAATCTGATAAAATTTAGACATATTTTTATGATATTTTAAAACTTTACTAGAATGTAAAGTTTTAAAGAATGTGGGAATATATCTATTTGTTCCCATTAAGGAACTTACATAGAAGTCAGAATACTTCTCGTGTTAAACATCAAATGGAAATTGAGGTTTCTCTAATCATTAAAATCAATTTTCTTCAAAGTCTCCTGCGGTTATACTTCTTAAGGAAGGCTCCATGCAATCAATAGAGAGAGCCCTTCTAATGGAAGTGGCCTTTGCAGCATGCTTGGTTAATAGTTTTTTCCTTGTATAAGGACCGTCATCATCATCATCTATGGCATTTGTACATTTGTCACGGTCAATAAAAGAAACCAATCTATTTTAATTTATTTTCAGTCAATTTCACTACATGTATCTTAGTGTTAACAGGTTCTAAAAGTAAATGTATTCAATTATAATATTTCAGTGGTTGTACGAAAAAGGACAATGTTGTTTTAAAAGTGTATCTATGGGCACTATATTGACTTTTCTATATCAATCAGAGACACTGATGGACTGCAGACCAAATTTCTCTGCTTCAGCTGACAGCAGAATGTAATTCTTGTCTAGAAATATCTGTAGTATCTGCATATACTGTAGGGTAGCTAACAGAAATTCATTCCATCTGCCTGTTCTCTGTACAACATTTGTGTAGAACTGATGTAAATATTTAATGCTTCTAAGAATGCAGTATAATATTCAAGAACTTGACTATGTCCGGTCACATTAATGGATTCAAATCCGACAGGCCCATGGTTGGCTGCGTATCCATAGAAGAGAAAAAGGCACTGAGATGTGTTCCTGCAAATGGGTTAGCCTGGCTTCATGCACTGACAAGATTAATTGCAGACCTCTGAACCTGATATGTTTTCTTAATATCCAACATGGCTCTTTCCTCATTCAGGCTGAAATATGTGGCTTGCTCTTGCATAATTCAACACCAGTCTTCTCTGTGTGTGGCACTGTTTTTAGTCATTGTAAGTGCCTGCAAATTACTAAAGTCAGTGATATGATGCACAGCAGTTTGCTTAGAGTTATTTTAATGATTATGGAAAGAAAGAAAATAAGCTTTTTTCCAAACTGTCAGAACACTGCAGAAGAGACAGCAGTCATAATTTCTAGAATAGTACAAAACAATTTTTCAATATTTTTTTTTTTATTGTGTGTGTCCTCTTTACTCAGTGAGAAATAATGTAGATTCCACTCTCTGGTATGGCCCAAGTTCACTTTATATCTGCTAATTGAAATGTTCCAATATTTCTTCTGGAAGCTGATACTTTATATTTTTAATTTATTTTTTTCAGACAGTATGCTGACTGAATATGTTAGGTGGCAAAAAACACACATATTTAAAAACTGCCTATTACATAATATATTAAAACACACTGCAAAACTAATTATCCTTAGTTGGGATTATTCCAATACTCTACAATGGTAAAAGAGCATGGAAGAAAAAAAACCCCAAACTTTACTTACATGAAATATATCCAGCTTTATTAGCCTATAAAATAAAAAATACAAGTGGTCACGAAGACATAAGGCCTAAGTTTATCCTCTCTAACTGAAGGTTTATATTGAAAGTACTGAAGACATACTGGGGCAGAGTAGCCATAGGGTCTCTATATAGTAAAACCAAGAGGCAGGTGTGGACAAGAAGCCAGCAAGCCAACCAGTGACATGAAGCACATGGTGGAAATGTGTAGAAATAAACTTTTTTTGAATAACAGGTCTCATTTGGGAAATTTTGATTGAACTTTGGTAGCGTTTCATCAGTCTTAAGATAGTGATGATTCAGTTTATATAGCTTAAAACAATTCTGCTCCTTGGTCTCTAATATTCTGATATGTGCTTCTGTACCTGATCTCATTTTTCTCTTAATCCTATGATGCCTTCAAATTAGTCACATAGTGTATATGTTCTGGGGTGACATAGTGTGCGCAACACAAATTAATAATTCTTGAAAAATGTAGAGTGGTGTCCTGAAAAAGAAACGGGGTGGAAAGAATTTCAAGGTGGCACCTGCTCTGAAATTGGACTTGATGACCTCCAGAGGTCTTCTTCAGCCTCAAGTGCTCTGTGACTGCAATTCTGGGTTTGCAGAATTATTCCAAGAACATTAAAGGCTCCTGGGTGGACAATGATATGTTGAAAGTAGTGGAAATTTGATAATGTCAGTGACCATTCATGAAAATATCAGGGGTATCCTTATGCCCATAACTGTTCTAAAAAATACAAAAATAAATGCTTTGCTTATATTTGTCATGAATGCAAAGTTCTTGGCAAATCTTAATTACAGTTATTTGAAGTTTGATTAGAATGCTTAGCAGTTTGGTATCAGTAGATTCATATTTAATGCTGGTTGTTATTTCTATGAGACCTTTCCTCTTTAGGAAAATCTAAAATAAAGTCCTCGGATGAAATGTGTTAATTCTTATGGAAAGTTTCTTTAGTCTTGAACTGAATTTGCACATACATTTGTAACAGACACAAAAATGAACTGCTGAATTTCAGCCTAGAATAATCAACTCCCTGTTGGAAAACTTCACATGTCCATGGCCAGTGCTGAAGTCTCAGATGTGAATCAAAGAGAGAACATGAGCCCCCTATGTTAGTTTAACCATTGCAGAGCTCTATTCACTTTTGGTTTTTTTCTTTCCAGGCTCATCATATTTTATTTTAAAGTAATAAAATCAGATTATTAGGGGTTTTTTTTAAAACCAGTTCCCTCGTATCTATGGTTGGGTATGTCCTGATATAAGAGTGAGAAATCATCTTCACAAATTACAGTGAATGAGAAGACATTTGATTTATAGAAAAATGACAATAAGAATTCAGAATATTACACCTCAAAATTATGACACGGCATGTACAAATATATTTTAGATAATTAAGGATATTATAATGTGTTAATTGAATTATTCCTCTTTCTTTAGATACTGTAAGCAAAAATAATAACAGTAATTTCATGACAAGCTTAAAACTTGATATTAATATTTTACCCGTATTAAAATGTAAGTTTTCTCTCCATTTATTAGTTATGTAGATGCAACATATAAAAGCAATATATGCTTTGTAGAGATCTGTGTAGAGATGGCAGATGAACACAATGTTCTAGATTCCAGTTTGGGTTATTTTATGCTATTACAGTCTGAACATGTTAGATTCCTTTTTCATATGATTTATAACTTGTCATTACAGGACACTGTAGTCCTCCAGACAGCATTAATCTATTGATGATTCTGAAGTGAAGACGTGATTGATGCAGTACCAGCAACTGGCGACATAGGTAAGCCCTTCTTTTCTTTTCAAACCTTTCGAACTGAAATGCACTGCTATACCTAGACTAGGATCACAAAATTATTCTGACTTCTGAGGCACAGAATACAAAATTCATCAAGACTCTAATTTGTTTTAATTTTTATTTTCCAGATAAACTTGGTTTTTACTTTTTTTTTTAACTTTTAAAAAAACACTTTTTAACTAAGCAAAAATATCTGGTTTTATAACTTTTACCAAATGATTTTTAGCAATTTTGGGGTTGTTATCTATAACCTACCTTGGATTAATTTCTCTTTTATATTTCTTGCTGAAATGGATAACAACATATCTCCTTTCATTTCTCTCAAGGATTTTATATGGAATAGACTTCTGCTGTTGCACAGAAATTTTGGATAGGTACTAATGGAGTAATCGTCTTCTCTGGTTCTAAAATCAGCAGTAGGAGTGACACTTAGGCATTCAATGACATGACTAAGACTCTACTTTTAAATTCTTGAGTATTATGTTTCTACCTCTCAAATGCTGTTCGGGTCACTAATAAACTTAAACTATTTCTCCTGGAAAATACCCTTTATATCCTCCACAGTCAGATAAGTGCTTCTTAACTGATTTCTGCAGAGGGCAGAAGAAAAACACTAAATGTAAATCCAAAGAGATGCATTTAATCTACAATTGTCGTGCTCTGGTCTGGTTCAGTATTTTAAGGCTCTTCAGAGATACTATATGAAAAGTTAAAAGGATCACTTCATGTGATTTGACTGCACTGAGATTTTAACTTAGTCCACAATGTAATGGACAAAAAATCATCTACCTGTTCAAAACATGACCTGATTCACTGACAGAATTGCTACACATCTCTAAGCTCTATAGATGGCATAATCTTAGAATTATGGACATAGCACTAAAAGACAAAACTGGGAGCAGGGCAAGTTTATGGGCATATAAAGCTGCTATCAGAAGGGTTCGGAGCCTACAGAGGGACAAAAAGCTGAAATCAACCCCATTTAGGAAAACAGTTTGAAAGGCATCCCATAAGCTAAGGTAAGATGTATAACTGCATAGTGTTCTCATTCTTCTGTAATGCTCCTGTAATACCCATGCTATTTTATCCTAACCACTCCAAATGAGGTCAATTTTAAATTAGAAATGTCTTCAAAAGGAAGGAAGAAGCAAATTGTTACCTATTTTTTTTCTTATTTTCTCATTGTTAGTTGTGGAGGGTTTCCTTAAAAAAATATTAAAACATGCTCTGTATTTTGCAGATTTTTTTTCCAAAAGATATAATTTAAATTCAGAACAATTACTTTAAAATATAAAATCAATTGTGTTCTAGGACCCACTTAGTTCTGAAATTAGAGTTTAGAAATTCTAATGTTCTTCTATGTATTTAGAAAATCTCTCTCTTGACTTTTACATGCAAAAGGAAAAGCACCCTAAAACTACGAATGAGTGAGTCATTTGACTCCATTGCATCTTGAATATGAAAAATGGGCAACAGGATAAGTACCTGAAATGAACTTGAAAAATTAACAAGTAAAATGTGCAAAGGAAGTGGGGTTTTTTTGTTTTTGTTTTTGTTTTTTTTTTCCAAATTACTTAATGTCTCTGCTAAAGACAGGAAAGCAGAAATATATTAATTTCTTTAACACAAATAACTTGACATTTTGACAGCTAGAGAAGCCAGTCATTCCTAATGAAGCCATTGATCAGTACCTCTTCAGCATTTAGTACTTCAAAACTTTTATCTGCAGCCAAGGAACATATTTCTAACTAGAAAACTTAATGAAGAGGAAAAGTTTTCCCCAATGTGATCTAAGACAGTACTGTGAAATTTGCCTTGAGAAAATATAGAAAATTACTAAAACTGTGAATGAATTTATAAATTAAAATATGTCAGAAAAGGTGCTTTTATCAAATCATATGTCCATCTTAAACAGCACATGATGAACAAACCCCAGCATTCCTCTTTATCTTCAGGTGTGACACTATAGTAATAACTCTGTTTTGGGATCATGTTGTTCCTAATATGGAGAGAACTTTTGGGTAATTCCAGATATGCCATC
This sequence comes from Rhabdornis inornatus, assembly GCA_013397075.1. Taxonomy (NCBI): domain Eukaryota; kingdom Metazoa; phylum Chordata; class Aves; order Passeriformes; family Rhabdornithidae; genus Rhabdornis; species Rhabdornis inornatus. Next base: position 624,545 of record VWZS01004065.1, read on the forward strand.
CTTCCATGCTCCTTGCCTTTGTGTAGTAATGTGCTCGTGGTTGTGCCTGGGCTCCCATCTACTGGTAAAATAAATTGTCACTACGATTGTGGTACAGAAATCTGGAAATGAAGGTGAAAGAGTAATGCAAGAAAAATGACAGTTTGTCTTATTAAAAACTTTACTAGTTACTATTTCTGTAGAAACCAACAGTTCATACATAATTTGTATTTTCTATGTGAAAATAGAGTGGTGTTTTGGTGCTTTCCAGGGTTGTGACCAATAGATTTTTCTTGGAAGTAGGACCTATGCTGGAGTAATATCCCAAGTACTGTGGATACTCAGAAGATCAGTATTGATAATCTTTTGTTTTTAGTCATTCACATTGAGCTTGTCAACTTATTCCTGAGGATTATAGTCATCCCCTATGCACCGCTGACAAAAAAGTAGAGGTGCAAATACAATCAGAAGCTTGGATTTATGACTAAAACCATATTGTGGTTTTCTGTTGTAGGATAAAAAGGAGGGTTTAGCTGTACTAGTTATTAAATTCCCATTACAAAATGCACTGTCTGGACTTCCAACTAGTTTCTTACATCTAGGATGGGAAAGATTTTGTTAGTTGTAAATGAAAGAAAACAAATTGGTGTAATATGTGCACTATATGCTGATGCAGTCAAACTCTTTTAATACCAATTAAACATGTTAAAACAAAATGCTTTGTCAAATTAAAGATTAATCTATTAAGAAAGAAACAGGCAAATTAGCTCAGTTCCTGATTAGACTTCTGGGTTTAAGCTAACATATTCTTACTTTTAATTTTGTTTGTAATTGTCAAATATCATCTGTAGCAATCAAAGTTGTAACACAGGCATCTTCAAACTAAAGGCACAGGTTTCTTTTTCATCATCACTACAGATTAACAAAACTATAGTAAATAAGATATCTTGCAGTCAGAGCATCCAGATTATCCAGCAGGGCAAGCAGCCCTAGTATTAAGAGATGTTCCCTTGGGAGAAGAGTCTTTGATTCGGTGATTATGTTCAATATAGCAAGACTGAATTACTTTAATCACTAAATAAATTACCAGAGCTAGAGTTATAATGAAAATTCAGTGTTGAAAATAAGGAGCTGGAATAGCAAAGAAAGAAGTTAGGTGAAGTCAAAGGAAAAGGGAGCAATATTAGAGATGTATTGAAAAGACTGCCCTGGCTAAGACTTACAGTTGTGACATGGGATTTGGCAATGTATTTCGTTTCTAGAAAGAGATTCTAACAGTATCACCAGTGGATGCTTGACACTTCTAAGACAACAGATTAAGCCAAATGCTTTAAAACAGATGTGAGTTTCTAGAGAAATCCATGCTATTATACACAATATTTGTGAAGGAGATTAAAGTTCAGTTTCCTGGAGCTTAATTGTTTAAATAATTTTTGTGTTGGTGTTATGCTTTCCCATGCACTGTCTATGTGACCATCAGATTTTATACAATAATTTATAAATTAATACTGAAATGAACAAAAGGCTAATAAGTAAAAAACTTCTTAAAAGTTGACATTTATTTAAATGACAATGGTGTTAATTGGGAGGTCTGGAATTAATCCAGTACTGAAGAGTGGCAACGTTACATTACTTTTTTTCCCCTTATTTTTTGTCTTTTGAGATCTGACAGTAAGTAATAGTGACTCATATATCAGGAAGACTTCTGCTCTTTTCAAGTAGGTTAAAAAAAGAATAAGGAAGCTGCTTTGTGAGTAAAATCAATGTGAATACAATTAACGTGAATATTAATGAAGCAAGCTGGGTGAATGCAAACATATGTAACTAACTTATAATTACACTTGAGCACTCTACCCTTTGACTATCATTCAACAAAAATTCTCATGCAAAGTCACTGCACTGTGGCTGGTGATGAGGATGTCCCAAAACAAGAAAAATGTCAGGTGCTAGACTAACTGTGATATTTTTTACAGCTTCACTACTCTGATGGAAGTCATGAGCAATATTCATTTTGATGCCATTGCTATTTTTTATGCTCTATCATTTCCCCCTTACAGTGTCACCATTCAGTTTATGTTTCTTGAATTAGTCAAAGATGAAGCTACAGCTACTGAAGCAAAGCTGAAAGTGCATTTTTTTCATCAGATATAATCTCCTCTGTTACTATGGGAAAAAATACAAAGCTGTTACACTGGAAATTTCTGTTTGTTTTTTCTCCTGTTTCTTGGTTTTTTTTTAAGTTTTGCTCTGTAGGTTTTTCCATGTCTCAGTTAAAGTTGTGGTCACATTGTTTCTTTAATACTTTCTTCCTCCATGGAAATGAATTGCATGGGTTTTTTTCAAATAATAAGGACTGGATTTATTTTATATCAGGAGAGATGTGTTGCATTGCAGAGCAGTACTAACATGTGGCATTACCATAATTTCCTAATTTTTTTTTTTTTGCATTCTTAGATCTAAGATGTTACAGAAGGAATCTGATGCTTATTATCTTCATTCTTAAAAGTCTGGAGGAGATACAGGGGGAACAATAGGGGGATCAAGAAAAAATGTCGAAGTGGATTCACATTTGCCTTCTACCTCACAGAGTTTACATGGGGCCAGGGAAATAATATGGAAGAAATCTGTTGATACTTTATGATGATTCTGAAGACAAATCTCTAGGGAAACAGATTTACAGTGAAGAATGCCTGAATTTTAGGTGCTGAGCAATGAAGGAGGATGAAGGACACTGTGGCGGCACCATGTCACAGTGGGAAACGGAAATAATGTCTGCTAACAGATGTGTTCAAGGCCAGGTTGGATGGGGCCCTGAGCAACCTGGTCTAGTGGAAGGTGTCCTTATCCATAGCAGGGAGGTTAGCACTAGATGATCTTTAAGGTCCCTTCCAAACGAAAGCATTCTAGGTTTCTATGATTTGTGTTTTTACTGGACAAAAGAACTATATTACTCCTCTTTGCTCTGACAATTCAGAAAAATCCATTTAGCTCCTTAGGTGATACAGGGCCAAAGTGCAGGGACGTATTTTGAAATCTCTTACTGTTGAAACCATAATTCTTTTTTTCCATCAGATCTACATTCCTTGCAGTCAGCCACCAAGACACAAGGAAATCTAAGAAGAGACATCAAAAAGTCCTCTTCTTGTTTCTTCTAACCACTGTTTATCTTTCTTTTCAATATACAACACTCATATTATACTGTTTAAATTGACAGCTAACCTCAGATGAGGGAGACGGTTTTAGGCAGCACCATTCTGAGTTTGGAGTATCTCTCCAAATGCCTTAGAAAGTAATGAGGTGAAATGGTGACCATGCTGTGATCCTGGGTACAGTGACAGCCATTATCGTGCTGCGGTGGAGGAGCAAATACACATGCTCATCTTTAAATCTTTAGACTGGTGACAGTCTAAGTTCAGTGCTGAATGGTCAAAGCATCAGAGTATTCATGCTAGGAAAAGTGGTGAACCTGTCCTTTGCAGAAGATCTTACCTTTTGTAAGGTGATCAGGGAAACATGAACATCCTTGCTGGGGAAAAAACACCATTATTGCAATCTGTGCTGGTAGATTACTTGTAGTTAAAATAACTAATAGCAGGATGCTGAGTGACTACATTTAATAGCCTTAGTGAGGTGTGTCTGTTTTATGTTCTTGTTTTTATTGCTTTACTCAAAATATAGTAGGCAAAATAATTGAATTTGTTTAATATCACTGAGTCAGAAACACTTCTTTAGCTGTTTATTTACTTCATTTTTTAAACACAGTCATGTGCAACAGAATGAAAGGATTTTAGGAAGAAGTGCATCTATCTCGCTTTGTTGTGCATGCTCAAGCCATTTGATGCTGGAGCAAATTATCCAACCCATCCTCCCGTATGTCTTTGTAAAAAGGGGATGCAGAGCTGAGATGAACTCGTAAAATAATAATATAGTTCATGTTCATGTGTGGGTTGATCAAAATAAATACTTTTCTTTTTCTTCTTGGATGATTTTGTGCTGAAAAATGTCAGATCTAATATAATATTCTCATCTATGTGACTCTCACATAAACTTGAGATTATTCCAGAGAAGCCATTAAGCTTGACATAGAGTCCTCTGAGATCATAATTTGGCTCGTCTTCAGGTGTTGGGTTTTTCCTGCTCCAAAACTCATATGAATGTCATTGACTTACACAAGATCTCTTGTAATTTCTCCTTTAACATAAAATAGAACCTCACAGATATCTTTAGTGGGATGTTGGCATGAGAAAGCAAGCTCTTAATCAGTTGCTTATGGCCTCCATATCAAAGGAAGCTTACTAGCAGAAAGACGAGTGGAAGAACTGCCAAAACTCTTAATGTGATCTGTCTATCCTGTTTTGTACAGTCAAATCCCATACTTGCTATGCTTTGCCTATATAAATTCTTCTTCCCCAGTTTTTCTACAGCAACTAGTTACAATCACAGAAAGTTAAATTATATCTATAGGGGAGGCTGAGTGATGTCAGCCACAGAAGTGGCTTTAGCAAACTTGTGGATACATCACAAATACACACTCAATCCAATGCCAGGTGTGCTGGGTAATGTTCAGGTGTAAAACAGCACTGGTAGGCCTGGGTTACATGTGAGACATTGAACCTACACATTCATGCACACTTACATGAGCATGCATGATTGCACTCCCTGGGCCTGGATTTTAATATTTAAAATCTGGCAAGCATGCTGAGCAGCTTCATTTATTGATTGTCCTACTTGTTTCCATCTGGAAGGGACCCAGAAGGGTAAGCTGGATGAAAAAAGCTTTATCTAATAGAAAGTAAAAAAAAATTATTGATAATGTTCTATCAAGAAAAGTTTGCATTGAAAATCTATTTTCACTTTTGTTTTGCTAGTAAACCAAAATATTTAATTTGCTTTGATCTTGTCTCTCTCTCTCTCTTTTTTTTTTTTAATTGTCATAGGAATAATTATTCTGAAAAGAAAGGGAAATTGAAATCTTGCATTGTTTCTAGCATGTCTAATAACTTTTTCAAAAAGAACAGGAAAGTTACCATGAAAAAAACATTGTCAGCCTCGCTTTTCTGTGGAAGATATTTGTCCACAGAAATAATATGGAATTTGAACAGAAAGTTTCAGAATTATTAATAGAAACCATTACCATTGCTTCTAATTTCAAAGGAGATTAAATTGGTTTGTCTTCACTTTTCTTGGCTTTGTGCTCTCCATTTTTCTTACTCTTACTCTTCCTCTCTCCCTCTCCTTGGTTATTGGATGTCCAGCGATTAGGAAAAAAACACCCCATCAACAAACAAGCAAAATCACAAAGCATCAAAAGATTTTGTAAAGGAATATAAAGAAATTTAAATATGGAAAACAAATTACAAATGTTTTTCTTTTTTCTGTTGTTATTTCATCCAATGTGCAGGAAAAGCAGAATTTTATTGGTTTGTTTGTAGAGTCTGCCTGATTTTTTCCCATTTGACCCATAGGCCAAATTTATTATTTATACCTTGGGTTTGGTGATGGAGTAGCCCAACCCAACTGAAATAAAATTCTATTTAAAGACAAAATTCTTACAAACCTTTAGACAGTAAATAGCAAAATATAATAATTTCTTCAATATTAAACAGCATGATAACTTGCTATTAATGTATTTTTAGTATTATTTTTGTTAATCATTGGTTATCCAATGCTTTTGGGGAAACAGTATAACCCCAGTGACCAATCTGATTTCTTTTCTTTTTCCTTGGACTCTTCTTTCTGTATTTAACTGTCTATTTGTCAACTGGTTTTAGCTCCAAATAAACATTGAAATATTTTATTTATTTAGCAAAATTTACATAATTTTTCCTAGCAGCTCAAGTGAAGAAGACAGGTGGCAGTTTCTCCAAAACACACTTGTTTTTCTGTCATTCTTGCTGCTCTGTAAAAACAGATTTGCAGATAATCCATATTGGACTCAGATATTTGCAATTTAGGAAGAGAATAGAAGAAAATAAACTATACATGAACCTTGAAAGTAAATAGCAATATACTGGTTTTTGGAGTATGCCCACCACAACTGCCACAAATACTCTGAAATCTCCATTGTATCAAAGTTTTGGACAGAATTATTGCTAAAACTATGCAATAGTCTATATAGGAAAATATGAAGGATAATTAATGTTTTCTGGTTTCTTGATGAGAATAAATTTAATATTTCAGCACTCAACTCTGCTTGAAATAGGTAGCTGAGGTTTTTCTGCTATTATCATTTTATATCATTGTTATTATTTTTGACAATATACTATCATCCAACCTACTCACTATAATATGAGCAGAATTATGATAGATGAAGTCTATTTCGTGCCATTCAGGAATGCAGATCAGCTCTGGAATGGACTGTTTAAATGTTTATAGGTCAGCTGAAAGCTATTAAAGGAATTGCCAGATAAATCTTTTAAAAGTCTGTTTTCATTTATTTACAATATGAGCAAACTTTAATTAGTGGGATTATTTTTCTCTTTTGGGGAAAAAAAAAAGGACATCAACAATTGACAAAGAATGAATACTCTTATGGATATTTTCAATCCAAGTGGTTCAGCAACTTTCCAGAAAAGGGTTTCTGTTCTTTGACATTAGAAGAAAGTCTCCTACTTTCATAAATGGCAGTGACCTTATCCTGAGAAATAAAGGCAGGGTTGAAACCCAGACTGACCATTGCTAAATGTACATCTGCTGAAAGTTGATGTAATAAGAAATCTCTGAAAAAACTTGTATTAGGCAGAGGCTTAGATTCAGACAAACACTGAAGATGGGGTATAACATGCTAAAAGCCCTTCTGTATCTCATCAATCAGTTTATTTCCATATTCCATTTCCACTACAATAGATCAGGGTTAGACACAAGCCATGGGATGGAGGCAAGGGAAAATGTTCCCAGCGTCAAACATTTGTCTAGCTTTCATTTGGAGAGGAAGTTCAGAGTTACTGTCCCCTCTCACTAAATTTTCAAAATATAAATCTTGGAAGCTTGAGTGTGAAGATTTTGGAATGGATACTGTGTTTAGAAAACATGGGATGAAATCTTATAAAAGCATTCTGATAGCAGAGTTTGTTTCCTCATCCTCCTGTCTTGTTTTGGAGCTGGACTGCATAACTTTTCCTCATTAACATTTTTACTTTGTTTGTTATTTTTTTTAAAGCTAACTTTCTAGAATGAAAGGGATCACATCATATTTCAAAGTCTTTACTGTGACATTAAACCTTTGAACTACTGTTAAGGAAATTATTTCCCTAAGGCTAAGTATCTGAAAGGTTATTAAAAATTTAATTTCACAAATGGTACCTAGGCTAAAAAATAATAATATCTAAATACTACTTAAAACCTTGATTGCCTAATCTCATAAATCCCATTGCTCCTTACGTTTAAATAAAGCAGAAATTACTATTAAAAATATAGAAATCTAATTTTCATAACAGGATTTCAGAAGAAGCATTGAGATGGTAAGTCCTATATCTTTTATGTTGGTCGAAACTGCACATGTATTGTATCTGTGACTGCTACATGGAGTCAGTTTTAAAATTCAGTTATTTTAAAACAGTTACAAAGAAAGTGTATTTCACCTTTAGGGCATGAACCCACATAGGAGGCCATTAGTGGGAGTACCTGAATAATTCTGCAAAGGGGATATAGGTGTTTCATAAAATGACAGAATGGTTAGGAGCAGAAGGGACCTTGAAGATCACCTAGTTCCAACTACCCTGCCATGGGCAGGGGCACCTTCTAGTGGGTTATATGATCCCAGGACTAATTTGAAAAAGACATTCATGTTAGGATTGTAGTGTCCCTTGACTTGCCCCATAGAGGGTAACTTTCCAGTCATTATCTGTAGATTTTTCCTGCTCTCTCTGACATCAGAAAAAGTCTAAAAAAAGCTCCTAGATTCTAGACTGCTAACTTCTTCAATCAATGGAGTACTTTCAGCATGAATCACAAAGTTCTGTCCTCTAAACCCATACTGCCTTGCTACCAGGGCTTTTCAATACTGCTCTTAATCATATGCTGAAAGCCTTCTCTATTTTCAGCAATTTACTTTTATGGATGTCGCCTTAGGTTTATGGCATCAGGTTTGTGTGGCTTTCAGGATTTTTTCCTTCAAGATTTTTTCCTTGTGCTTTTCTGTGGTTCTTAGCGTTATTGTCACTGCAGAGGTATCTGTACTCCATTTCTTAATGTACCACTTATGAGTTTTGGGGTTTTTTTAAACAACAGACCAAGAAGTGTTGCCCTTCCCCAGAAGCAATGTACTCAGGCATCCTGAATGTGAGGCATATCTCTTCACTTGTCTCTTTCTATCCTTCTTTCTTCCTGATATTTTTTCCTATAATAACTACACTGAACAGTGTACTACACGGTGTGCTAGGTGACTTCACACCCTTTTAATGCTATGGAATGTAAGCAAGCCTCAAGTGCCCTGGATATGGACTGTGGCTCTCTTCGGTAGATGTGCTCTTGTGCCCACGAAGGCTCTGCATGTCAGTTTATTCCTGTCTTTTTTTAACAACCTGAACCATGCAAAACCTGCATCAACCTGGAGGGAGTAAGCAGTGTTCTGGAGGTCTGACATCCAATGGAGCCTCTACAGGTGGACAGAAACCTCTGGAAACTCAGCAAAGGCAAATGCAGAACCACACATCTGCCGTACACCCATACAAGTTAGGAGCTGATTGGGGAAAAAACACCTTTGTAGAGGAGAACCAGGCACTTGCAGTGGGGAATCCACTAGCCAGCAGTGTGCTGCCACAGCAGGGAAGGCCAACAGAACCATAGGCTACATTAATAAGAGCAAATCCATCAGGGAAATGTCTGTGTCCCACCATTCAGACTTGGGAGAGGACATCTCACAAAGTATGTCCAGTTTGGGGATTTTCAGTGCAGTGGTGATACTGGACAAAGTAACCTCCAAAGTCTCTTTCAACCTAGATCACACCTTGATTCTATGACTCTCTTTCATCTTCATCCTACCAGAGTCTACCAGGAGATACTGCACAGAAGGTGACCTAAAAGACTGAAAATTATTACTTATTCTTAACAGTTTTATATATATGTTTTACATATATATATATATATATATACTTATACACTTTAGGGTCAAAGAAACAAGTTGTTTGTCTGTTTGTTTTTGGGCTTTTTTTAGTGAACATCTGATTAGTTCACGGTAAACTTCTCAGACTTAATGAAAACTTTACCCATTTTAATTACTAATACACTGTATTTCCTGGCATATGTTTTTAGTAAAATAAAATAATTGGTAGAAGTTTGTAGATGAAATTATTCTCTCTAATGTGATTTTGACATTTCAGAGTTAAACACCACAAGAATAAATCAATGAATAAGTTGATAGGAATAAAAAGAATAAATTAAAGAATAAAGATATTAGAACAACAAGGTCCACACAGAAAGCTTTAAATACAACACAAACAGAAACATTTAAAATTACAACACACATGCAGGTGCATTTCTACTCCGCTGTTCTTACTTTCATTTTAAATCTAAATCCAAAATCCAATGATGAGCTAAAACCCCACCTATATGTAATAATTTATTATATATTGTAATCACTTATGGTATATCTATTTCTCCAAAACTGATGATTCTTCTCTTTTAAAATAATTTTTCTATGACTGAGTGAAAATACCTATGGTTTGATGCATAGTGTGCCATTCCATGTATGTTTAATCACTTTGTCTGTTTCCAGTGGGGTTTGCATAACAGCTTGTCCAGCAAATTATCAAGCGTCTTGAAGAGAGAGTAAATTTTTCTAGATTTATATTTCGTATCTTCTGATTTATTTTTTTACACAAAGTTTAAGGAAGGAAAATTTTAATAAAAAAAATATCTGTGTTAGAAACACCTTTATTTATCCATGATTTCATGGCTATTCTGAATACTGATAGAAAGGCAGGAATAGCATTTATCACTGTCCATGTCCATCACATGTAGTGTGATGTTGCTGTCTGCAGATTTTGAGTAATCTTAACAAAGGACTGAATTTTTATCATGGTTGTTCAATTAATTTATTTTTCTGGAGTCATACATAGGGATTTTGTTTTGTTATTTTTTTGTGTCCTTGCATGAATGGTAATTTTTCACCTGATCCATATGGACCATATAGTCTCTGTAGGGAAATCTTAGAAGGATATTTTTCATCTGTATAACTTTTTATAACTTTTCCAGTTCATAAAGGTAAAGACAGAGTTGTACAATGTGTGTGACACAGAAACAATAAGTTATAATAACTTTGGCTGGATATGTTACTTGAAAAAGATTCTTTCATTATCTTTAAGGATGTCAACTTGTCAGAACAGAAAGGCCAAAAATGAGACCACGTGGGAATATTAACTGACATAATTTCACTTCTGTGGCTTTGCCAATTAGTGTGTGCAAATACTACTTTCTTGAGAGGTTAGAAGAATGAGAGACAAACCCGCAGATCTATCATTCATGAAAGAAAAAATTCACACCAACAAACACCTCCTGGAGAAGATAGGACTGGTCCCTAATGTAATGATTCTTCGTGCCTTTTGAAATACTGTAATTTCAAGCTTTAATCTTTATTTATGAACTGTTGTAATGATCGAGGCTGTGAAGATTCTACTTCATATTGCAAAATTATGCTCCCGAAACTACTAGAAACTCCTTTAAAACAGTTTTCAGTACCAAAAGTCAATGACATAACCTTGAAAATAATAAGTAAGCAAAACTTTGAGTTCATCATCTTGATGCTTCAAGTGACCACTATGCAACAGATTTGGAAGACATTAAAATATTTTCTGGGATAATCTTTACATGCTGAAAAGTTGGAGAATAGACATCACAAATGCTAAAAGCTGTTATATTTTTATGCCACTGATATTTTCTTTCTGAAAGCTTGGTCCTGTTTTTTGTCTTTATCCCATTTTTTTTGCTGTTATAGCGGGTAATGTCTCTGAAGGAAAGAGTTTTGCTTGATTTAAAAATTTTCGAGTATTTACAGTTCAGACCTATGCAGCTGGCCTAGATGTTTTAGCCTTCTCCATCATCCATGGAAAAACTGAGATGAAGCATGTCTTGGTGTCCCTGTTACTTTTATTAAGTCTGAGAAGGTGCAGGATTACTAGTTTAGAGGTCGAGATCTGCCCTAGTAGAGGTAACTTTTTCAGAAAAACTTATGATTTTTTTTCACTATCATTTTGAATTTGGGAGCACTCAGGATATCAGTCAAACTATTCTTTTCATATGGACAGGAAGAATTCTTACAAATATCTGATCTGATTAATTCATTAATGGCCTAAATATCTTACTTGAGCTCCTCTGAAGCAAGCTTGTATCTTTATTTGAGGTAGATTGTATCTTCTTGAAAGACACAGCCATTGACATTATTTAGCAGGGAGTCCCAGGTGCTGTTCTCTTGACAAAAAAGTGTGTATCCTCTCTCTTATATGCGTCTGTTTAACTTTACTTTCCAGCTGTTAGATATTACCAGTACTTTTCTTTCCTCATGAAGTAAACTGAAAGAGAGTTGATTTGGTACTAGAAAGAAATTCTTTACAGTGAGGCTGGTGAGGCACTTGAACAAGTTGCCCAGAGAAGCTGTGGCAGATCCATCCCTGGAAGTGCTCAAGGCTAGGCTGGATGCAGCTTTAGGAAACCTGATCTAGTGGAAGCTGCCTCTGCCCCTGGAGGAGAGTTTGGAATTACATTATCTTGAAGGTCCCTTCCAACCCAAACTATTCCAGGGTTCTATAAAAGAATAATCAGCTGTCAGAAACATCTTTTTGGAGAGGTTTTTTAGTGGATGACACAGTACTAGGTAGACAGGGTTTGACTATTAAATTAAGGTTTTTAATTTCTCATTGTGTGTTCACCAGTCCAAAGGATTGGGCATGTTTTGTTTTATATTTTGCTTTTTTTTTTCTCAAACCTTTTTAAATGTTTATTTCGCTCATTTATATCGCAGAATTTAGCAAATTAGAAAGTCTTCATTTTTTTCTAAGTCTACTGACTGTTTGCACTTCCTACACATGAGGATGCTGAGATCTTGATTAGTTTGAGAATGTGACTAATATTAATTGCTCACAAAAAATAAATTTTCCATATGCCTTACAAATGCACTATATTGAAATAAGACCCACTTGCCATGCTTTAATTACTTTTTCATCTACAAATTTTGCCAACTATTATTTTCGCTTTTATTACACACAATTTCTAAATCTAATGAATGACACGAAGCAGAGACCAACCTCTGAGATAACCTACTTAAAGCATTTTCACTGCCTTATTGTTCCCCATTTTAACTGACACCCTGAAATCTAATTGTTTGTTCCACTTGACTTTATATTTTGCCATTTATGTTATTCTATATTAAGCTTTATTCGAATATCCTGTAAGATTCAATGAAGCATTTTATACAGACCAGACTTTCACTTTTATAAAAGGCGAAAATATTGTGTGACAGTATGTAACATCCTTAAATCGGATGCATTTATGCAACTTTGATTTCATTATCAATGTTTTTGCTGTTGACATACCACATTGGTTTTTTATGATTGTACATGAGACTGTATTGAAACTAAATGACCTAATTAGTCCTTATTTAACTTCTTCTTAGATACTGCCATAACATCAGTTAATTTCTGGTTCTCTCAGATCTTTCAGTACTATCACACCACCTGTTAAAATTCAGCAGCATAGATTCAGAGATTTTTGTTTGTCAGAAAATTTATGATTATTCAATGGAGATATTTGATTTGATTATATTGAAAACATTTAGTGGTTTCTCTTTAATATATATCCTGATTATTAATGGAGAAGAAATATTTATTTTTCAGTAAGAAATATATACCCTGATCCTTTCTAAGACTGCATTTAGAAATCCAATTAACAGACATGATTTTCTTTTCCTTAGAATTTTTTTTTAATTACTGACTCTTAAATGTGTGTGAAAGTTTGAACACTTGCTGGAGGAAGAATAATTTAGGATCTGATTCATTCTCTATTGTGCATGTTTTAATTAATGTTGTACAGATTAAAATTTGGAAATCAGATTAGAATTTGATCATGAAAACTGATTTGGAGTTTACAGAACACAATGGAAACTCTTCTTGGAATAGATGGATTTCAGAAAGAAAAAAACATATGTGGCAAAGAGGGGTTATGAGATGTGTGGAATAATCAGCACCAGTTTGAGGTGCAGCAACAGGTGAAAAGATAGAAATATCAAGCAAGACTGGTAACACTGTAATATCTGTGAATCGAGTCTAATTATGTGACATTTTAATATCCTGTGAAGTGGAATTTGATGAGCAGGAAATTGCCTCCAATGCATTGTCATCTGCTGGATACTCTGCCTTATTCTCTATTTGTGCGTCTAGGAGAAGTAAAGGAGAAGAGATGGGTGACACCTAACCTTTATCTGTAGAAGCAAAATAGTTCCCTAATCTTCATTTCGAATCTGTAATTAGTGTTTTAAATAGAATTGAAATTACTTCAGAGAAAACAGAAATTAATGCAGAGAAAGATATTAACTGAAACACTACAATTCATTACTGAGATTTTTTTTTTAAATAAGTGGTAGTGTTAAGAGTTTTATCTCCTGGAGCCTAAACAGGTAATCCAAGGGATTAGATAACTCAATAGAGTTGATCTCTTGCTTGCCAGGTTTGGGAGTAATCAGCTGGTGTAAAAGAAGGTCTTTTGCAAAGGAGCAGTGTCAGGAACTAAAACCCATACAAGGGCGACCTCCAAGCTTCAGTTTCTATTTTCTCAGGAAGAAAAATATTCTATCTCTATTTAAGGAAAACATTTGGAAAATTTCAGAAAAATGTTATCTTGCTGAGTCTGCAGACAACTTGGAGTATCATCTCAGAGACCTTGGACTATTGTCTGCTGAAGTTATAAATACTGGAAAAACCATTCCAGAAGTAATGACAGGAAAAAAGGAAAATTGCTAGTCTTCCAGCACATCTCTATTGATTGCTGTAATGTTCAAATTGTTGACATCACGATGTCCAAACACAGAAGAAAATTTCTCTCCTTCTTCAAACCTTCTACCATTCCTCTGGGGATGAACATTCTTAGCTAAAAACAAGTTTGGTGTCCCAGACTCCACAGCACATTCATAGTCTTCCTGTGGGGATGCACCAAACCTCAGGATCACTGGGACTTTTTCAAGCTCAAATTTTATATCCATTATATTAAATCTACTTTTTCCTATGGAAACACACATTAAATTCTCACAACTTCAAGCATCCACTCTTTGCAAACTCTGGATATTTTTATCTAAACCCTCTAGAGGAAGAATTTTATTTAAAAGATTGATGCTTGTTTGCAGTTTCTAGCATTTTTTTCTAGGACTATATTCTTGTGAAAAACTCCATTAAAACTCTCTTATCCATTCATCTCACCCAATCATTGTATTTAAACTGACCTTCTATGAGGCCTTGCAAACTACTTAATGTTTGTTTCAGTTCTTCAAGGTCCCATGATGGGAAGTATTGCACTGGTGAACTGTACACACAGGGAAAATTATTAGGTGGTGTAGATTTCACTCCAAGGAATTCTCGTTGATTCAAAATATTTCAAACTGGACTGAGCAGTGTCTGAAACAAGCTCTCACTGGAAACAGGATGATTATGTGAGGGAATATGTTGCTAGGGAAGTGAGAATTGTACCTCCTAACAGATGTGTCTGTGCGTTTGTTCTGCTGACCAGGGCTAAACCACATCAGGGTTAAGCTAGCAGAAGGTATGGGTGAAGCTTCACAGCTACCTCTTCATTCCTTCAATAAGAATAAAACAAAAAAACAGGAAAAGACCATAGGCTTGTCCACAGCTTCTCTCTTAAAATATTTGGAGCTTTCTTGCTGCTGTCAGAGTAGAGACAGAAAAGAAGATTTACATCTGTAATTTTTTCAGCATTCTAGTGACACCATAACGTCATTGAGATTTCCAGTATTGATCCTGAAAGAAAACTTTCACAAGCTGTTAATTTTCTCATACATAGATCTGAGAGCATTATTAGGATGGTGTTGATTGCCTACAGGGAGAGAAAATTTAGCAATGAAACCCAGCAATCTTGCTATGTCCTCATTAAGATTGACAATCATCAACTTACATGCCTATCAGTCATGAGAGTATTGATTCCAAGTATTCTTGGAAGCTTATGATATTTGATCCTTCTGCTGTTTTTTAGGAATAGCAAAAGAAGAAAAGTTTGATATAGATTGTGAACTGATCTCTCTTCTCTCTCTTCTCTTCTCTTCTCTTCTCTTCTCTTCTCTTCTCTTCTCTTCTCTTCTCTTCTCTTCTTCCTCTTCCTCTTCCTCTTCCTCTTCCTCTTCCTCTTCCTCTTCCTCTTCTCTCTTCCTCTTCCTCTTCCTCTTCCTCCCTGTCACCCAATCCTCTTCCTAAGGTAAATGAAATGATTGAACAGTACTGTATTTTCACAGTGTATCAGCAAAAAATGTTGGAATGCTGAAATGGAAACAAACTGTCTAGAGATCAATACATGTCAATACTGAAAATAAAAACAAAGCAAAACAAAACCAAAAAGGAGATGGCATCAGTAGTGGCTTCGAAAAATGTTTTCCAAAACTTGTCCTGTAATTATTAAAGTAATACAGGTTGATCATCACACTATAGAGATTGAGTGAATCTTAGTTGTTTCTGGATAGAGGAAAATAATAAAAAGAATATTTGCAGAAATCAATCATACATGCTGTTTGTCTAAACAGTAACTCTGTCCACTCCATGTACAAGTGACCTAGCAACTCAACAGTGATAACTCTGGACCCCAGGATCATTCTCAGCCCTCCCAGATCCAAATCAGATACATCACGTCCAGGACTTCTGCAGTTTTCAAAAGGATCAGCAAATAGTTCAAAGAGTTTGAAGGTGCCATATGCAAGACATTTTCTTGCTGTTAAGGTGAAAAAACTCCAATATAACTCTTCAAAAACTCAGATTTTTCTGATTACCCTTAGGAGAATTATGACTTCCCTAAGAGTGCAAAGTCAATTTTAAATAAAACACCCAACTTATTAGCTGATCAGGCGGTGTTCTAGAAAACAGGGTTACCATGATGTATGGTTCAGATGGCTTCCACTATCTAAGGAGGCTGAAAAAGAAAGCATGAGGCTTATCTTGGGGTCCTATAGTTTTGTATCTACACACCTTCACATTATTCTTGCAGTCAACTTGTTCATTTAGAACATTTAAAATGCAGACCAACTTTTGTCTTGCACTTCATTTTAGATGAGAAACCAAATTTAAAAATTTCAGATGAAATTCCTGAGACAAATGTATCGATCTCAATTCTGTCTATGCCTATTGAATATGTATCAGAGAAAAAATGTGATAAAAACCCTTGGGAAACGTGCACTAAAATGTGTGGAAAAACATTCTTCCCTTGGAATGTATATTTAGACACACTGCTTTGTTGCCTATATTAAAGCTCCTTGTTAAGCAGGCAGAAGCAATCAGGCTCTTGAGCGACCTAGCTGATGAAGAGTTTTATCATTTATATACTGTAATTATATGTAAGATATCGTGTCAGGGTTTACCTTGAACACAGGAGAGGATCATGATTTAGTAAATGGATAATAAGGCAATAAGCCTTGTAATGTGTTGATTTGTTAGCTTAGACTTGTGCATAGAGTGCATACAAAGCATGTGTTAGCATCAACTGTTCTGATGAGATGGCTATGAAATCAAGCTGTGCTGACACCAAACAATTTTAGGTACATCCAAGGCCAAGCTCTGATAATGATACTTTGGTGACCCTCAAACACTCATTAATGTTTTTGTAATGTAAACTGAATGCTTAGCTAGTATATTATACTCTAATATATTCTGTATATATCCATAAATGAATATGTATGGTTTGAAATTGTTTTCCTAACAACTTGTTTCTGCCAGCCCAAGGGATTTGGAGCATGGGAAATTGTTCAAGGTTTATGTTGTTCGAGAAATGCTTGCCTGACTTCAGCAAACAGGAGGGTGAAGCCTTACGTCTTTTTTAAGTTTACAAT
Source organism: Rhabdornis inornatus (assembly GCA_013397075.1). Taxonomy (NCBI): domain Eukaryota; kingdom Metazoa; phylum Chordata; class Aves; order Passeriformes; family Rhabdornithidae; genus Rhabdornis; species Rhabdornis inornatus. The sequence continues at coordinate 641,550 of VWZS01004065.1, forward strand.
GCAAGCATGAAATATCTTGTATAGTATTTACCAAAAATTCATGTGTTTTTTAGAGGGGCAGACCCAAAAAGAGTGTGCCACAAACATACCTTTATTAACAGGTGATTTAGGGCATTTTCACTTCTCATTAAAATTTTCTTTTAAAATCTTTTTTTTTTCAAAGATTCTCTCTAATTTTGATATTCTTTTCCACATTTCAGTGTTGTATCAGTTCTTGTTCAATTGGCAACAGCTTATTTCTCTAGCTTCTTCTAAACGTAAATATCCTGTTCTTAAATTTCCTTCTGGATGTTAATCCTTTCAGATTAATATTTGCAGCTTTTTCTTTCGCAGCAAGACCAGAATTCTTTTTTTTCCCTCCCCTTGGTGTCTATTTATTTATTTATTTCTATTGCAATCAGAATATTCTCTTGCTAACATTCCCTCCCAGAAACTGCATATATTAAATTCTTCAGATAGCATAAACCTCAATACAGCTGTGAGAACTAATGATAATTAGATTTTTTAGGCCATGGTTTTACACTTCCCCAAAACTGTTTTTTTCCCCCAAAGACTTCTGGCTAGAGTTTTAAATCCTGTGTTCTATCTGCACCTTTTTATTTTGAGGGCAGATAGCTTGTTTGAGACTCATCTGTCAGGACATTCCTGTGTCCTTCTGTTGCATTATTGACTTAAGGTGAATATATCTCCATGACAGTAAATCAATCAGGTCTCTAAAGTTAGATGGGATTCCAACCCTCAAAGCTCATCCTAGATGAGGAGCTAGGAACAGGAACCATACTAAAATGCGATAACTTTGAATATTTTTCTAGTCAGACCACTGAGACACCTAATAATAATAAACATTATAGACACATGACATGTTTACAGAATTTACAAGCACATCAAAACTGTTGTCCACTTGTTTTATTCACTGGAAAAAGTATTATCTGTGCTTCTACCTAATTCCAATGAGCAGATTAACAAGGAGGAGGCTATTTCATTTTGCAATGTTACTATCATTTATTATTTTCAATGTTCCAGTTTGTTATAGCTTAAATATGATTTATTTTTCAAATATGGACAAATAGGCATTTTTAAAGCAAACATTAGGACACCAAATGTAAGGCAGACTGATTTGTATTGGGCAAAACTTTTGATTTTACTGAAAATGAAAAATGCTTTGAATTCTTACACTAGATTGTTTTTAACTTACATGGATTCAGTTCACAAATCAGATTTAAACAATATTCAGTTTAGAAGACCATTGCTTTTTATTTGCAGAAAGAAAACTTGGACTATACATACAATAATTATATTTATCTGAGAAAATTATAGCTCCTCAGAAACCTATCCATAGCTTGTCATAGCATAACAAATTACTTCAGAGAAAGTTGGCAGCAACAAAATTATTGAAGAAGGAGCTTGATCTTTCATCCTATCTGGAACTGAAGGCTTTTAAGTGATCTGAAGTTGTCCTTGATAATTAATTATGTATCTTTGAAGATGACCCATGGTACACTCAGCAGTCCTGCAAACTGAGAGGGGTTTTGGCTATGGAGCTTTATTACATATTCTCCCATGTTTGTCAAATTCTCCTGCTGGACTGTCATTGGATTTCTATAGTCAAATTTGACAGGGCTCTGCCAGAGCTCACTTAGAATTTAGGGCCACTAGAAGGATCCAAGATCAAAGAGAAAATAATTTTGTTTTACTTTGCACAACATAATCCATACTGGTCTCCTGCAGAAGAAATTAAATGATCTAACCACTAAATGCTTTTCCATCTCTCATCAACATTAGATAGTTTTTTACCATAGAATTTTTCACAGGAAAATAATTTTTAATTATTTCTGTGACTGATGGCCAGTCATAGACTAAACTTTCGTGTTTTGTAACAACTTTAGTTGCTTATACAGAGGTAGTTATCAGCTCCTGCTGTGCCTAAGAATAATAAGGCTAGATTATACTCATCTGTCCCCCAAATAATCTGTCATTTGACAAGAAGGTTAGTTTTCCAGAAAGATGTAGGTAGCTCAGATTTGGCAGATGTTGGATGTCCATTTCATCTTCTTCTGAAAAGGTTGCTCTCATAATGGCATCATAAGTTTTTGAACCCTCCCATAATTCTTTTCCCAGAATTAACTTATATACTGTGCTTGCTAAAGTTGTAATAGCTTCCTCAAAAGTCCCACAGCTAAATCAATATCCTTCTCCTGCTGCCCTTGACTTCAGTAGCAAATCTCCCTTTGACTGTGCTGTCATATAGAATTACACTAAACTAAAACACTGATTTCAATTGGTAATCAAATGCATTAGTTCCCAGATAAATTCATAGTAAGGCATATTAGCAACTGTCTGTAGTAATCACGTTCCATTACCAAGGGAGTTTCAGGTAATGGAAAGTTTAGTCTCCTTCAATATGTGTCTAGTTTTATGACATATTAGTACAACTGGTGTTTTAGCAGCTTGTCACTAGAGTAATGAATCCACAAACAAAACTTGTTTCATGACATTTTATAAACCTAATTTTTTAAACACATTGTCTCTTCCCTATCTTATTTCTTTGCCATTTATCAGTGGACACCTGTCAGGTTAGGTATCCTGAGGATGATACGTCTGTGGCAATTTGCTCTTTTGTGCCTGCACAGTATATTCAGACCCTGATCAACGTCTACTGAAATTTAGGGGAAGATTGCTGTTGAATCAGTCTGTCAAGCTTCTGACCACGCCTGTATACTCTGCTCTTCAAGCAAGCTCGTATATGCTTATCATTATACACAGAAGAAAACTGTGCAAAAGTGTTATGTATACTCAATCCATCCCTTCCATGCCTTCTCTTCATCCTCTTCCTCTGCACTAGTGGAAGAGAAGAAGCAGAGTGAAACACAGGCCACAGTATGCTGCCATTAAGCAGGACAGTAGACAGTGCCCTGGCTCTGCTCCATAAGGGATGGGATTGAGAAGGCAGTGAGGAGGGAACTGGCTCCCAGCTCTCCTCTGAGACCTTTGGCACAATCCCACTCCATGGCTTCATTGTCACACTTCCTTCTGATCTCAGAAAGTGAATAAGGGCTCCCTCTCTCCTGAGAAGTGGAGACAAACTGGGCTCTTCCTTGGCAATCAGTTTAATACCAAGATGGCAGCATTCAACTGAGATGTCAGATGGCTCTGGTGTCTGTGTCTAATTCTAGATCTCTCTAGCTACCTGCGTACATATTAATAAAAATCCCTTGGAAACTTAAACAGTTTGCCTTAATTTCTGTCTTTTTAGAAGGGATCCAACATGTTGCGTACTATCTTTTCTGAAACTATATTTCTCATTTGGCTTTTGGCATTTTTAGTTGAACAGAGTTCCTCTAAAGCAAATCATTACCTAGTCTTTGAGTGAGAACAGTCCTGTCTGGGCTTTGTCTATACTGCCCAATGTGTGCCTTTCTGCTACTTCTTTTTTAATGGAATTTTTTTATTTTTTTTTTTAATTTAAAATTGTGGTTCTTCTTGTCCCTTAAATTCTTAGCAGTCCAAATATGAGGGTCTTTCATCCATCATCTCCTCTCACTGTTCATCTTGGATCAGGCATGAAGGTTTTCTGAAAAAAAACTCAACCCAATTTGATGCCCAAGGAAAAATCTAACTGTCTGGAGAGAGAAAGCATGTTGAGCATTTGCAATACAAGCAGGAAAAAGTACTGGATTTTTTCAGTAGTTCAAGGACTTCTGCTTCTGCCTTAGGGCCCTGCCATCATTTATGTGCAGTAAACACAAGTTGGAGTTGCTTCTTTGCCTATAACTTTTGTGTCTCACTGGGAATGCTAGCTGATTTCCTACCTTAGCAGGCAGCTTTGCTATTTATTTTTGGAATAATGGAATGGGGGCAGCAGCTCTCACAGCTGTCATAATTGATTTTTCTTGCCTCTCCAAACAATCATTCATTAGCACTAAATAATAAGCACTCCAGATGATCCATTACTATTTCTGTCATTTTGAAAAACAGCTGACATACAGTCAGTCCAGTTGAACTTGCCCACCAAACAATTGCAGAGTTGGTTGATAAAATATTTGATTTCATTGATCAAATTCAGTAGAATTTTAACGAGGCTGGTGACTCTCAGTAGATCTCATCATAATATAATATTAAAAATTATTTTTTATTTATTGACACCATATCTTTGCCTCAAATGCTGCAAGGTTTTGAGACTCAGAACTGGAAGCACTGTGTTCAACAGTTGGCAGTTCATTCCCAAATATTCTGATTTTCAGCCACTTTTCAAGAAAGGTTTTATGCTAAATAAATTGATTTGGTTAGACAGAGTGTAAAGCAACCTATATTAATTTGAATTTTTTTCATGAATTAACTGCTTCTGTTAGAAATTGGACATTGGAACTGCAAATATAATCTAGCTCAGTAGCTCCTGAAGCAATTTCACTTGCAAGAAGTAGGCAAACAGTTGAAAAATTAGGTTTTGTAGTGTTCTTTTGGAAACTGATCCCAGTTAAACGCGCACACACATGCACACACACACACACACTCACACACACACACTCAGAGCTGGTTAATTTTAGTCCAGATTCACTCAACAACTTATTTTACTACACGTTGATTTAAGGGCTGCTGTCCTCACGAAGGAGGAAGAAAGTACAGTGGAAAAAAGTATCAACGAAACTGAGAGGAAGGCCAAACTCACCCCATTTCCACCATCAGAACTAGATGACCCCAACTTAATAGGTGTCATAAAAGTTTAGTGTAGCCAAGCATATCTGTTGTAAAAATAATGTTAAATTTCTTGGACTTGGAACTGAGTCTTGTTTCCTGTGTAATTATTGGTCAATTATGACTCCTTGATTTCTGGGGATGTGTTGGCTCTACTACCCAATGGAGACCCTACCTTACCAACATCTCTTGTTCAATGCTTTGTTTACACAGTCGACAATCCTCTTCCTTGACGAACACATAATCTTGTTACCTGGAATCTCTGACAATAAAAGCCAGTTTGAGACATGTAACAGTAGTAGGATTTTGGTATTTAACTTTGTTGATTTTCAGTAATTTATTCTCGATCCTTTATTCAATGTGTATTGTGGTCAATTGTTGGCTTTCAGACTTTTGTCAGGCTGCATCTTTCTTATAAGGGAGCTTTATTGCTTAGCAGCCTTATTAGAAAATCAAACCTGTTGCCATCACTTCATATATCTGAGCATCTTCTTTTGAGATCAGTCTTAAAACCTCAATAAGCAGAAAAAGACATAGTGAACAAAAAGTTTTCACTGGTTCCAGGAAGAAGTGTGGAAATTTGTGTGTTATATTTCAGTCCTTAAAACTGATTTTGTGGGTGGGGCTTTATTAAGAATTTGTTTTAATTGAGTAGTTTTGGAGAGAGCTATGAAGAAACCACAGCAAGAGTTAGCTCAGTGTCAATCCCCTAAACACGCAGGAGGAATATAAATTTGTTTCCATACATTTTTTGCAGCTGTACTCTTGCATATGCAGTTTTTCAGTAGTCTATTAATTTTATAGTTAAAAAAAAGTGATATTATGTGACAGTTTTAAGATAGATGGTTTATATGTATACAGAATAATTTCTGTAATAAACTGTTATCAAATCATTATCTTCTCCCTTCTTTGTAGATAAGTGCAGTTCCTGAAAAATAGCTATGGAATGAAAATAAATTTGATGCTACGACAAACCCAAGAACTCCAACAATCACCACCTCAGGCAATATGAGTCCTTTCCTTTGTTGAATCAGATGATCACATCATGCTCTCATAAACCAATTATCTTCATCATGAAATTTTTTCAAGATCGATGATATTTGCATCTCTCCTCATGTACTATTGAAAAGATCTCCCAAAAATGTTTGCCTTGATGGTTTGAGGCCTTCTTCTAATTTCCATCCTAAGTTTATTCAGAATGCTTGCATCCATTTTCTTCCATGCCAAATCTTGTTCTTGGCCTTTAAGGAAAATATTTTTTTTTTTTTTACATTTCCAGTGCTTATTGCCCTCACACATTTGTTTATGTGACAAAGCATCACTTACTGTCAGAACCCACTATTTTATGACTCTTTTTTCCATTTTCTACATTTTCATCTTTCTGCTATCTATCCCATAGTGTCTTTCTGTATTTATTCTAGATTGTCTTAACTTTTATTAATGTGAGCAATCACAATACTACATTATATTCAGGATCTCAGTCTTTTCCTCAGCATTGTGTTTTCTACATAATTTTCCATTCAAATGACCTTGTTATTTATACTGCAAATTTTTGCCTGATTTCTCTTATTCCAGGCTTTGCAATTCATTTTGCACAATGCTCCCCCTTCTCTGTATTGGTGGTGCCCCCCCACTTTGCATAGTTTGTGAATATGACTATTAAACTACTTTAGGTCATGCCATGATTACAGATATTAAATTAGGTTATTTCCAAACTGATCTTTGAGGTATTCCAATAAGTTCTTTCCAGCCCAGTAGGTTATACTTTCTCTTTTCTTGAATTTCTCCTCCACCTTATAATATTTCTATTAATTCTATGCTTTGCGTTTTTATTTCAGCTGTTGTCATAAATTCTAGGCAGATGAAATATTACTTTTGTCCTTTAACCTAAAAAAATACTGAAGCACCCTACAAAAAAGGTGTAAGATCATCCTGGCTTAATAGACCTCTAGTAAATCCAAATCTATCTGACTAAAATATTACAGCATTTGCAGAGGAAACAAATGTCTTGAAACACATCTGCTTATGAAGATTTGGTTTTGGATGCCACGAGAAAAAGTGTCACCCTTTGTATATCTGTTAAATTGTGTAATCTCTCCTGAAAGGATTGATGAAAATACAGTAAAAGCAATCTTCTTAGAACATTTTGCATTAGACATACTGAGTTTCTGTGTCCACCTTCATTTGCTTCCTCTTTCATATCTTTACTATATATATTAAGCATTCATTAACTCACCCAGATAATTATAACATTGTTTTTCAAGAAAATTCAATTTACTAGATCTTACTCAATTAACTTAGATTAAGGTGAACCATTTTTTTGCATTCACCAACTGCTGCTTCCAGAAGTAAAATGGACATGAGGAAAACCCAGAGGCAAATTGAGCTACCCAGCTGTGTTCAGCAGAGATTTTACACCTGGGAGAAGCTAAAAACAAGGGGATTTTACAGAAAGTCATTTATGGAAAAGTAAGTAGCATGCTTTTGGATATAAAAGTATATGCAGCTATAGAAAAAGAAAAAAGAAAGAAAAATAAGAGAAAGAAAAAAGAAAGAGAAAAATAAGAGAAAGATAAAGAAAGAAAGGGAAAGGGAAAGGGAAAGCGAAAGGGAAAGGGAAAGGGAAAGGGAAAGGGAAAGAGAAAGAGAAAGAGAAAGAGAAAGAGAAAGAGAAAGAGAAAGAGAAAGAGAAAGAGAAAGAGAAAGAGAAAGAGAAAGAGAAAGAGAAAGAGAAAGAGAAAGAGAAAGAGAAAGGGGAAACTGAAAAAATGAGAAAACATGGGGGGAAAGTAAATGAAGAAAGTAAAAATAGGAGGAATAAAAAAAAATGAGGTTTAGAGATGCATCTGTTTCCTCTCACGTCTGACACCAATGGTGACCCCAAATCAAGAAAGACTTCAAAATTCTTGCCTTATGTTGTAGGAATCAGTCCATTTCTTAAAGCAGACTTTCTTTAAAGTTCTCTCTTTTATTTAATTCGTGTTGGAACACAATTTTGAAAGAGTCAGACACAGAGAGCCAGAGTCTTCCAATTCAAAATTTGAAAATTATAGGAAAACACTTCTCTTTGTGGACACATTCACACACACACACACATTCACATAAAGACACACTCACAAATAAACCCAGAAAGGCTTTGAGATTCTCTTCCTATATGCAACATTTCATGATGTTCAGTATATTCAGAAATGTCATTATCATGTTAATACGAAGTACGTTTTATTTTAGTAGAAATTTGTGCCATTTAGCATTAATTTCTCTAACAGTAGTAAAGGCTTTTTTAAAACTATGTGAATAAATCAAATAAGTTTTTAAACAACAAATAAAAGCCAACACATTAGAATGCAAAGCTATAATTGCCATTTCAGGCAGTTAGCTACAAATTTTTAAGATATATTAGCATTTTGTAGTTTCCCTGACCTTTTTTTCCTTTCTTTCCTCCCGTGAACAACTTTTTTTTTTTAATTGGTGTGTATGAGAGTAGTAATATAGTGCAGACAACTTAATGTATTGGAAACACACTTTCTATCCTTTATAGGGTTTGTTTTTCTTTTTTTTTTCTGACTTAAAAATAGATGCTGGCTGTTATTTCTGGGTGCCTTTGTGGGAAGGAGGAGGGCAGACAACAAAAATCTGAAAAAACTGGAAAGGAGTGATGCAAATCTCCCTCTTGACTCATGGTCTTTTTTATTAGGGTCCTTATTAGTCCTCCCAAACTGGAACATAGACGTGTAATGCTGCATATAGGATTACATGTATAATTTGTCACACAGGTGTGCTTTCACTCCAAAACAATGGAGTCCACGTCATAAAAACATTTCATGTTCTTGCAACATCTACAAGTATGATTTCAATTGACATGAGATTTAAAAAATGTAAACTCTCTTAACATTTTGCGAAGTACCACAATGTGAACCTAGGATGCAGATTAAAAAAGAGTTTTGGAATTAGGAATTGGTATTTTATTCTGAAAGTGAGCTTAGGATGCCTTCTGTAAAGAAACTTTCTACAACAATATTAAAAATTTAATTAAATCTGAAACCTTAGTGTTTCTTTTCCTCTTCATAAATATCTTTTGCAAAATTGCAAAATTCTATCATGATGCTTTGATTGCCTTTAAGAACAAAAGTTTACTTCTTTATTAGCACTGTATTCTTCTTGACGGTTATATATTTTAAGTCATCTAAATATAACAAACATAAATATTACACCAAACCAAGTTGAAGTTACAGTGGGATGCTCCAAAGACTTGAACATAAGAATATATTGTCTCTTTTTTTCCTAGCTTTATCTATTTATCTATATGATCAACTCATTAATTGTAGGTTTTCCAAAAAAACAGAGTATCCTTAGAGCAAATTCTGATTATGTTTTGCTTATTTCAGGCATAGCCTGGTTCCTCCTTATTCCTGCCCACATATCCCAACATCTCCAGTGGCTATTACAATTCACATCCTGCACATCAAGACATAAGCCACAATGCCATAATGCAGAATCAAATTTCTGCATGAAGCCTTTGGGTCTCTATTTTAATATCAGTGGTGGAGTGATAGCTGCTATTAAGAATTACTGAATAGAAAATGTCCTTCAAAACTTCTGTAGTCTCCTCTTCTCTTTAATGACAGTGATTCCAAATATGTCCTGAAGAAGGACATAGGTTCTTTCTTCTGTCAGGTTCAGTCCTTATTTCTGCTATCATCTTGTAGTGAGGCAGCCTCAGGCAAAAATAGCATCTCTGACACCATAGCAAAACAAACACTTTTCCTGATGTTAAAATGCTTGGCTTTATTCTTCCTCAAAAAGAACAATAAGAAAATTAAAAATTAGTGCAAAACACTACAATACTTTATATCATCACTTTTATGACATGAAAGCCCTTAATGTCGAGGAATGGGGTTTATAGACTAAAAATAATAGCAGAAAAAGCATGACATCTTGTTTTGAATTTTTTGGGTTTTCAAAAACTTAAAAAGAATATTTACTGATGATATTTAATGGAACCCTAAATTGCTGTTCAAAAGTCTATGTCATGTTAAAATATAAATAATACATTAGTCATATAGGATGTCCATTTAATGGTTAGAAATAATGATATATTAAACCTTCCTTTCAAAAATCCTGCATGAATACCCTTCTAATCACCCAAGCATATTGTCTTTTTCTCTCTAACAAATAGCTAAACAAATAAATAAATAATGAATACAGATTCTTCATGGGACAGTGATGCATTTCATCAAGAATACAGATGAATAGATATTTAATGAAGTACTATTTTCCCCTCAGAAAATGAAGACAGTCCAGTGAATGGAAAATCGGGGTCATTCTGTGTTGCATTGCAAAGTAATAGTTATTGGAGTATTGAATCCTTTAACAGGAAAATTTGAAAATTATGAAGAGCATTCAGACAAGAAACTAGAAAGCTGGGACAGGTGGAAAGGGGAAGCTGGAAGCCTTGTGCTGTGCTGTGTAATAGCAAAAATGATTGCTTTGTTTCCCAGGATGGGGAGGAAGAGCTGGAGACATCTCTTCTCTTTGTCTCATGGGGAAAAAAATCCTCATTTCACCTCAGCAGGGGCACTCTGGGCTGCTCTGAGGGTGACTTACGTTGAGAAAAATAAGCAGTTCAGAAAAGGTTCACCTGAAAATTTTGTAAGTCAAACATATCTGAAACCTGGCTGGAATCAAATGAGCAATTTAATGTCTGATATATCCTTCCTGCTTGGGCAAGGAACTGCTCTGGGTTTGGTGACTCAGTCACTGAACTTTTTTTGCCCGTCTCCAATGACAGTACTGTTAAACCCTGACTCTGAATTTAGCTGGTACTTATTTATGTGTGGCTGTCAAAGAACTCAGATGGAGTACAAGTAGCTCTAAATATTTTGCATTGTGATTCCAGCCAATGGTTACTACACATTTTTGAGTTCTGAAATAAGCAAGTGGATTATACCATTTAACAAATGTTTATGTGTTTTTCATTAAGTGATCAGTGCATTAAATACTTAAGCATTTTAAGATTAGGATCTAGTCTTATTCTCTTTCTCTGAAGTGACCCACCACACTAATAAAAAAAAAGTCTTTTCCTCTTTTTCTGTTAGTCTGTAGATCCCTTTTTCATTCCTAAGGAGGAAGAAAAACAAGATAAAAGGACCAAATATTTTAAAGTAAAGAAGCATTTTGTTAAGCCTGGACAGAATATAGAAGAATTTGTCCTGCAACACTGGTCAGACCCTTGTCCTCTAGGGAGAAAAACAAAAGAAATTTCCTTAGAGTAATTAGGTATTATCAAGATAGATACTCTCAGATAGATGTGTTCGGTGGAGGTGGGTTTAATTTATTTTTTTTATTTATTTTGAAGGCATAGAAGCAATTTGAAAGAAATATCTAGAGTAACTGCTTATTTAAATTAGCCACCCTTCTTTTCTCCTTTGAGAAATCTGCTATATAAATAGAATGCACCCCTAGGTATATTATTAAATCACTCAATGTACATTATTTTCTTTGGTATAATAACAAGCATATCTATTATTAAGCACAGCATGCTGCCATGTACTAGAAATTCACACTTGAATCAACAGAGACAAATTAACCCCTGCGGTGGGTGCATCACTCCTGTTGTGTAGAACACACATCTCATGATGGGACAAATGGCTCTCTGAAGGGGCGTATGATGGATGCCTACTTAGGATAAAAGATTTTTACATTAACAGTTTTGATTAGGTGATTAACTCTTTGACAGGTAAAATCAGGTAAGATTACTGTCTTATTAATATATTAAATTCCAAGAAGAATTTTGTACTAATCAGTATTTAGAAGTCCAGTTGAAGCTTTTATGGGAACGTGACCATAATTTGCTTGCACTGTGTTTTCAACACCACTTTACAAAGTCACGTGGTATTTTGCCTAAAATCTATCCAGGGGCACAAGTACCTCCATATCTTCACTGGGTACAACAAAACCATTATTTTCTGCAAATATTGGTTTGCAAATTTGCCCTCACTGTTAAATGCAAAAGAGTTTAATGCGGTCAGTTAAATTCCTATGATACTTACACCCCTGTTCATTACTAAGGCATGAAGTTACACAAAATCTGAATACAAAACCCATGTAGGTAATTTAAGACAGTTCCTGGTACCAAATGATTTTTTAGTTGGATCAAACAAGAAGAGGCAGTTTAATACATCCTGATATAATGCATCAACACACAAACTTTCAAGAAATAGTGCTGTCATTTAAACATTCTTTGGGTTTTTTCCTTTTTCCAGTCTTTTGTCTGTGTAATGCCCTGTTCACATCCAAGACCATTCCAATTATTTTTTCATTTTCAATCATTTTCATTGTCAAGGACGCTTTTATTAATCTTAAATATTTTAAGGCAAATTGCACTGCAGTTTTAATGAAATGTATGGCATTTCTCTAGAGCACTAAGAAGCACAACAGTTCAAGGAATAATTAATACAATAACATGGCAGGAAAATTGCTATTTAAAATCTAAAATCTAAGAAAATAATTTATCAGCCCAAAACAACTGAATATGAGTTCTGGGAATTTTTGTTATTGTTGAAATTGAACATCTGCCCTCTTTGCAAATAATGAAACCAGTGTTTTTGAGGCAGTATCCTGGTGGTGGTTCAAATAATGTAGACCTTTTTGACTCTCCGCAGTCTTTAATTTTTAAATTTTCTAGTTTCATTCTTAATGCATAAGCTGCATGAAGAAATATCCAGAGTACTGAATTATTCCAGAGCAGTGACTTATTCCAGAACATCTGCTGATCTGTCTCAGAATTGTCCTTGAATAATTTTAGTCCTCCTAGAAAGAAAATGGTTTGAATGAAACAAATAGATGCTAGGTAATCTCATGTAATCTGATTTCCACACAAAATTTGGACCAAATAATCTTTCGAGGTCACTCCAAACCTTGTCAGTTCTATGATTCTATGGTTAAAAATGTTGTTTCTAACAGTAGAAGTAATGCAAAACCCACTTACTTGCAAATACTGTTTACTTTTATTTTCACACACTATCTCCTGCCATCTGAGTTATAACACTTTAATTTATACCGAAATCTCTAGAGGTCTGGGATTATCTGTCTTCCTGTTTTTAAAGGGACAAATAAATTGGTTTCTATAAGGACAATTGTGAAGGGCTTACTGAACCTATGTATGTAAAAAATGGGTGTGCAGGTGTAAAAAAACCTGAAAGAACACTTCAATATTTGCAGTTTTCATATGGTTTTACATACCTTCAGAGTTTCACTTTGCAGAGAAGTGCTGAGACACAGACTATTCCTGCAATGACTTTGCTCAAATCTACCATTTCAAGAAATTTAAGTGCTTTAAATAACATCTCATAAAATAATATATATACTTTGTTAGTTGAGTACTGCTTGGAGTAAAACATCAAAAGCCAACATATTTAAGACTTTGTAATATTCCTCACAAATAGGCAAAAATCAAGAATCTTCAGATGTATTTCAGTCTTCATAACAAAGAAGATTTTTAACAAAAAATAAAGAGCTCCTATCAAATTATTTAGTTTTGAAATGACCTCATTTCACTTGATAGTTTTTTTCCATTGAATTTTTCACTGAATTCCAATTTCTACTTCTATAGATAAATTACTTAAAATTTGGTTTATTAGTATTATTTTTTTCCAACAAATGTATGCATGTCATAAGCATGCACATTTATAAATCAATAGAAAAAATTTAATTGCTAAGGACCAGGACAAGGCCCTTGATTAAACAAAAATTTAAAATACCAAATAGTGTCTTTTTAGGAATTCACTTCCTAAACTCAGTTTTTCAGAAGGATATGTTTCGTCTCCTTTGCAAAAAATGAGGCTTTTGGCCAGACTCTAAAGATATGAAAGAAATAAAATAGATGACTGTCTTCCAAGGACCGGGGAATCCACTATAATTTGGAATAACCTGTGGATCTTTCCCCGGTTCCTGAGGATGCTGAAAAGTGGAGAGTTTTGAAAACAGATAAAATTAATTCAGAGGATTCCTGCAGAACTACAGTATTTAGAGGCAAATATTTTCTGGCAAATCAGATGAAAAGGCTATATATCTTAAAGCTGCTGCAGGGAAGGAAGGAAGGAAATCCTTAGGAGAAAGTTGTGTTACAGAAACTTTGAAACCAGACCCTTGCTGAGCTGCCCTGTTGTTTGTAACTCCTGAAGGTGGGTGTCCCCAAACTGCACTTGAACGCTTACTTCCCTGCAAGTCGGGGTGCAGGGGTCTCCGAAAAAACCCTGCTGTGGAAAAACCTCAAAAAAACAAGCAGACCACCAAAAGTAAGGCAGATTGTGGGGAGCTACTGAATCCAGCATCCCAATAGAGGGGAGACTGCCACAACTCTGTGCCCCCAGGTTCAGCCAGCAGCAAGGCTGAGCTTGATCATCTCTGTTTAAAAACTCATTAACTTCTACATCTCTTCATCTCTACTTAACAAAGTAGTTACAGCTCAAGGAAATAAAAAACAAAGAGCAATTATTAGCTTTGTTTAAAAAAAATTAGTCCTTTCATACATCCTTTCTTGAGAGTTTGTACTTCATTATGATCATTATTGCCTCACATGAGACAAGTTTGTGGCACTTTAATTATTATACATTATCCTGCTCATTTAAAGATAAAAAAAAAATTATTTCATATTTCAGCATAATTTGCAGTCCTTGCCCATGGTAAAATGTAATGATGTCACCATAAATTTTAATGTGTAACCTGTGTCTCTGGCTGGAAATAACCACAAATGTGTGGTGACAAGTGCTGCGTGATGCCATTGCTGGGACATAGATTTCATAATGAAGAATAAAAAAGTTAATTGCTAAATATTTATTTTTAAATTATGAAATATATGTATAAGTATTAGACACACACACACACACACGAAGTTTTAAAATATAATTGGAAAAAATATCTCTGCCTTCAAACAGTCTGATGTTTTAGAGTTTTGGAAGGTGCATTCAGATTACATACCTGGTATATTAAGAGAAAGCAGCAGCTCAAAGTATTGGAATTTGCCCTTTTAAAATTCCCTTTATTGGAATTTTGCTCTCTCACATGGGGTCACACTCATTGGCTGTGATAGAAAGAGATTTAAAATTTATGTCAGTGTGTAGCATTGCATTCAGCTCTTCTGGTAACAAAAAGGCAAGATTTTTTGTAACTCTGCAAGAAATATCTGACTTACAAAGAGATTACTTACTTCTGCATTGACATGATAACAAGAAAATTAATTTCATTGGTAATTTCTCTTTTGCTTACTGATTGTAAGGTGAGTAATCCAGGATATCAAAGAACTTTAGCCAAAATATTTGTTTTCCTGCTGTGAAAGCAAAATAAATAGCTGCACCATTAAAGCTGCAATAGCAGTAAGCAGCAAGACCCTGGCAAGGTAAGCATTATTTATCAGTGAAACATGCTGGCTTTAGCAGAGCAAATCTCCTACTTCCCTCTGGGGAAATGGGGAAGAAAAGTAAAGCTGATCAGAGGGTTGATAGATTAGGATATGTTTCATCTCCCCCAGAAGGACATTCTGCCTCTACTAAACTTTTTCTATCTTCTTGTTCTCTTTGTTCCCAATCTTTAGCTTTTTTTGTTTTTTCTCTTCATTCTGAAAGATTTCTGAGGACAGTTCTATGCAATACATTAAGAACTATTTTGTGCTGTGTTTTGTACTCTGATTTTCCTTCAGCCTCTACAAATGTAGGCCTATTTTCTCAAAAAAATATTCCTTGATTTCTTAAGGAAAAAAAGCTATCATTTCACAAAGCTCGAGTAATTAAGAAAAGGGAAAAATGGCCTACAGAAACTGTCTGTCAGCATTCCAGATCACAGCTGATAACAGTGGTGAAAACTTATCACCTGCCATCCCCCAGCACACTTAAAAATACATCATTCCCTTGGGGTCTCTGAACAGTTATGAATACAAAAATTAATTAGCTTTTTGAACTCAGAAGCCCAATTTCTTAGATTGGATTTAAGTCTTGGATGAAATGCTTTGATGAGTGAAGGGTACCTATATATCTGTGTACATAAGATGATTTACCTAACTGTGGTCTTTGTGAGCATCTCTTGCATCAGATTGCTGTAGTGCACCTCCTTTTACAAATACAGACTGGATTTAATTTATTAACCGGTTTAATTTATTGCAAGTCTAGACAATCTAGAGTTGCAGAAAGCTGGGAAGAGATGTTCTTTCCTTTGATTTTTTTTTTAAGCTAGTGTCAATAACTCAACCTTTTATAGAAATGGAATTTCTCCTTTAGTGGAGCAAGAGTTTTTATTTCATTTCACGTCGAATCAGAATCAAAATTATTATAATGATGTGATAAAAACTTGTAATGAATGTAAGTGAAATGTCTTTTTTCCACAGTTTTTTCTTGTAAAAAACCTTCCAAGCAAATATCCAAGACTTGACTTTACAGCAAGATAGGCAATAGCAGACTTTGTTTATCACTCCAATTAATTAAAAAGATTCATCTGCAGTTGGTCTTTTTGGTTCCAACAGCTGTCCAGCACCAGATGAGGAAAGTGAAATTATTGTCAACTCTTCATAAAGACAATACTGCTTGGAAATCAATATTAGCTGTACAAGATACCTGTGTATCTGATATTGCAGCAAAATATAATAGAAATTTTTCTATGGATTTCATGATGTTCAAAGTATCCTTTGTACTTTTCAAACATATAATACTCCCAAAGAAAAACAGCCCTTGACCAAAAGAAAAAAAAAAAAGACTATTCAAAGTCTTATACCTGATAGTGTTAATAGCTTTGGATTCAAAGGACAGAAATAAACAACATGGGGTTTGTTTTCTTTTTTTTTTAATCAGAGATTCTCCTTAGAAAATGAAATACCTGCATTTTTAGTAATTTGCAGAATTATGGAACAGAAAATTATTGCAGTGAAAAAGTGTTTTAGCTCAAATGGGAGTACCATGTGATTTTCAGGAAAAATAAATGCAGGGGGAAAAAAAACAAAACAAAACAAAACAAAAGCTACTGAAATCTAGGAATCACCACTTCCATATTTGTATATTTACTATCAGATTATTCAATCTAACTCAGGTCATATTGAAGTTTGATACTTTCATGGAAAGAAGTACAAGCTGCCTGATCCAGAATGTCACATAAAGTTGTGCCGAATATAGGTTCAAGACATTTGGCTTTGGGATATATATATCACTTGTAGGCCCATGCATCTTGTTCAATAGGCTACTGGATAAAAAAATAAGCTATGGTAACTTCGTAAATTAGATTGGATGGGTATTTTGCTTAGTTGGTTTGGTTAATGATCCATCTATCACATTCTGTTGGAATTCATAAATGAACTCTTTTTAAGGGATGATTTATTAAAGATACCTGTTCATCCCCACCAAATAACTGTTTTCTTACTTCTAGGAAAAAGATGGTATTGTACTGGAGAAGCAGGATACTGTGGTTCCAGGCAGCATACCTTCATAAATCACAAATAAGACATTCTGCCACTAAATAACATTCCAGATTTGTTATCAAAGAAACATTTATCACAGAAAGAGAAGTGGAGAGATTTATTCTGGGATTTTAGTGTAAAGAAAATGTTGTGCAAATGCAGTGCCAATCCAAATACCTTCCACAAAAAATACTTTTTTTTTCATTTAGATTATGAGACTGTATATTTTTATATTCAGGAAATTAAAATGATCAACAGCATAAAACAGAGAAAGTAAAAAATCCCAAAACAAAATCAGCAAACAACTACTACTTCCAGGAAGTTTCTTATAAAGCCTATGGGGATATGTGAGATCAACTACAACAGATTTTTTTCAGAGTTCAATGACTCTGAGAAGTTTATAGCATGACTTTTCTACGAAGGGCCAAGTTTTTAACTACCTGATACATGAACATTCCCCTTACATGTATTAGCTGAAATTTAGGTTTTAACTACTCTGAGCAACAGTGTAGTAGCCATCTGGATACAAACTCAGGATTTGTATTCATTAAACCAGGTTTCAAATCCCAAGAGCAGCGAGAAAAATCATAGTGATTTGTAGGCACTGGAAGCATCACCACACGTGCCCTTTTCGTGCACAGATCAATGTGTGTTGCTAACCAGATACAAACTTGATGTTTTTGAAAACAACACGTGATCTTAAGTCGTGAGGATCTACTGGAACACAATGAGTGTGTTTGGCTGGCATTCAAACCCTGTGCCTGGTTTTGCAAGGGAAAAGCTGCATGCAATTCATCATCATTCCTTTCTGCTTCCCGAATCTATCTGATTCCTGTTTCACTCTCTGGCTTATTTAGTTTCTAATTTGCTTTCCACAGACGCTGTTTTGAGATGCATATGTATTTCACTGGAGTGTCACTGAGTTACAACTGTTCTAACACAGAGAAAAGAAAACTAAATGTACCCATTATTCCAGCATCATTTTTTCGGTCCCACTGGGATTTGTATTTCTACAAACTGAGTGCCTGAAAGAACTGAAAGATGTATCCAGTGGATGATTTGGAACTGAGGATGGAATTTCTAAATGGCATAGTTAAAATATCTGAATTATTCACCCACTTACGTGAATTCTGCATGCCATGACTGCACTCCTTCCCTTGGTTCCCAGAGCTACAGCTCTGGGAGGAAGATGTTGCTTTCAGGATCTGGTTGTATCGACAGTGCTGAAGCTCAGGAAGGGCTGAGCACACCCAATTCATTGTGGCCTGGTTGAAGCTGACAAACTTTGCTCAGGGGAATTCAGATCTTTTCTCAGGGGTTTCATTTTCCCTTCATCTAATCCACCATGACACATTAAGGGTACATCGATCATTTGAGGTTGTAAAAATATAAAAAGCAAAAGCAAATATAATCCAAATGCTATTTTTGCATCCTTTTTTTATTTTAAGAATATAGTCAATAATGCGGATCATATAAAATATAGCGACAACAATGATCAAGTGAGCTGCTTGACCAAGTAAAAAGCTGGTCTTTTACACTTTATACTGAGCTTGGTGTGAAAGTAATGTGGTGCCTGATGTTTCAGTTTAATGCTAGTGTGAAATGTGGATGAGTCGTGTGTCCCTACAAACCGAGTCATCACAGCCTCTTCTTTTGTGCCATTTCACATTTTTTTAAACATTTGCTCTTCCTTTCATAGGTATATAGCCTGCTGCAATTGAGCATATAAAGCTAGAATTTGCTCTTTAAGTTCATCTCAGTTTACGTAAGGAATATCTAAAGAGATTTTTCAGCTGCATGTTGGTAAATACTGCTCACAATTTGTATTCACAAAGATTACATTTATTCAGCTCTGTTTGCTTATAATGCAGAATGGGTTAGCTTTTAAAACCTGGCAATGCCCTGAAAGAGCTTTGGTAACAATATAAAACTAGTGAAATAAAATAATGGTGCAGTGAAACCTTTGTATTATTAATAATTCAATGTATACTTCTTTGAGGCAGAGAGAAAAGTTGATTTTTAACATGATACTTCTAAATCCTTGAAGACACAGGGGACACACAAATTACACATGTATTTCTCAGCTCTTCATGCTTTAAACCTGGTTACAATAGCTATGCGTAAGAGTTTTCATACAGAGTGAGTCAGGAACATCTTCTGAAATTCCAGATTATTTCAATATTACAGAGTATTTGCAGTATATAAGCATTTTTACTGCTTTAGTAGTTGAAAGGTTAGAAATGAGAATCAGCTAAAACTCAAAATGGTTTTCCTTTGAAAGTATCAAAGAACTGGCTAAGAAAATACCACCTTGACCTGCAGGCAAACATGCTGAGTGAGTTCAGTCTGTCTCTAAGTCATAAACGGTATGGGATGGCACCTATAGCACTGGAAAACTCCCATCTATCTGTTTTCTACCTTTAATAATCTAAAGGTATCTGGGGGAGAATATATCAAAGGAGATGGCAGAAACCTGATAAAAAATGTGATGCAGTTGAAGGGCTAAAGCATTAGCTTGTGAGGACAAAGTAATATTTAAGGGTTGTAGTTGATGGTTTTATCATATACCCACAGAGTGTGGGATCTGGAGAAGATGCAGAGGCCTTTCACATATCCATTGCTAGTGCCTCCCCATTACTGTGGCGCCCTCCAGCCCTGGTGTTGCACTGCCTGGTGCCACACTGATGTCTTTGTTTGCAGTGCTGTTCAGGCTGTACTCACGCTGGTCGCAGAGCACTCAGTTCCCCTGCGTGCAGCATTGCAGCACAGACCCGGATCATGGTGAGGGCAATGAGCTGACCTCTGAAGTGGCCTGTGGTAATTGATTTGACAGGGCTGCAGAAAGCTGCTCATCTTCTGACCTTGTCATGTAAGACCATGCTGACCATCGTTTTAATGTTGTATGTCACTGTTAATTCATTCGTCGGCAAGAACATTTTACTGGTCTGTCACAGCAACCACGCCAGAAAGAAACCTATGAAGTTTAAAAGGCATCCCTTTTCCACAAAATTTGTTCACATCACAGGTGACCTTTTTATCGTAGCTTTGAGCTTTGACAGGGGAGGTGACCCTGACAGTTTCAGTTTACTTTGCTCTCTCTCTCTTTCAACATTTCTCATAATTGAAATGTTTTGCTTTATTAGCAGTGGGGGTGAGTATCTCTCCTTAGCTTTGATCTTCCTTTTTCCAGGTGCAGGACTTTTGTAAGGCAGAACAGAGTGGTCAGACAAATGCTATATATAACATTGCAAGTAAAGTCAGAACAAAAAGATATTGAAATTATGAAGACAAAATAGACCATAGACCATCATTGAAAATTTCACTGAATAAAAATGTTGAAATGAAATGTTTTGATTCAGATAAAGCTATGATGTCCTTTTAGCTAAAAATTGTTCTGAAAAGATTTTAGCAATTTGTAACTCAGATTTTTAAATAGTTCTCTGAAAAAAAGTAAACATAAAAAATCTAAAAAACTAAAAACCCAGTCCTCTGAAAGATGTAAATTGTCACTTCATAGGGCAAACTCTACTATACTTCTTCTTATAAAGTGATAGTTTGCTGAAATCTCTAGTAATTTTTTTAAAAGCATTATCTCCAGTAAAAGTCACTACTCTGTGTGAAAAGGAATGACAGGATGAATGGTTCTGTTAGAGTACTAAATGTGGTAAATAGAAAATTTAGAGCTTCGTGTTTAGTTCACAACCACACAGGCTAACATGCTGTTAAGATGGCAAATAAAAATACAAATACAGCAGATTTAATGATAGGGTATTCTGTTTTAAGAGGTAAATAAGAAAAACCAATAGGCAAGAGCAATGCACCCATTACTTTTAGCTAAGTTGTAAATGAACCACTCTCATGTGTTTCAATTGCCATGAATTTACAGTTTAGTTATTTTGTTCTAAAATGCTTTGCTTTGAGAAAAGACCACGGTGACTGAAGAAATTTTATTGAATGCATGTAAAGCATTAAAATGCTGAGTCCACTGGGTCTGGCCACACAAAATTAATAATTGCACTGACAAATTTTCAGTATTCTGCTTAACAAACAGAGGTCAAATCTGTGAGCAAGTTAAAACAGAAGTAAGATGCAGAAACATAAGGGTTGGTTTCCACAAAATGTTTTATCTAATAGAAGAGATCTTAGGTGGAGATGCCTCTACTACAAGCTTTAAGCCAGTGCAGCATCTTCACAGTGGCAGGGCAGAGACATCAGATAGCATATTAGAGCATTCCTAGCACATGTGATGCTTTTCAATGTATGCAATGAGATAGATAAACTGGTTAGGATCCAATCAGGGAAGTGCCGTTGCTGAAGGTTTTTCTCATATTTCAATTCTTTTTTTCAATTACTATTTTGAAAAAATGTGATACTTCCCATTATCTTCAGTTCTAGAGTTATCACACATCAGACATCATGAGGTCTGTTTTAGGTGGTTAGATATGAGGGGCATCTCATATATCTGATATAACCTTTGCCTGTAGGTATTTTGCAAAGGACTTCTTCAAACCCTTCTGCATTTGCAAATCCACTTTTCATTACCCTCCTCCCTGGTCACTCTGCCTAGTTTTCTTTTCATTGTCTCTATGTGTGTCTCATTTCCATTCTGCATCTCCAGAGAAGCTGGCTGAGGTCTGAAACAGCATTGTTTGCAGTCCACAAAATAGATTCTCCCTAATTTTTCCAGAAGACAAATCACACATACAATTCAATAGATGCTAAATATATTGCCAATATCTCCAAAGCCTTCTCAAACCTTACAAAACAAGGCTTCAAATATCACTCTGATTAACATAGATTAAAAAAAACTGGTTTTCCAAATCCTTTGCATAGGTTTTGTGGAAAGAACCTTATCTTTCTGTACATTCTCAAATATTAACAAGTTTGTTAGTTCTCAGCATGACTTCTTAGATTGATTTAAATTTTTTGTTAATCTGCATTGCCTACTTTTCTGTAAAAGAATTCAGAATATATCCTGAATGCATGAATACATCATCTGATATGAGCTAGATGGGGTGTTTCATAAGAAATATTCTTATTACATCCTAACATCTTCAGATGAGGAATTTTTGGTGAAATACTTGCAAAAAAAATAAAATAAAATCAATGCTAACACAAACAATTTGAAAGGTGAAAAGTGAATTGGGATGTTTTAATATCAAATGTACTAGAGAAGACAAGATGTAATGAAGTAAACACTAGTATTAAACACCTTGATGATACTGTTCTCTCATGATGAAATGTGAATAAAATTCCTTTAATACATTTAAATCCACAGATACTTAAATATCAAATTCAATATAATAAGCTGCGAAAAATCCAATGTATAAAAACCTTTCTAGGTAAGTATATGAGCCTAATTTCTTAATTATTAAAAAAGGTCTTTAAAATTGGTGTCATTTAGCTTTTTTATTTTTAGAGTTAACAATTGAGAACTAATGAAAATTAACAAATGCAGCAGCTTCTAAGATAACAGCCTGTGATCATCACAAGCTCTTTTCTTGACAGCCTCATCCAAGGAATCAGGATAAATGCTAATTCTCTGATTTTCCTATTTTAGCAACTTGGCTCTCTTATCACTCACCATTATTCAGACTTTCTCATGAAAATGGACAGAAAATGACAAATTAGAGACAGAGGTTCTTTAATGTCTTGCCTTCTAAGAGGCACAAGTATGTGTCTTCTGCTATTAAAAAATTACTTGTCTGGACAACCAATGAACAAAATAGTGTTGGGTCTGTAAGGACACCTGCAAATTGTCCTATCTTGCCAATCCAATTTCCTTTGGTCTGACATTAGAAGCTGCTTAGTACCATTATGTCTTTTGTCATTCCCATTAAAGCATTGATTAACTTGCTATCTCACTTCTTTAAAATTCCTTTTTTTCCCAACATTTCATCCTAAAGTGCAGCAATGCTTGAGGCCCCTGTTAATGATCCTTAAGCATTAAACAGCTTTCATAAGGTCAGAGACAGACGCCTCCTCTATTCATATTTATATTTCTTGAAAGCTCCTTTTTATCCTCAGCTCTGTCAAGCTGGTTGGTATAGAAATTATATTTTATTTCTTTTTCCAGACTCCATCCTCTTTTTAATTTCCTTCTTCTTTTTTCTTCTCTTCCTGTTCTTTAAAATACAAAACTCAAGAGGAGCCTTGTCAAAGAATAAGAGATTTGGATTGGAATGGATCTTAAAGATCATCCAATTCCAACACCCCTGCCATGGGCAGGAATGCCTTCCACTACAGCAGTTTGCTCAAAGCTCTTCCAAGTTGTCCTTCGTTCCTCGTGGCCATGAAGAAGGAATGTTCTACCTTCAACTTTTAGAGAAGCATTGAATAAATTGAAACATCGATTATTTTTGTTAAAATGTCATAAATAGTTCGCTAAAGAAAAGTAATTTAATGGAGAAGAGTGTTCTTTCATTGGCCATGTGTATCTAAAAATGCAAACCTATCTGAAAATTTGAAAAGAGATAGAAGAACAGTGTGGTGCTGCAGGACAGTTATGATAAGGTGTTTTAGTCTACAAAGCTCTCTAAAGTATAGGCCAACAGCCAAAAGAGGGATTGAGCTCTCTTTGGTTACAGGCTCCTTGTATCTGCCTGATGTCCCTTCATGCTCTCTGTCCAGCTACTCTTGTTTCTTCTCTTCTTCATTTTGGGCTCCTGCCAAGCCAACACATAATGCAAATTTTCAACATACAAAAGGGAAACTCTCATGCTCACCAGAGTCTTTCTGCTGTATAAAAATGTGTTTCATCTGCATTGTATTCTAATGTCTTAATTTCCATCACTGAAATTGCAGTATTTTCCTATGAGAAATCACTATATCAAGAAGTTAATGGTGCATAACTGGTTTCTAGGGCTATCTTTTTTTCTGAGAATTTTGGCAAAAAAGATTCAGAAGAAAACCAACAACTATTCAGAAGTAGTTTTGTAATAACTATTAATAAATGGCATTAATTTTAAGAATAATGTGGAATTCCCACTTTCAGAGGGCAGGGAACAAGCCTGAATCTTTTCAGTAGAGAAAAAGCAGGCTTCTCATTGTTACTTATTTTCATTTTAGCCTTCACCAAAGCTGACAGTATCTCTGTGAATTTCATAAGCAGACCTCTGCAAGCTGTTCAGAATTGCAAATATATTCGGTGAGCTTTCCAGAGCAATAACATCCTAATCCAATGATTAGTCCTGCTGTTATTGCAGTGTAGGTTGGAAAAAAAAAAAAAGTTTTTAAAAATAAATAAACACATGAAAAATGCCCAGAGCCCCTCCCAACTTCCTCATTTTTCTCAACTGTTTAGTTTCCACACAGAGCCTAATATTACCAGGTCCTTTCTGTAAAGAATTAATATTTCTGCTAGAAAGTATGAACTCTTTCGTTGCTTGCCTTATGTCAGATTTGCCTTAGTACACAGTGTAGGGTAGTAGCCAAATCTCAATCTGCTGAGTCTAAGGAATTATGGTGATCACCACTGACCAACCTGTTAGACCTCTGGACGCACAAAAGAGTGTGATGACTGGTTAACACATACTACAGCTGTAGAGCTTGTGGCCAGATGTAAGCCAGATGAGCTGGAAGCTACACATGCACATTAGTGCTCCTGTGCAACTTTTTCTTTTAAAGGCATCAGAAGTACACAACCAAGGCACTGCCTCATGATGTGTGACTTCCAGACTAGGCTGGCACACACTGTGACCCTCAGAGACAAGTCTCAAGCCTGCAGCTGTCTGGTGCTGTCCTGGAAGAAAAGCCAAAACATGCTGAACTATGATTATCACAATGGGCTGGACTAAAATTTAAAGAATTGTACCTTACTGTAAAAAAATTTAGTAAGCTCCTTTACACCTTGAATGTATTTGTACCACTGTTAATGAACTCTCCAGGATGACAGTACAGTATTTTCAGAAATGCAGACCCACAGTATAACATACTAATGGGAAAGCCTTGATTGTGTGTTCTAAGGGCTGAGAATAAAGGTAGCACCCTCCAATCACAGCTTTCCTGGATAAGAACAAACCAGGAAATATATCTGTAATGAAAGAGCAGAAGATTGAAGTAATTTCCATGAAAAGAGTATACCACTTTTCTATTCTTAAAAATAGTTCACTATCTCAAAAGAGGAAAAGCCATAATAAATTGAAAAAAACATGCAAATGGAATGCCAGTGTTTCCAGTAGGGTGATAAATAACCAAATACATTTTCTGTTTATTAAACATTCTGCAAGTTGCCCTTTCCTTACATTTTAAAATAAGTATCGGAGGTTTTTGTGCAATTAGGTAAGGAAAATAAAATGAAATAACACTGTCCTTGTTTATTGGATTCATTATGTCAAAATGTTACATTCTATATAGTTATCTACAGATGCTGATGGCAAATTTGTGCAGTGATTTCTGCCCATAAGCATGGGGATATTGGGAATCTGAGAAGTCAATATGCAAGGGTTTATGCAATGATAATAAGTAATAATGGACAATATATCTTTACTGTAAATCAGATCAAGATAAATTTTCAGTTAGGGCTATCCATCTGGTATATCACAGAAAGCTGCCTCCTGCCTTTACTGCTTTGAGCTTCTTGCTTCTGAGCTAAGCGTTTTCAAGGTATTAAAGCATTTCTGGGTGTATTCATGGACCTACATTAACATGACTCCCACCCAGGCACCCAATGTTCAGGAGTCCCATTTCAGCTCAGCCCTGGGACCTGAGCTCTGTCATACATGTACCTGTCTTCAGCCCCAGCCTTTGCCAGCCCTGGCTTGTTGACTCAACTTGAGGCATGACTTGCCGCTTCCCATTTGTGTGCTGAGGGTTAGGCTGTTGGTGGAACCTGCCCCTAAGCAGCCCTGCAGATCATCTTGCACAGATATGCTGGGAAGGTGTCCCTAGTGGTCGAGTTGACATCCTTTCCTGGGTTATGGAAGGCTCATCTCATGCCTTGTCCTTCCTTGTTGAGGAACTCCAGTCTTGAAGCTTTGGACTATAGTAAGCACTTTCCTGTTGAAATTGCTATTACTTCATACTTAGAAGTATCAGGTGAAGGAAAAGTTTCCCAGCTTTCATAATTGTTCTGAGCTCTAACAGACTTGGCAACTTGTATTTTCATCCTATTACATCTGCATGAGCAATGGTGTTATGATGCACAACCATTTATTAGGAAATAATCACAGAATCAGCATGTAGGGTTTGCTTCTGAGAGCCCTAAACTGCTAAGATATGTAGCAGTGAACACAAAGAAACACAGACAGTTCTTACTAAACACTTAAATGTGCCTGAAAACAGACCTAAAATATATCCTCACTTGAATTCAGAAAGTTAAAATAAAATATAAAAGTATAAACCTGTTTACAGCATTTATTTGACTTACACTGTTCATTTGTGGTTTTGAGAATGCATTGGTATATCATTATTCAGGCTGTTATTCCTTCACACTAAGACATTTTACAATTTTTAAATACTTGCCTTTTTTTTTNTTTTTTTTTTTTTTTTTTTTTTTTTTTTTTTTTTTTTTTTGCTATGTGGTGACTTTGATCTCCTTAGTTTGCTGGTGGAACTTCAGGGTATCTTCTTGACAACAGTGGAGGGAGTGTAATGGGAGACTATCTTCTTTCCATGAGGAAAAGTCTTATGAGAGGGCCCCTGTAATTTTTTTTTACTTCTTCTGTCCCACAACTTTAGGAACTGTCTGTCAGTTCCAGCTAAACTTCATGGTTTCTTCAGGGAAAAAAAGATATTGCAATGAATATTAGATGCAAGAAAGGCATCAGAGTTTGTCTGCTAGCTGGAGACTGCGTGCACTATTTACTTTGGCTACTTATTAAAGGTGTGGAATCTGGCCAGGTATCATACTGTGGCTGATGTAGATATACAAATACCATAACAGAGAGCCAGTGACCAAGAAGTCTTATCATTTTAGGATGAGAGCTTCACTGTATTACACATGTAAAGCACCAACAGACTGAATGAAGGGGCACATAGGTCACTGCCAGAGGTGGCGTGAGACATATAGGAGAATTTGCCAGTCTAGACACTATCTTCCTTGATACCCAGCATCAGAGTTGTGTGATTATGGGTGAGAATCTCTAATCCCTATTGCACATGAAGCAGCCCAATCATTTTTTCAACCTAATTATGTTGTTTGCCTCCAAGGAGTTTCTTTGCCTCTTTGGTTACTATGATAAAGGACAACATCATCTCATCCACCCATATATAACAGCGAGCACAGAATCATGGAATGATTTGGTTGGAAAAGACAATGGAAGGTCATCTGGCCCAATCTCATTTTTCACTGCTTTCATTAGATCGGATAGCTCAAAGCACCTTTGAACAGCTCCAGGGATGAGGCAGCTACATGTCTGGATGACCTGTGCCAGTGTCTTTTCTACCTAACCATTAAAAATATCTTCATTATGTCCAGTCAAAACTTAACTGCTTAGAGTTTAAAACTATTGCCTCTTGTCTGGTCATTTTGGCTTTTGCTGAGAAGTTTGTCCTTGTCTGTTTGTAGCCCTGTTTACATACAGGAAGGAGCTCTAAGGTCTCCTCAGAGCCTTTTCTTTTCCGGGCCAAACAACCCCAACTCTCTCAGCCTGTCTTAATAGGAGAGATTCCATCCCTCATCTATGAAAAGGGCAAGAGAAGAAACAAATGAGACAAAACTGGGGTTTGTGGCAAGGTTGGTTAACTTGCTTGTGCAGTATTAAACCTCAATAATCGAGAATCCAAGTGTTCCCATTCCCCTTTTTTTGAAGAAAATTACACTGTCACTTTGTCTGGTTCTGTTTTGCATCACAGTACTATGAATTTCTGGTCTTGAGTCATTCTGGGAGATGGATTTACTTTTTTACTAACCAAGTTGGTTGTTTTGTTGCATTTTCTTTTTGTTTTGTTTATAATTTCTCTTAAAACCTCTGATTCTCCTGTCCAGGAGGTTTTGACAGCATATTGAAATCATTTTTGTGGCACTTGTATGGAGGGAAGATTCTCTTTAATTATAGGTCATAAAACACTTTCCCTATGAAGGGAGCAATCCAGTATTGATTGTAGCATTGCTTGAAAGTAGAGGATGCTGTAATGCTTTGACTAGAGTATTCAAAAAGACTCCTTCTCTCCCCATAGATTAAGGATTCTGTTCATTTTGTTTAAAGCAAATTATTTTTAAAATGAAAGAAATTCTCTAAATTTGGTTTGGGTTTATATATATATATATACATATATACTTTAAGTATGGAACCTCATGAGCAGTAAGCAAACTGTTATCTGAACAACAACAAAAAACACCCCACCCCACCCCAATGCCTAAGCAAACCCTAACTTTCAATATTGTAATGAATTCTTTCCTTTAAGCAGCTATAGATATTTAATTTAAAAATGACGTTTCCTGATATTGATTTGCTTTTTGACTTCCAGCATTCCAACCAAGAAATTTTCATTTTGACATACTGTTCAATCAGATGCATTCTTATTATTCAAGAGATCCAGAAGGGAAAATTTCCACAAGTTTTACCACCACTTGATGCTGGATTTCCCCTCTTTTAGAGTAAGAGTACCTGGTTTAAATCAAGAGTCAAAGTTTGAGTAAAAAACTGGTTTACAGTCTTACAGCAGAGGAATTAAATGTTGAAATTCATGTCAAGGAGGTGACACCAGGTTTTTGAAATGGAATACTTCTTAGTTCATGGGACTGGATCTCCTGGGGTAAAGATGTGGGATAAAACGGAAGCCTTGAAGTGTTCCAACATCTCCTCCAGTGGGACTCAGTGAGTGTAAGACATCAGGGCAGAACAGCCATGCTCTCTAAATGTAGCTTAGGCAGCCTCATCTTCCTTGTATACACGTGTGCTTTACAAGCAGTAACTCAGTGTTTTTCCACAGCATATGTGTACTAAGTGCCTTAATCTCCAGCTAAAGTGATTCTTTTTCCATTAAAAGAAAAAAATCATAATTTTTGAAAAAAATAATAATTTATGAAGCAAATGTGACATTTTAGCTACTGCTTATTTCTTTTTGATTTGGTTTTGATTTATTCTGTGTACTAATCAGGTACTCAACCTCACTTCTAAGTGAAGCTCAGAAGTCCCGAGGAGTTTCTAGGCTGAGTCTAAGCCATCTGCCTTCAGAGACGTGCAGTTCTCAAAGTCAGTGCTTCTCTCCTCAGAGCTTCTCGCTAAGTGATGCCAGGTAACAGAAGCTGAAGCGTGCTCTGGCACAAAGACAACCTTGTGGAGGAGAGGGAAACTGGTAAAAGACTGAGATGCAATTTGTTACACAGTTTCAGTAAGAGTTGCTGTGCCTGCTTTGAATGTAGCATCGTCTTCTGGCAGAATCCTTTGAAGAGAGGTTTTACCAACATAGGGCAGTAAAATTAATGCTGACATGCTGGTATTTTTGAGTGTCTTATTCCCATGACTCTGCTGGTCCATCTGGGGATCAGTAGTTCTGTGTGCACATGACAATATCAGATGACAGCTGATTACATTTTTTCTGCCTACTATTGCTGTCTTCCAGAGAGAAAACAAAATCCCTCCTTTATCCCCAAATGTTCCTACTTTATCCCAAACTGACTGGCAAACTACAAAAGCAGGCATCTCCTTTTGCTCACTAGGGAGTAAACAGCATTTCTCCCTATATGGGTCAATATTTCTTGTGTCTTTGGTAACCGACACTACATTTGTGAATTATGATGCAATTTTTCACAATCTGTGACTAACTGTAAATCATTTGAAGCAAATTATCAATTTTCATTTTACTGGCAATTTGTTCCGTTAGGAGTTTACATTAAGTGTTTCAAGAATTGTCAGTCTGTGTGGGGTTCTCCTTTTTTAGTTTAATTGCCTTGGTATCGAATAATTTACTTTCTCACACTTTTCTATGAACTACTTCAATATGTTTAAAAGCTGCAGCTTTTACTCCTTGTTCACATTAAGACAATTTAATTACCTGACCTTTCTACTTTCCTTTAAGACAACAGAATTAAGTGTTGCAATTATTTAGGTTTTTCAAACATTTTCACAGCCATGTATTGATTCCAATTAATGTTTCTTTCTTACTAGTTTTAGTTCATAGCAAATTGACCTCTACATTTACGGGTTTTTTTCATTTATCTGAAAAGGCCATTCTATTATTTTATGATTCTATGACTTATTTTGTTTATTATAGTTATTTTCCCTTTGTGTATCACCTTCTTTTGGAAAAATTCTCAGAAGAAAACTGCCTTGCTGATTTCAGTGTATCAGAACTCTTCGGGCGAAAAAAAACCTGACTTTTTTTCTTGAAGTTTCTGGACATATCAGATCCATTAATTGATTATTGGCCTCATGCATCTTTCCAAGATTGTTTTTTTCCTGGTTTTACTAGTCTCTTTATCTCCATTATTCTGTTTATTATCTTGCTTTACACTAGCAACAGGTGGCTTCATCAAATTGGAGGCCTCATTGTATAAAGAATTGGAAATGCAGTGCAAACGAGGTCCTTGGACCAATATCTGTGTCATTAAATGACACATCTACTGTGTAATGAATACAGCTAGTGCTGATTGTCATTAAGACGGATTGTTCCTCTCTAAGATACTCGTATGGCATCACTACTTCATAATGTTACCTGCAACTTATCTAAAAATCTGCAATAATGTGAATATTGAGGAATTTCAACTACAAGCTTTATGTATTTAGATGCCTAGAAGACTTTATTCTCCTCAAACTGGCATAAAATCATTCAGGCAATCTGCATCAAAAGGGAATTGAACCTCAGTCAGAACTTCAAACTATTGAAATTATATGTAGAATTTTCTGTGTGCTAATGGAGTAATTTTTTAAAAAAATTGTTGGATAAAATTCAGTAGATAGATGGAGCTATTTTTTTCTCTCAAATTAAAATTTTTAATCTTACAATAAGTAAAAAACACCTTGCCAGGAATGACTGACATTTTATTGAGTACCAGTAGAAAAGCAACTTGGGATCCTTTTCTCCAATGAGTAAGCTGCAATGGATTTTGTTTAAAAAGAACAGCTAAATAATATTTAGTTGAATCTGAAGAAATTAATATTGAAAGGGAGTGTCCATTCAAGAGCAAGGGGGAGAATCTAGATTTTTCTGAAACTTAATAGAATGAGTGTCTTGTTCTTATTTTTATTTCTGAGGTCAAAGTAAATTCTCAGCCTTCACAGAAAAGATGGCCAGATCATTTAATCCTAATGACAAAAACCTTATCTTTTGCACAGTAAATGGTAAGAGTTTTGTGGTGAGTGTTAAGAAATATTCTAAATCAGGGGGTTTACATATGGTCTGGTGCAGAAGAATGTGCATTTGGATGAGAAGTATTGAAAAATTGTTTTTTATAAGGGACTGCTGCAGCAGCATCTAAATTGCCATCACGGTCACAACACAATTTAAGATGAGCCACTGCTCACCAGTTGGAATGAAAACTTTTAGCAGGTGAATTCTTCTTAGTCTTGCTGAATCTGACAGGGACATACTCCCAGGATACTAGATACCCCATCAGGGCATGTCAGAGTCCAGGGTAAATGACAGTGGCATGACAGTAACGTTTTAAGGACAGAGAATGCAGCTGCTGCTGACAAGGATGCTCAGCTTCCTGCAGTGATTGCACTTGGTCATGTTTGAGAGAGTAAAGTGAAAGCTGAATACCTTCTGGTTTAGATTTTAATTGCAAAGATCTGAAGGTTGGATAACTCAGCATAAAATGATGCTTTGGCATTGGGGTGATCCTGGAAGAACTTTCAATGGGAGCTTAGCAGGTGCCTCAGGGAGACAGGGAATGAAAGAATGGATTGAAGGAAAATAAATTGCATTAAAAGCCTTAAGGTGGGAACAGTTTCTGAATATAGATTGTAGGAGATGTAGAATTGTCAGATTACTGCTGTCAATATAGTTTTTTGCCAATCTGTGACATTAATTGCAATAGAAATAAATAGTTGGCTTGTTTTCATCTGGAAAACAATGCAGGTGGTTTATCAGAAATTATTGCCCTTCAAAAGGCTACGGAGTAAAGGAACTAAACTGTAAGGTCAGAAAAAAAATTGTCCTCCATGTTAAAACACCAGTACAGGAAATTGCAGAGATAGGAGATAGTACATTGCAATGATCTGTATGTGAGAAATGGATGGTTTAACATTGTGCAGTTGTATGGTGATATTGGAAGAAATTTTGACTAGAAGTGTATTTTAAGGTTGATTTTGGTACTATACTTAATGATACAGAAATAGAAGTACTCATTGCTGTGGAAATTTAGCATGAGCCCACACCTTGGTTATGTCATTGCATTTAAGACACAGAAGTAAAATTAAAACCCTCTTTAATTCTTTAATATATCTAATACTTATATACAATTGTTACCCAGTAACGATTACCCTTCTCTGAGAGTGAGCCGGAGAACAGGCTGTCTTGTATGCAATATAGAGATAAAATGTATCTTACATGGTAGTCTCTTAACGTTGCAGAAACAGAACCTTGGAACAGTAGCAAAGACCCTTGACACTCAATTTGAGAGATACTGTTTTTCGCTTCCCATTTGAACAGTTATTTTAAATGGGGCAACAGCAGGACTCAAGTGAGTGCAAAGGTGCTTTCCTCACAGGTGCGTGCATCTTCCAAATTATAACTGAGGGAAGCTAAGCCTCTATTTAAATTGGCTTGTTTGAACATGTTATACTTAAAGAGGTTTTACTACTTGTCCTCTTCTGAGGTGCCTTTGAGTGTATGTGACCTTTCTATAATTACTTGTGGGTGAAGAATTTCTGTGCTATATATATGAAGCTGAGACACAGAAATACTGTCAGACTTGCCCAAGATCATACCACAACTGAATATGAAGGAAAGTAATTCAACCAGCATGACTTTCCATGTTTCCCTCTAAACACTGAGCCTCTTTTAGATACTGTGAACATTTTTAAGGGCTGTTGTAGCACTAATATAGTCTTACCGCTTCAAAAATATCTTATCTCAGTCAAGGCTTTATTTTATTATTTTATTCTGTCAAGGTTGTTGCTATAGAATTTCTTTACTGTATTAAAAAAAACAAAACAAAACAAAACAAAACAAAACAAAACAAAACAAAACAAAAAATTTGCTGCTTCCAAAAATGGTAGGGGTAGACTCTTTGACAAATAAATCCTGTCCATATGGTGTTCAGAGAAATTATCTTAAATGCTTAAATGCAGAGACAAGAATGAACTTGTCAAACAAGGCATTTACACAAAAACATTTGAATCAGTCAGCTGTAAAATTATTGTAAAGGAAAGCAGCTTAACATTCTGTTAGGGAAATGTCTTATTGACCACAGCCACAGCTGCTGTGTTATTTATGATGCTCAGGAAGGCTGGAGTCACTGGAGCTTTCCTCAGTGTTAGAAGCATCATGATGCTCTCATTCTTCCAATGCTTGAGTGTCTGTATATTGAAGGAGTGTGTCCTTGCTTATATAAGGTGAAGGAGTTTTGTAAGAGCACTCTCTCTCCCTGGCAGATCTCCAGGTTGAAGCACCTGCAGCAAATAAAGCAGATGTCCCAAATACTTACCAGTGCACTGAATTGTTTTAATGTCCCTGGGTAAGTTTTTGGCTCAAGTCTGGCTGATTTTAGAATAGTCTGCAAGTTAACTGCTCAGGTTCGATGTGGAAGGCATTTACCAGGCAATTCTGAAAACAGATCAGAGGACTGAGGTATAATTGAGCAAGTAATTTGAATCTTCTGTCTTATCTAATGGAGCCTTGATTCCCTTCCAAATAAGAAAATATCTGTTAAGGTATAACCAGCACAGTAATCTAAATCATTCGTTCTTGGAAGATGATTCCTAAACAGGGAAAATGGAGAACCATGAAGAAAAAAACCCAAACCAAGCAAAAAACAAAAACAAAAACAAAAACAAACAAACAAAATACTAGAACAAAAAAGGGGATAACAAACTAGAATTAAATAGCAGAGATATTTGTGTGTTAATGAAAGTCCCGTCTAAAAGGATGTGGACTTCTCACACAGTGAGCAAGCCACAGTGTGTATGCAGCAGAAAATAATACCAAAACATGTAACTGTGAAGATATAAAACAATTTTAATTCCTAGACCAGATATAGAAGCACCTTCTCACAATTGCTGGCCACTTTTAATGTGTTTGCCATCTCTTTGGAGCCAGCACTCTTCAGGTTCTGTTGTTTCATGGGACAATTGCTATTGTAAGGAAAGGCAAAGCTTAATGCAACAAGTTGTGGTCAAGATGTTATTAAATTGTTGGTGTAGGTGCATGCAAGTAGTTTTGCTAAAAGTGCTGAGAATGTGACTGTCAGGCCTCTCCTCTGTGAAGTCCTGAAAAATGGAAATACTCTATCCAACACTGCTAGAACAGTGCTTCCAGCTATGGAAATCAGAAGGATACACCACATTTGCCTCAAGCTGCTGTTTAGAGCAGTTTACTACTTTTCTATTAATTGCGTTGAGAGGCAATGGGACTTCCTTAGGAAGGTTTCATTTATCGCTTTTATATTAAAATTCAGCTACTGTGATAAGTGTATACACATATAATAATTCAAGATACCACTCTGTATGAACTTCCATCATGTCCATTTCCACTGGCAAAGGGTGGCCAACTTTTCCAGGAGAGAAAGGGAAAAATGTGCCACTGCCTAAAAAAGGGAGAGGGGTTGAAAGCAGTTTATGCTGTTGATTGGTGTGGGCCGTAATTTGGTTTTCTGTCAAAGAGTCAGCGTGCCAGTCATCGGAAATGATGAGCAATCTTAAGCTGATTGTAAATTGCATCTGACTGATTGGCAAAGTAGTCAGCTGAAGCTGAGGAAATCAACACTGGGCAGGCAGAGCACTTTCTCCTGCCAACAGGTCATGCAGCTGCAGCAAGTTCAACAAAATGGCAGATCTTTCAGTGCACAAAAGAGCACAAACTTGACAGTCCAACCCCACGCAAACACTTCACTGAAGTATCATTGGGTGTTTTGTTTCCCCTGTGACTTGCTCTTGGCCAGTATCCATCCACTCAGAGCCTCTTCAAATGACTGCTTGTGCACTTTATACAGCAATTTGGTTTTATTGGACAGTCATTACAGTGCCCAGCTTCTGTGTAAAATTGCTCTGCACTTATTAGGAGAGACGCTGGCACTCGAATTACACTTTTTTTCTTAAGACATTTGCCTGTTTTTTTGTTTGCCCTTTGAGTGAGCATTAGTGTGGATGAAAAGCACAGGATCCTGGGAAATTATTAAAAGAGAGTTAGTTCCCTGCCAGACTATTGATTTCACTGTGTTGGTTTTGATTTTCTGGACATAGCTGGTTAAACATGAATAGACTTGACAAAAGAATCATATTGACTATGGAGAAAAAAGATCATATTGATTGATATTAAGTTTAGCATGGGCAATATACATGGATAAAAATATGTAATGTCTACCTTATATAAAATGCTTATTTACAGCACACACTTTTGTGGAGAGCCTTCCTAGACAATGTGAATCTTTTAGAATAACCACTAAGTTAAACTTCATGGAAGCTTGGATTTTAGAGTGGCTGAAATGTTAGCTGTGCCAGCTGACATGAAAATCTTCCCTCCTCCCAAGACTGGAAAAAAAGGGAAATTATTAATCTCTTAGAATCAGATCACTGGAGCCATTTCTCGAATCTCAGACATTTAGAAAAAAAAAAATTGTGTGGATGTGCAGGCTTTGTTTGATGTTGCTCCAATTATTTAAGTAGGAAGTGGCAGACAATAAGTACAAGATAGAAAACATTGGCAGTGATAAAAGGATCTGCAACTGAGCTATTCATGGTGCAGAACTGCAAACTCTACCCACACTGCTTCTTGTGGAGCATGAACTGTGCACTCATATAATAGAGCACATGGCCTGAATCTCCTGCCGGTCCTAGGAAGTGCATTTGGAGGGCATATTTTTATAATTTTTCAACTCAAAATGCACTCCAAAAAGGTTAAGTCCTTTGTTATAACTTTGTTATAACTAGAAGTGCCAGACTTAGCTTTAGCCAAATGCACATATGCTTTGAATTGGCAGCAGGTGAATGGGACTGTTGAGAGGAGAAAGAACCATGGAACATTCCCTAGCAGTGTCAGAGGGAAAGAGGACCATGTGAAACACTTCTCCTTACTCTGTCTTCAGAGAGAACTATTTGGTTCTTTCAAAAGCTAAGTCTGACAGGTAACAAAATGCATTGACTGATGTCCAGGGTCTTAGACAATTTGCCAGGCTTTGCTACCATTAGCACAACAAAAGTAGATCAAATAGACTGAAGAATGTGATGCCAACAATTTAACGCATGTGCTTCAGACATCTGAAGTATTTTACCTTAGATTACCTCTAGCCTGCTCTGCAGGCAAAATATCCCCTATAAACATATAACCTGGAGCTGCCCAAAATATAACTGTCTCCCTGAATATCTTCTCTGAGTGTGAGAGACCTTTCAGCAGATCATCTTCAGAAGTATCATGCTGCCTTTTCCTCTGTTTTACAGGAGTTTGGGTGGTAGGGTTTTGTTTTGTTTTGTTTTTTGCATGGTGTCAGCCCCTTTAGAAGTTGGAACAAACTTAAAATCTCTTGGGTGACATCAAGAGTTATTTTTGTTCTGTATCCTACCTGTCGTGTTCTTCCTGCTTCATGAGCAATACAATGGCACTGTCACCTAATTCCCCTATTCTGCCAAGTTCCTGGTTGGGTCATTCGACCCAGGCAGGTGTAGCAGGGAGGAGTAATTCATATGTCTGCAGACTATGGCTTGGAGGGAACTCTTGATGACCTGTTAACCAATGTTCCCAGAATTACAGCTCATATTCTTCCCCCTTTTCAATAGCACTGCTCTGTCTCAGTCAGAGGAAATTTATGAATGTAGGAGGAGAACTCAGATCAGTGGAATTGCAGTGCCCTCAGAGCAGAACTGGAAGGTGCACAGAGGCAGAGTTGAAGTCTCCTGCTGTAAGCTGTCCCCACCCTTTGCAATAGCTGAGCAAATTTTTGGGAGGCCATACTTGATCTAAAGAACACTATTTTTCCATATTCCCGAGCTGCTCTCTCTGACACCAACTAGTCAATGATTAGCTAGTTTGAGCTGTGGGACAAGTTGGCTGTGGTCAGGATGGTTGAGGTCTCCTTAGCCATCGTCCAAACATTACCCCCTTGATTGCTAACATCCCCCTCCCTCTTACACACAGCCACCTACCCTTTGCTTTGTGTCCATTCCTGAAGTCTATGAGCACTTCTTGGCATGGTCTTCCCTACAATCCAGTGCAGTTAAGACTTCATTTCAGTAGAAGTCTCATGTCCTGGTTTAAACCCAGGCTGCAGCCAAGCCCCATGCAGGCACTCACTCATTCCCCCACCAGGAGGATCCAGGAGAGAATCAAGCCTAAAATCTGGAAAATGTGAGGGTTGGCATAAAAAACATTTAATAGGGAAAGCAAAAGCCATACACAAAAGCAAAGCTAAACAAGGAACTGATTCCTTGCTTCCCATGGTTGGGCAGGTGTTCAGCCATCTTCAAGAGAGCAGGGCCTCATCAGACAATTACTCAGGAAAACAAACACCATCATCCCAAATATCCCCCCTTCTTCCTTCTACCCTCCTCTTTATGCCATATGGTCTGGAATATCCCTTTGGTAATTTGAGGTCATCTGTCCTGGCTGTGTCTCCTCTCAATCTCCCATGCACTCCCAGTCCCCTCACCAGCGTGGCAGTATGAAAAGCAGCAAAAGCCTTGGCTCTGTATAAGCCCTGCCCATCAGTAGCAAAAACATCTTTGCATCATCAGCCCTGTGTTCAGCCCTATAATATCCACTGTGAAGAAAATTAGCTCTACCCCAGCCAAAACCAGCACACATTGATGAAACACTCAGGCAGCTTCAGAGATATCTGGGGAAAGTTTGTAGGAGACAATGCAATGTCTGATTCCTCTTATCTCCAGCCTGAAGCTCTGCTTATTTCCATCTCAGGACAGAGCCTTTATAGCATTTGGGTATCTGTTTGTATTGCCAGAAAGGCTTTTTGTTGTGCTGCTGGGTGATGCTATCATACCTGATCAACAAAGGAGTGCATATACATTGTTTTGGATGCCATGTGGAAACCTGTCACTGATAAGCTGACTGCTGCAGGTAGTCACCTCTTTCATAAATTCCTTCTGAGCAGAGAATGCTGGCTTTGCCCTGCAAAACCTCTGTGAGATTACAGAAGGATTTTTTCATCTGAACAGGAACAGCAAGGACCAGTATTTTCAGCAACTTCATCAATAGTACTCATCACAGTTCCCAAATGTTGCCAGCTAATACCTGTACCATCTTTGGATTCAATGCAGAGGGAAATGATCACCAGGCTTCCACTGAGGAGAAAGAAGCAGGCTTGGTGGGATGGAAGGTGGCACTGAAGGTATAGAAAGCAATAGGATGGATGTCTATCTATCTATCTATCTATCTATCTATCTATCTATCTATCTATCTATCTATCTACCTCTTTAACTTTCCCTTACCTTTTAGAGGGGCTCAATCCATAAAATCTTTTGGGCAAGTGTGGTTACACAGAACGTGTCTTCCCCTGCTGTTTGTGCCCTTTTTGACTTTCTTACGTGCTGCTGGCCTCCATTTCCTGCTTCACTGCCCCTCAGGACATCTCACCAGCTGAACAGTGGATGACAGAGAAAGGTAGCTCATGGCTGCGGTGGAGAGTTTTGTGGGTTAAAGAGGGACAGAAGGGGCAGGTTTCCTAGCTTTTCACTCCTTCAGGTGACAGTGGGGTTAGCAGGGGCTATGGATGAGTGGAAGATTGATAAGTCCTGTCTTAGCTGCTGACAGAGGCTCACTGTGAGGCTGGATAAAGGGAAAGAGTGATAGTTAATTAGATCCCATAGGACAAAATCCAACCTCCTTCACTTTGTCTGAGGAGACTTTCTCTTTCTCCTTTCACAGTCAAAGAACTTCCATGGTCTCTCACCACCATCATATTACCACTTCAGCTCTGATTAAAAAAAAATCTGTCCTGACTTATTGCCTATGTTTTGACAGAAACGTAAAATCCAAGTCCTGCAGCTCCACAGCCCCAAGTTCCCTACCACAAAAGGACTTTGTAGCCCAGATATTTCTTACATGTGCTCATACTTTTTGTGGATATGTCTGTTTTGCCATATACTTTTGTGAAAATAATGTATTTCTGGAAAAAAATGAACTGTATGAAAAGGAGTACAGACAAAAAACTTGTTTTCAGAACCAGGGATGAATAGAATCTGATGAGACCTGATATGTTGGCAGATAATTGTGATTTCGCAACACATTTCACTGTGTTAGACAAGTTGAATATTTTTTCAGGCATGATAGAGGCCTTTGCATTATTAAGGAGCCTCTACAATGTGTAGGTCTGATGAGAGGTTGTTACAGATTACAAGCTTGCTGCTTTTTCCTCACTACCATTTCATTTGAATCTTCACTTGCCTTAGTAAGCTGGGGAAAAGAATGCCAACTTTTCTCATCTTCTATGTTTATGGTGAAATATCTTTTACTTTAGGACAGAGGAAGTCTTTTCACCATGTTAGGAGAATTGAGGTTATTAAGCCTGGAGAAGAGAAGGCTTTGAGGACACATTAGAACACCTTCCAGTATCTAAAGGGGTTACAAGAGAGTTCAAGTGCATGAAGAGGCAGGACAAGGGACAATGGCTTCAAACTGATAGGCAGCAGGTTTAGTTTGGATATTAGGGAGAATTTCTTCACCCTGAGGGTGGTGATGTGCTGGCACAAGTTGTGCAGAGAAGCTGTGGATGCTGCTCCTCCTGGAAGAGTTCAAGGAAAGGTTGGGGGCTTTGACCAGCCTGATCTAGTGGAAGGTGTCCCTGCTCGTGATAAGGCATTTGGACCTAGATGATATTTAAGGCTCCTTCCAACCTAAACCTAGCCATTCTGTGATTCTGTGATCCTTGAAATCTCATCATAGCTGACTATCTGGACGTTCCACAATAAAAGAGGATCACTATTGCCTTTCTTTGTGGTATTGATCTTCCTGAGGCAGGTGTGCTTTAAGATAGCCTAGAGTACTACTCATGCATACCTGAAAAAGCATTTTTATCCCTGGATTCAGAGACATGTTTGGGCTCTGAACACTCCTTAATGTCATAAACACGATAAGAAATAATCATCAATACAAAATTAATGCATTTATAATACACGTCCTCAAGAAAAGCTATAATTAAGCTAATTAGCTAGTTATTTTCTATTTGAATTTCTTGTCATAATAGTAATATTTTCATGGAAGGAAGATTGCATGACTTATTGAGCCATTTACTTACATGGACCTTGCTGGGATATTTCCAGCAGACATGACGAAGTCAAGCAACTCATTTATGATTGCAATAGGTCAAAAGACACAGAAAGAGTGAATTCAGGCTGCCCCATTACCAGCCCTGAATACTAGATTACACTGTATTATCTGTAGCTTTGCAAAACGACCCAGCTGAACAGTGATATTACAATCCTGTGTCAAATTATCCTATTTCACCCTTTCAAAACAAATTTGGCCCAGATGATTGCATTTAAATGAGAACTTTGCTGGAAATATTTTTTACTAAAAAAAATGATTTTGCATAATAGACATTATGTGTTTCTAAGAGAAGTCAGAAATTTTTTTGTATATATATATATAGGTAAATAAAAACATGGGGTTGATTTAAACAATCAAAAGCATTGCATCTGTACATATTTTCTGGTTTTGAAGGATTAATCACTGGTTAAAAAGTAAAATTTGGAAGTTGCCACTATAAAACGGTAGTGTCTCCAGTGCCAAGTGCTAGGTAACTGTGTAGGCTGGAAGTTTCCTAGTATCTGAAGCTGAAACAAACACCATTTTGGTGTGACATTGGTCCTTCATGATTCACGGTAAATTTTGTGCCATTGTGTGAAATCTACTTGCACTTAGGTGTCAGTTGTTCAAGGCTGCACAGTTTACTAATCTTTCTGCTTGCCTTTTTTCATCTTCTGGAAAGAAGTCAACAGTGGAAAGAGCAAGTTTCCAGACACTGAGAAGACTTTTCCTGCCTCATGCTAGGGAAAATGTTGCCTTCGTGTAGGAGCATGTTCAATGTTACAATGGTAACTCACAAGTAATTTGTTGATGTGGAAGGGGCTGTAGGACATGGCTCTTCCCTGCTGGAATAGTCACCAGTGTGTCAGATGCAATGGTCAGCCTCACTAGTCTGGCCTGACTGTTGCAAGACTGTGGAGTCTCTACACTCTGGCATTGCATTCTGCCCTTGGGGATATCATTACACAGATTGTAAGTGGTGATATTTTTCCACACAATTGCTAATTTTAAGTAAACAATTATAATTAGCTGCCTTTACATTGCTTTAATAGAATACAGAATGGTTGAAATTAGAAGGGAACTCTGAAGGTTGTTTTGTCCAACCCATCCTGTCCCTCTGCCCACAGGTAGAGCCACCTAAAGCTGGTTGCCCAAGACCATGCCCTAGACAACTTCTGAATACTTCCACTGACCCTTATACTCCAATACTCCACAACCTCCCTAGGCAACCTATCTAAATTTTTAACATGAGCAGGTATTTAGAGGATGTAATAGATGCTAACATGCTTGAGCTTTCTGAGACATTTCAGTGAGCTCTCTTTGGACCAGCAAGGATTAAAAATATGACCTGTAGTAAAAACATAAAAAACTCTGCATCAGCCACTGTGCTATGTCCCTTGAGGTGATAATGGTCTCCCCACTGAATCCACCCCCGCATCCTGAAGTACAGAGCTGATCTCCCTGCATTTATGAAAAATGGCTTTCAAGTAACAGCAGGCAGACAATTTCTATCAGCACCATTTGCTGAAACTCCTCCATCTCAGACCCCTGTGGTCTGTTTGTCAACACCAATACATCCTCAATGGAGACACAACTTCCACACAGCAAGTTCTCTATGCCAGGAATAAAATGCATTCTTATTCCCCTCTGGCATCACAGCTGTCATTCCTGTAGCTTATCCTTAAAAATTAGAAGGCTGGACAATCACCATTTGTATGAAATTTAACGAAGACAGTTGCCAGATTCTGCAGCTGGCATGGGGAAGCCCTGGATGTACAGACAGCCTCTTCTCTGGGATGACCAGTGACAGGACACAAGGGAGTTGCCTGAAGTTGTGTCAGGGGATGTTTAGGCTGTATATTTAGAAAAGGTTCTTCACTCAGAGAGTCATTAGGCAATGGAACGGGTTCCCCAGGGAAGTGCTCACAGCACCAAGCCTGGCAGAGTTCCAGAGCTCCTTGGCAGAGAAGCATTTGTACACTGCTCTTGGGTGCATGGTGTGACTCTTGGGGTGTCTTGTGCAGGGCCAGGAGCTGGACTCGATGATCCTTGTGGGTCCCTTCAAGTCTGTAATTCCATGGCAAGGCTACTTTGAGGAATAGGGACAAAGACCAGCATTTCAGGTTACTCAAGGACAAGAGCACTGTGAAAACTTGCCAGCTGATTAACTCTACAGGAGTGATGCTCAGTGGACTCCTACAGAGTTAAAGTCAGCATGATGTAGAGGCCTGCCAATTTACCAAGTGCTTCACTATCCAAAGGTCCTACTAATCCTCGGGGATCTAGATTTCGCTGATGCTTTTTGGCCAAGCAGTGGTATCATGACAGTTGTCTAACAAATGCATGGATTGTGAATGGTAATGTTTAGCCTTAAGAGGGCAAAACTTCAGGTCTGCATCTCCTAGATGCTTTCTGACTCATAAATTTCTATTGAACAAGAAGAGTTCCAGAAAAAGAATTATTTGGGAAAAGCTACACTTCAAAATGAATTTGCATGTAAAACACAGTTCCTGGAACTGCTGGACCATTGAAATATCAGAAACAACAAGAAAAATCAGGAGAGTTTATTAAGACTCTGCACAACTCTCCCATGCTAGCTGTCCATGCAACACATTTCAGGTGTATGTGCACAGCAGAACGTGTGTTTTTCTGAACAACACCATGCAAAAAATCAGAGCTGCATGGCCTGGAGGTCAGATCAGGACAGATTTACAGCCAGCCAGCTGAGTGATGTATAAGTGTCAGCCCATTCAGCCGAAAGAGGATGGCTGTGGAAATTTTTAAGGCTTGGTTTCTGTATCTCTAACACCTGCACTCCCCATTAGTTATAAAATTTATGACAGAAAGTGCTGCTTCTGAAGATATTCGTATCTCTATGCTAGATGAGCAGTTAAAAGTTTGAGAGTGAGACTTAATAGGAGATTATTAGGTTCTGCATAATTCTATCAGAATGAGATAATTTTACATCTTGTTCACAGGGCAATATATTTGTAATGTACAGTACCCAAAATTAAAAGTCTATCACCTTCTATGGTGAAATATGCTGTAGCTTTTCATGAGAGTCTAGTGCAAGTCATAAGGTATGAAACCCATGGTCCATCTCATCTTCTACATTTCTTCAACAGCAGCTGCAGAGAAATAGCTACAAAATTAAAAAAAAAAAAAAAGAAAAAAATGCAGGAAAAGGTAAAAGAGCCTGCTTAATTCCAAAGGACTTGCTATTAATAGCTGAAAGACACTGGTTTAAGTTACGGGGTTTTATGTCCCTACCCAAAACTTGGATCATTAAGTCAGTAGTGTTGCTAGTCATATAACTGTCCAGTCTTCCCTTTATATCATGCAGCTGTGTATTTCACAGCCTAATTATTCATTGTCTAGAAAGAATCAGCAATTGTTCCTTCTTGTTTGATTGAAGGCCTCTTTTATGCCAGGAGGAATATTAGTCTCTATTCCTCCTGCCACACAGCATTTGTTTTTTAACACTTTATTATGTCCTCTTTTGCTTGATTAATTTCTCGAGGAAATCACACTATTCTTTGCAATCTCTATTCATGGAGGAGGGTTTTATTTCATCTCCTAATCATTCTCATTATCATTCTTGTTGTGCCCCCCCCCTCTGTTTCTCTGTCCTTCCTCCTCTCTTCATAATTCTGCATAAACACATTACTTCTGACATCAGATGCTCAGTTGTCAATGCACAGCAGTATCCACTCCATTCACTCAAAACATTTATCAGATATTATGACCATCTGGCTCACTGGCCAGGCCATGTAAAAGAGGTAAAATGGCTCTAAGAAGCA
Source organism: Rhabdornis inornatus (assembly GCA_013397075.1). Taxonomy (NCBI): domain Eukaryota; kingdom Metazoa; phylum Chordata; class Aves; order Passeriformes; family Rhabdornithidae; genus Rhabdornis; species Rhabdornis inornatus. The sequence continues at coordinate 685,776 of VWZS01004065.1, forward strand.
GCAAAAAATTACAAAAACAAGAACATCATCACCACCCAACCACTTTAGCCGTGCTCTCTTGAAGTGATTGAAGTGATGGACTGGGGCTGCTCAGCCATGTCTGATGCAATATTTCAGGTGCACCTCCCTTGATTGTGCTGCTTGGTGTTGGCTCTAGAAAGGCTATGGTAGCACTGGGGGCTTGCAAATAACCCAAAATAATGTGTGCTGAAGAACTGACACATCCAGGGCAATCAAGACTGACAGTTGCTGGACAGTTCCCTACACCTGGAGATACCCAATCCTCCTGGTCACCAGAACGGGGAAAATATACTGTGATTCATCTCTGTGGGTATTTTGATGGGAAGAAGTTTGGCCATTCTCACAAAAGAGTCAGAGGATAAGGAGCATGGACATGTTTGGTCATCGCCCAGGTTTCCACACCTCCATGTGGCTCCATCTATAATTTTGTCTTGTTGTAAGAACAAGTTGTAAGAAAAGTTGAAGTAAGAAAAGTAATTTTTCTTGATGCGGACAGTGGCTGAATTGAGGATAATTTCATACAAGTTTACAGAACTTTGAGTAACAAATGTGAAGAAAAAAATATGTGGATATAAGACATTATAAAAATTAAATTATACTTTTTTTCCCAACTTATTGAGAAAAATGTAAATAATGAAAATAATTTAAATAATCTTTGGTTTTATGACTCCCTGAAATTTTCTAATAGGCAATGTATAAAAAAGACTTAAAAATGTTTTTAATTGCTTTTCTTCTGCTCCAACGAAGTGTCAACAAAAATAGCAAAATATTTTATTACTGTACAAAAGACTACAGAAAATTAAGGGGTTTTTTTGCAGGGTGTTTTTCATTCTGTTTTAAAATTTTTATTGTATATATTTTTTGGTTTAATTTTTCATGGTTAGCAAAAGCAGTGAGACTCATTCAAATGAAATTGTCCATTTCCCATACATGTTAAAAAAATGCAGATTTTGATGGAACTTTTTCTAAGAGTGAAATGCTGAATTCCAACTGGTTATGGCAATATTTATTTTGTTGTTTATATCTCCCTATGTTCTTCTGTCCATGATCTATCAAACTTTATATTTTTAAACATAAGTCCTTCATACGTTAAAGTCAAAGCTTACTTGAAAAAGACTCAATCCAAGCAAGTTTTACATCTTATGAATTTTCCCATTACCACGTACTTCTGTGGGCTGCTATGTTTTCATAGCAAATACTTCTGACCTTCAAAAAGTCAAGAAACATCACAACAAAACCCTTATTTTATATGTTTTCCTCAGAAATGAAAACCTGTTAAAATACTCATCATGCATTTAAATACTATTTAGTAATATCCAAAGAGTTTTTGAATCTTTCAGTTGTAAAATCAAATCACATTCTATTTTATATCACTAAATTAATCCATTTACCCTCAATAATTATGCAGGTTTTTTCATAGTGTCACATATGAAAAGAACCTTTCTATACCATTATGTGAAAGTATGAATATAATTTCTTACTAATTTACATTCTAAGATTTTGTCTTTGTGTGATGCTCAAAATATTTTAACAGCACTAAATATTGTAGTGAAAAGCACTAAAGAGTTGGTGGTTTCATTTTATTTGAATTGTGATAACTTCTACTGCCTTGCATCCATATCTCCTTCTCTTCTGTCTTTGCCTAATTATGCTGTAATTTATATCTTCTAATCAGTAGAGTGCTATGCAGGCAGAGGAATCTTCATAATATACAGGCTAGTCCAAGTTAAACAATTAAATGATCTTCTTCCACTGAGTTCAGAAATCTTGACATTCAGGCTGTAAATGTAAGGAATTCGGTCAGAACAGTCTGTCCACCTTCTTGATAGATTTTAGTCTGAAAGTTCTTCATAGACATATCCCTGAGAAAAGGATCTAACTTGATCTAAAATCAATCTCAAGACTTAAGGGACCAAGAAGGCACCACCTCTGACTGAGTTATTTTCCTGTTTAATTTTCATCAGATTTACATTACCCAGATTTATTCATCATTTGAATATTTTTTAGCTTCAAAATCTGCATTTTGAATGTTTCTGCTTTTGGGGATTATTTTTGTTCATTTTTGATATATTAGAGACTCTTTACTATAGGATAGGAAAGTGTATCCCCAGAAAGAAATGTATGTGTGTTACAAATTTATATATTTTCCTTCATAACTTCAGTAAATATTTACCCTACATAGTGATATACATAACTTGCCAAATACTAGGAGCCACCTTATCTAAGGACCAGCCTTCCATATTTTCCTTAGATGAGTGTTTGTTTGAGTGTTGAGGGATTCAGTTGCCCATATGTTATCCTGGTGCTATTTATGATTGTTATAGTCCATGTGAGAAAATATTTTCCTAGGAAAATAAATAAATTAAACAATCCTATGAAATCCTATTAATCTGGAAGGAGCACAGAGAACACCTAAATCAATTTTTCATTTTAGAAAAAGCTTAATAGAAAATAAGCTCTATAATAATGTTTATGAACCAGGCCTACACACAGAGAAAGACAGCACCAAACATTTAGCATAACCTTTACTGTAAATTGTGGATTGTAGAATCAAAGTTACATTTAGGTTGGAAAACCTAACATCCTCCATGTGCTATTTAACATCCCCCATGTGCTGTTGCAGGGCCTATTGTTGAAAAAAAAAAAGGATAAGAATTTAATGTTTAAGCCAGAGTTTAAAATCTAGTATGATGGTCCTCAGGGGCACCATAAAAATTTTGTGGACCAAATCCCATGAGAAGTAAAAACTCAAATTATAATTTCAAAAAGAAATTGGGAAACAGCTAACAACCTCTACTATCTTGCCTTCTTTTGTATTATCAGCCAGATTTGGACTATAGCTTAATTGCAAGATCCCAAAATACTTTATTTTATCCCTTTTTTTCACCTAGTACCACTCTTTTTCTACCTGCACCCCCACTGGTAGTTATCACTATGGAGCCCTCTGTCCATGTTCCATTCTATTTTAGAGTGGCATTTGAAATAATTATGGTTTTAGAGAGGGATAGGGTTGTGTTTTGTGGGTGATATTTTTCTGAAAAGAAAATATAGCAGTAACAAAGTCCTGTTCTCATACAAGATTCACTAATCATAAGAAAACAGGTTTTGTCACACATATCACAGAAATATAATCATATGGTATATAAATAGAATTGTTTTTAAATAGAATAGCTGTCAAAGTCTTCATTCAGGCTTAATCAGCAGATCTTTAAGAGAAAAGGCTGATTGAGAAGGAAACTCAGCAGCAATTTAGCATGAGGGCTAATAACACTTCAATTTCATTTTTTTTTAAGCTAGAGGAAGTCATTTGACACAGATGCCACTTAGAAGGGTAAAACATAAATACTGATGTTTTGCAGACCTCTCAGGAACAGAAAAAAAAGGTGAAGGTATATTGTAGTACTGGTGCAAAATATATCATCCATGTAATTCCCAAGGGGGTATTTACGCTCCAAGGAAAAGAAAATATGTCCTCTCTCAATCCCCCTCCACCAGTAAGTTGAAATGACAGAAATAAGAAAACTATATTTAAAAAAATACCTCCAAAATTTAAAAATGTAGAAAATTATTGTGGTAGTGCAGGCATATAAAAATATGCATATATTCAGTATGATATTAAAAACAGCGTGTGTGTGTGTGATGCAAATCCCAGTGAAGAGTCATCGACTTGTTTAAGGTAATCAGCAGCCCCTAGTAGTAGTTTCAAAGGTTAATTTGCCTTCATTTATACCTCTTTAGCTGATTTATCATTTTCAGTGTTAAACTAGGAGCAAGACAAAACAGAAGTGCTGAGTTTCTGAAGCTGCCTTCTTGCAGAAGAACTGATTGAGCCCAGTTCAAGGAACAGATTACACAGGCCTGGGCGACACTGGTGCCACAAAGGCTGCTGGAGGGGCTTATCAGCATTTATCTTTTATAGATGTTGAGAAACTACAGATCTTCTGGTACCGTTCAGAGATAAAAGCAGCTCTAATGTTGCATCCTAGGGTGAGGTACCAGTGGGGCTTGACTCCTGAATTTCTTAGTGTAAGGACTTTGAGGGGTGATTTCCATCACTAAATGCATTGGTTCTTCCATCACAAAGCTCTGAAAACCAACAGGAGATTTTCTTCTGCCTATCAGAGGGAAAGAAATTGCCAGTCAGCCTAAGGCTAACCTGTATGGTATGAATTTTCTTCTGCTTTTATGAATACTAGCTATGCGCTGTAACTAATTTTTTCCATTATTTAATAAGAAATTAATAATTTCATAATTATATTTGATGCTTGCATAATTAAAAACACTGCCATATTATAAAACTCCCAATCCTTAAGATCAGAATTCTTCTTAACAAGTCAAGTTTTATCAAAACACATCAATTTCATTCGTTCTAAAAGTTCGCATTTCATATTTTGAGCTTGACAAAACCTTGACTGAATTACAGGTGGAGTTCCGCCAGAAGGTTGTTCACTTTCCTGTCGGAATAATGAGGTGGTTTGTTTTTAGTTTCTCAGGACTTAGATCAGATACCCAGGCTTTCCAGAGCGTACATTTTCAGAGGGCCTTTTTGCATGCCTTTGCCAGATTTGTCACAATCCTGGCAACTCTGGGAACTTTGAAAACATACCACCCATCAGACTCCTCATTTTCATGCTTTTTAATTTCAATAATGCTTGTTGTCTTGGTATCCTCAAATGGCCATGGACAAAAAGTCTGTAAACTCTGAAACCAGCCTAATGTATCATCCTGATAACTATAAAGCCTTGAACATACGTGAGGTAATGAAAGCAATTGTCATTATTAAGAATATTCATAGTAAGTATACCAAGAACCTGAAATAAATTTAATTCATTTAGAAGATACTGCACAGCTGAGAAAGCACATCTTCAGAAAATCCACTCTTTCTTAACCATTTTATTTTGATTTTTGCAGAACTTTACATGTTTTTTAGTAAGAATAAAAGGAAAAAAAACACCCTACCAAAATGTTAAACCGAGAATAATGAATTACAATGCTTGAGGGAATTTCCTCCTGGCCTGCACTGACCTGTTTCCTTGCTTGATTTCTTTTTTCCCTGAGAATAGGTTGAGGATTTTCAATTTTTTTTGACTCTTCCTTTGAAACTACCTTTTCTCATTTATCTTAGTTTTATATGATATAATTTTGTTAGTGTTGGGTAGATGAAGAAAGCACAGTTTTCTTTCTCCCTCATTAATTGCTTTATCTTTATAATGTTGTCAATCCTTCCTGAAGAACAAGGAAAAAAGCAAACTTCTTTGTAAGTGTACTCTGTATCATTGTTGTGCTACTAATGGCTAGGAAAAGATAAATCAGTCAAACTCAGAATAGGATGGTGCTTAGGAAGTCAGAACCCAGAATAAAAAATGGTTGTAGAAAGAATAATTCTGGACTGTTATTGGCTTATAATAGGCTTGAATCATGATACTCCTCCTTGCTAGACTGTCTTTGCTAATGAAACACTAGATGTTGGATACTGAAGCACAATCCCTTTGTGCTTTAAACTTTTATGGATTCCTGTTACATGGGTGATACTGTCCTCTGAATGCTGGCTGTTCTGTCAGGGTTTGCTTGTCCTTGGTTTTTAGGAGTTTCTCCTGATTTTTTTTTCTGGATGCCATGAAAACACCAAAACCAACATAATGGACAAATAAAAGGACAAGCTGATAGTTTTATTCAGTTTAACATTGTGGAATAGCATGCACTGGTTAAGCCATACATAGACTTATTTTCAATATAGAAGCACCTATAGCTTTTCATTTCAGCGCTTTCGATGCTCTTCATAAATTGGGTATTATGTGTGTGCTGTGGTGACTGTCTTTGTCACTACTCAGGGTGAGATTCCTGTGATGAAATTTAGGCAGCTACTATCTATGCTAATCACTATGTATTCTTTTTAAAGTAAAAAAAGGTAGTTCATGCAAATGACTACATCAAGCCAGTCACCCTCAGCATGTGATTGTAGTACATGTATGTGTCTGAAAAGATTTACAAAGTGAAATGGAAGCAACATGCACCAGCACACAGAAATGAGAACACCCCAAACAAGAGATTTATCTGAGTATTTACATATACTCATTTTCAGCTTCCTATCTCTGGCTTTTCTTTTAATACATATCCTAAGCAACCTGCAGTAATAATGATGACAGTTTATCTTCCTTTGTGTCTTCAATATAATTTTAATCTCCTTTAATAAGATTGAAGTCTGCTCACTTTCTGCTTCCAAGATAGCACCAAGATGTTGTTTATTTTTATATTCAAAGGAATTTTTACTTACCTATAAAATATGAAAGAAAATGCTGATATAATCTTTAAATTATTCTTATATAATCATAGAATTGTTTAGGTTGATAAAGTCCTTTCAGATCATTGAATCCAACTGTTAACCCAGCGCTGCCAAGCCCACTATTAAGCCATGTCCCTAAGAACTACATAAACATGTCTTTCAAGTACCTCCATGCATGTGACTCCATCACTGCCTTGGCAGCCTGTTCCAGCACTTTACAGCCCTTTCAGTGAAGAAATTGCTCCTAATACCCAGTCTAAACCTTCCCTGGCACAGTTTAAGGCTTCTGCTGCTCCTCATGACATTCATGCTCCAGACCCTTCACTAGCTCCATGTCCCTTCTCTGGACATGCTCCAGCCCACTGAAGAGGCGCCCAGAACTGAACACAGGATTTGAGGTTTGGCCTCAGCAGTGCCCAGTACAAGGGAACAGTCACTGCCCTGGTCCTGCTGGCCACACCATTGCTGATACAGGCCAGGATGCCATTGGCCTTTTTGGCCACCTGGGCACACACAAGATCATGTTCAGCTGCTGTCAATCAGCACCCCCAGGTCCCTTTCTGCTGGGCCACTTTCCAACCACTCTGACCGCAGCCTGTAGCCCTGAAGGGGGTTGTTATGACCCAAAAGCTGGACCCAACACTTGCACTGTTCACCCTCATACAGCTGACCTCAGACCATCAATCATACCTACACTGCCATCACAGCAACAAAAGATTTACCTCTCTGCCTGTTTCTAGTACAATTTTCTTTCTTGTGGTTTAAGTAACTCTTTTCCTTTCAATACTGAGTCACCTTTCTTCTACACTTTAATAGACAAATTTGGGAATGAACAGTAATGTTTTATTCGTTTATCTTTTTCAGGAAGTCCCCTGGTTAAGATACAAAAGCAGATAGGGTTTGAACTTTCTGAGAGACTATCTGTGAAAGTTACACCATTTCTGACTGACCATTCTGTAATGCATTAAGGCCTACTTTGGCAGGTGTCAGACACTGTGCAGATTGACAAACTACTTGGTGAGGTAAAAGTGACACAGAAGAACTAATGTTTCACTACATCATACCTAGTAAAAAATAAAATGAACTTTCAGTTAGAAAAAAAGAAACCCTTTAGGCTTGAAATGCACCTGGCAACTTCTAAAGCTGTGTATAGGATTATTTAGCTGTATTCAAAGTTGTTGTATCATCCTAATCTCTGTTCTTATTTTCTTGGCTATTTTGGTGCCATACATATTTATGTGTTCAGTTTCCTTTCATTTGCTTTTAGTAGGACCCTTACAGGTTCTCTTTGATTTTGTTGCTTTCTTTGGCTCGTAGTGTATGGTTTGCATGTCAAGTACTGGGTCATGCAGACAGCATGCTTAGCTTCCAGGGAGACTTGTGTTGCTATTTTAGTCAAGTGGAACACAGTTTATATGACTTGACTGTAGATCTTCTGGTTCTTCTTGTTTTATGATATAAATCTGGGCAGATGATTCATGTCCCAAAAGTGATTATACCTTCATTAATTCCAAAGTGACCTAAAGTTTGGTGCCTCAAATATGAATATCTAGTGTGGGATTTATCTCCAGATACTAAATTAGATGTCTCCAGGCAAGCTAAGTATCAACTCCAAAATGCAAAATAACCAATTGAATTGCCTTTAGGTGTCCAGAAAATCCATATGGAGTTGTCAGAAATGACCAAGAGACAAGGAGAGATTCAGAGTTTTCAGAGTGGCAGTTGCATGCTGGATGGAAGCCTCTAAGACAACCTAATTGGCACCAGATACGCATTTTTTCATGAAATATAGTCAGTGCCATCAAGAGGATAATTCAACTCAGTTTACAAAAGATATCTGTGGTGAAAATCACATCCTAAATATACACGCCTTATAGGTTTGAGATTCATAATGATTTGGTCTTGTCATTCCTGTGTCAGCTCCTTGTGGATGTCTGATATCCTAGGGCATTATAAGCCCATTTATGTGTGTGTAACGACGTCCCACGCTGGACTATCACCAGATTTAGATGTTTTAAAATGAATCAAATCCCTAAAAATGGGTGAATTAGTCTTGCTTTCTAATCACTTTCTCATTCCATTCTTCTGTAAAATGATAACAAGAACAGTGACATCAGGATGGTTTCTCAAATACGTTAAAATGTTGGTATAATTTCATTAAAATAATTTAATGAAATCTGTTCATGGAAGCAGTTTGTGCTGGCTGAGGAACCAATCCAATAGTTATAAAATGCTTTGAAACCATTCAGTAACGAGCACTATAAAACTGCACAGTAATATCTTCTAATAGATTTTCCTTAATTAGCCACTAAAACTGTAGAGTTAGATCTTCCCCCACCCCCCCAAAAAAAAAAAATCATTCAAAGTGAAACATTTTGACTGGCTTTGCTATTTAAACATAAAATATGCTCCTCCTCTCAGTCAAGAGAAAATTCCCAGGCCACTGAATTTGCTCTGTCCTTGCATTCCAGTGGTAATCCAGCGATAAATAGTTATCATGCCATGGAATCTGAAGAAATTTCTGAGACAATAAATCATAAGAGAGCGATATGTTCTACTTACACTTAGTGGACGTGATGACACTTATCTAGATGTAGGGAGACATACATTATGAGTAAGCCACATGAGGTGCTTAAAGACTTCAGCAGAGCTATATTACACATGAAGAGAGAGAGAAAAAAAAAAAAAAGACATTCCAGAGCACTAAAAAGAAAGTCACATTTGAATTTGCCATTTAGCTGTCAAAATACATCCTACTGATTGTGCTACCAGTCAACAGAATGCATATTTCGTACATATCATGCATGAAAAGCAAAATACTTTGAAATATATCACAAACCTACAGCACAGGCATATTTCCTCTGGAAGCAGATGAGTGCCATCTAACCAGAGCTCAGTTAATGACTTCTGTCATTGTGCAAATCAATGAGGCCTCCACAATGGTTCATTTTATTTATTTTCCCTTTTGAACATGAGCAAGTATAATTGTATTCTTTAATTAAACCAATTTTAATTATATTTTGCATGCTTAAATAAGGCATTTTTGTACAATGATATACAGCCCTAGACATGCAAATAATACTTAATACTAGAACAAACATGATGTTCATTCCTGTGGTCCTTTTAGCTGTCTTCCAATAAAAGCCATTTTATTTGCTTGAGCTGCTGAAGGTCTTTCCACTCAGCAGTGAACATTCATTTCAACAGAAAAGTGACTGATGGTAATAATAACCTAAAGAAAAATTATACTTGCCAAGAGGGGATTTATTTCTGTATGAGTGAGTAAGGCATTATAGCTATAATGCTACCTATATAATGAATCCCAGGCACTTGGCCTAAGACTTCCTGAAACCCCAAACAGCTGAACAGCACAGCAAGGTTCTAATTCTAAAGTACCTTCTTAACAGCATATCAGAACATAGAGAACATAGTCTTGTGAGCATCTTCACCAAGTGTCATGCAGCATCAATTATAATACTTTTTTCTTTGCTTCCACTTACACCAGTGTATTCTACTTTTAAGCAAACCATGCTTCCTTAATGGAAGTAACCTTTTTTTAAATGTAGCCTTTCAAAATCTTGCCCTTCTCTGCTGATGTTAACTCTTAGAACAATATAATCACACTAAACAAACTTTTCTAGTCTCTTGTTTTTATTATCAGCGTTTGAGGTTGTATACCATTTTTTCTCTCAAGATTTATTGAGTTTTTTATAAATAAAGATATAATAAACCTGGTGGAATTCTGTGTGAAATGCTAGCCTGTGTCTAATGAATAATTATTCAATTGATTTTCAAAGGAAAGGAAATACATGATGTTAATGGCATAATGCTCAACCATTAAATTTGATATAATTAATTTAGGCAGCTAGTTCTCACACTTCTCACTGTCTCCCTGCCCTCCAAAGTGATGCACTCCTTAGCTGTGAACAACAGCGGTCTTCGAGTTTTGTTTCAAAGTCACATACAGTTATTGACTTTGCTTTTCTTTTTATAGACAACATTTTCACCTTAACCTTCATAAATTTACTGTGAATTTTGCAAGTGAGCTTTCTGTGTAAAATTTTAAAAAAACTCCAAAATACAAAGAAAGTCCACCCCCCCAAAAAAAACCCCAAACAAACAAACACCCACTAGTTCATTTTGTTCACTGTATTATAGCTGTTGTCTAAGTGTTATGTTACCTGTGTTACTGGATTTATCAGATACTAAAATCTTATGTGTGTCTGGTTTTCATTGATCTGGAATGATGCTAGTTCTGTTCTATATGGACTGCTGCTGCCTGCTAAACCCCAAGCAGAAACTACAAAGGGCATGATGTATTTCCAAACTTGAAACATTTGTAAAAACACACTTTAGCAAGGCCACAGGATACAAACCAAGTTCCAGAATCATGAGAGGAAACATTACGACTTCTACATATATTAATTACTTGAGTTTACCACTTTCAAACATACTGGGAGTTTCTTCCTTTTTTTGAAACATATTTCTTTCAAACCTATTTACAGTTTTTTTCCTTTTATTTGTTTTACACCAAAATTTTTAGGTGTTTTTCAAATTAACAAGTTAAGGTATACTGTGTGCTAACTGTTTAATACATAAAAAACATTTTAACTGCATTGAAATAGAATGAAAGAACTTAAGTAGCATTTTTGCATTGTACTACCTTGGTTTGAATTTTGACTTGGGTTTAAGAACTCCAGTGACATCATTTAAATTTATCAAGCACTTTCAATAGCATATTCATGCCAAATTTTATTTTCTGTTACAAAACTGTATTTGGAAAAAAACATATGATGCAAATATAAGCAACTCTGATGAAAACATGCAATAAAACCTGAATTTTACAGTGACTGAATGAATAAAGAATGATTTATATATTCATGCTGAGCATGACTTGAGTTTTTCACTTACAGCTACTATGATTCCTCTGGCTTACAGTGCATCTCCTCTGGCCTGACCTCTCCCCAGACCAGAAATCACTTGAGTTTGAAGAAGCATTCTGGGGAAAGATTGCTACATGATTACCCTATTTTTCCAATTCTTCACCACATCTTCACTTTTCATTATCGTTTGAAACAGAATACTGGACCAGGCAGAATTTTGATCTTACCTAGAAAGGCCATTTATGGGAAATCAAAAGACTATTTCATATCCCTGAAGTGAAATTAATTTTCAAATTATTTTAAGGGTATTATTAACTGAGAGCATTGTGGCACTATCTGTCCAGCAGTTCTCTATGTCTCACATTAACAAAATATGACCTCTTCTGACAGCATTGTCAAGTGTTCATCTATTCACTCCTGGAAAAGAATATTGCTACCTAGAGTTACATCCTCAATCTGTGCAAATTGTCACGGCTCATGAAATTAGTGCAACTATAGTAATTTATACCTGCTGAGCATCTGGTCCGTGGAGAGTACTGGGGAAAAAAAACTAAAAAAAGTTTAAAATCTTCACTGATGTCTCACATCTAATTTAGATTCTCATTTAGACATTCTTGGCCAACTTCTCTTCCAGTGCTAGTTCCCTGAAATTAATGAGTTACGCCAGCAGGGAGTTTGACCTGCTATTTTGGACCAGAAATTCTCATTTTCCAAGAGAAAAAAACATACTACTCACCATTGAAGCAACACTGGAAAGCTTTTGAATTTATGGCAAATTTCAGGCAGGACAAAATAACCTGGTGGTAAAGGCATGACGGGTTATTGTTCAAACTTAATTATAGGGCAGACCAGTTGCCCAGCTTTCCTGTTTCATGCTTAAAGTGACATATTTCACACAGGGAAAACTTCTAAGCTGGCTCCTTCAACAGGCAGAAGATTTAACCAGGGGTTTAATTCTAATTCTGAGAATAGAACAAATTAAAGGATGTCAGAAGCCAGCTGCCTCTAGAATTGCTCTACAGGTGCTAGAGACTGCTGTTGTTCTCTTGTGATGTTTGTCAGGGTTTCCATTGAGATACAAACATTTATTTAATTCACTGAACAGAAGTTCTATACAGATAGTGGTGAGTGCATGAAACAAGCCTAAAAGCAGTAAAGACATCAAGCCTAAAGCAGTCAGACATCAACACTGGCCATCAAAGGATAAGACATATTAACCGACAGTGACACAAGTTACATAAATAACTTGAAGTTTCTTAGAAGCTCACAGCAAGATGTCAGAGAGACCTTACGTGTGTAAAATGACATTTACATGGAGTTTTAAGACTTAAGTCAAGGGAGAAGGCGTTTGCAGTCACAGATCTAACTGCAAGTTATTTGACCTTCTGGCTTCAATTGAATTTCATTAATCATAATTTATGTTGATGTTACAGGCACTTCCTCATGATTTCTTAATACAGTTATTGCCTTCTGCTGAACCCTAATATCTGGTTAAACTCCTGTGAACACATGCTTTATCCACAATACTTCTTTTTCCCAGCTGTATGCCTGTGATAGAGGGATTTTAGTGTTTTATTTAGGCAGGCCATGACAGGGTCTGAATTGCTGTGATACGCAGATTTTTTTTACACCTTCAATGAAAAATTAATTTTAGGCAATTGTCAATGTGTGTGTGTGAAAAGTGTTTCCCCCTTTCACAGAAATTATATAAAAATAATTTTCCTTTTAATTTTTTTTTAAGAATGGGAGGAATGTCTGCCTTCCTCTTCTGTTCCTTACTTTCTGCTATGAAAAGTTCCATTGACCTAGACATCAAGACTGAAAGGCAGAACCTCTGTAGTTGAGTGAAAAATTACTGCAAGGCTGAAACTTGTTTATTTTGCAATAAATATCCCGCTGTTAGCTTTCTTTCTACAAGTTTAAAAGAAATAATTAATTCAGAGACACAGCTTGTTGTGACTCAGCCCACCAGTCAGCTGGTATGTTCTGATACTTTTGAGAGCCTTTGTTCTGCTGTTGATAAATAACATTAATCACTATTGATTTGTCAAATAATTTCAAGACTGAGGAAATCTTGAAACATTATTTCTTTCAGACCATCTATTTCTCTCCATGTGATTTTCCAATACATCTGGGTTTCAAGAGCTTTTTACACTCTTCACACCAATTTCAGTATCATGTCTCAAATGTGAGAGCTGCCAGATCCTCCCGAGGAGCCCCTGAGAGGTTCAGGACACTGATGAGGGTTCTCTAGGTTTTTGTCTGTTCCCTGAGTGTCTCTTTCAGTACCACTGTAGAAAAAAAAGATTAATATAATCAAAGATATTGAAAGGTTGATAAGGAATTCTTCATATTCACCATTTAAAGTAGAATGTTATTAAAATTTAAGAAGAAAAAATCAAATGAAGTTACTTGTTGGATGCTGCATGATTAAATTATGCAACCAGGGAAACTGAGAACCTAAATAGGTTCCAGATGAATTAGAAAATTTTTGGAAGATTGATCCATCAGAGACTATTAAATATGATGATCTAAGCACAAACTTTGTCACAGAAACTCACAAACTGCTGCAGGCTGGAAAAATTTGATGAAAAAATAATCCATCTGCCTATGTTTTTCTTATCTTTTTATGGGACTATTACTACTCACTACTGTTGATCATGTCATTTGTTAAGTTATTTATTATATTTTTAGGGAAAAAGACAAGAATGTAATCTGAGTCAAACACTACAAGCATACATTTTAAGAACTGAATGTTCCACTTATTTCAAGAGGAAAACAAAAAAAAAGAAAGCAATTCATACTGAATATTGTTACACTGCAAAAAATATCAGTAAGGGAAGAAAAGATTTAAAAAAAATATTTAAAAATCAGTAGATGGTATAAATATCTGGATGCATCACAAAATCTTGTAAGGAGGTCTATTATTGCAACACTTAAAAAAATATTGCAAAACTTTAACTCAGGCTAAGAGTATAAGGACAGTTTGGATGAAGGAAATTATAAATTATGTACATACTGAGCACAACAAACAGAGAAAAATCCAACCTAATTTCTCAATATCCATTGCAAACAAAGTGGCAGTTTAATTGCAGTTGATTTTGGTAAGGAATATCCATATACATATATACACATATATATGTGTGTGTTCTGTGTTAACACATTATGCTAAAAATATTTGTTCGTAACACTTCAGTTCTTATTGATAGCATAAAAAGAGAAGAGAAGAAAAGAAAGGGTAGAAGTGGCAAATGAGAGGCAAAAAAGCCTTTGCATTTCCCAGTGACACCTAATATTTAGCCTTTATAAATAAAAATCCATGCTGAAGAAATAATCATGGTAATTTGATTGTTTATGTAAAATATACACTTGTCTGCTTTTTTAAAGATTGACACAATAACAATAGATAATACTTGGTCTAGTATTTTAATAATCGTATTTAGCTTAGTCTAGTTTGTTTTCTTGTCACGGGAGCAAGATTTTGTTCATGGTGTTTTTACATGGGAATTGAATTTAATTATTGAGTTACTTTTATAAACTAAGCAAATAAAATATTGTGACATACTCTTTGGAAGGAAGAGTTGTAAAATTTCTGACCTTCCATGCCACATCCATTTTGCTTGTTCAGTGTGTACTAAATAAGCAAGAAATATGCTTTAACTGGAATAGTGGACAACTAATATGTTGTCTCTTATCTATGTTCACAAGCTACCTTTAATTCCTTGATAATGCACCACTTTCAAAAGAGACGAGCAATTATCTTTGACCCTGAAAGTCTGACCTACTGTAGCGCAACACAGTGAATCCTGTCTTAAGCCATTACCCAAGAGACCAGCAAAAATTGGTCACCTACCACATATGACCTTTAGCTAAATCCATAGAAGACTGCAGTGGAAATCTTGGGAACTACATTAAAGTAATTGTTTAAGGTAGGATTATCTTCCAGAGACAGGATAGGATATGAATAAGGTTTATCTTTTATTGCTTAAAATAAAATACTGCCAACAGTGTATTTTTTAATAGATGTTCTTTATTGGGAATGCTAAGTTCTTTTCACAATAAACAGCTGGGCAGCTGGCAGAGACACACAGGTTAACTAAAAAAAGCTCATTACTGTTCTGATATTATTGATGATGCTGTCAATGCTTTAGGTAGACTAAAAAGAGGAATTGCAGCTTGTTCCTGGGCCAGTCTCACAGCAGTCTCGTGTCCTCTGGCAAGAAGCAGATCTGCTATTAAAATCTCAAAAGGCTTCATTTACACTGTGGCAAAATCAAATTAAAGAAAAAAATACTTATGACTTATGCACCTCATTTTTGTCAGGGCCAAGATAAGGACATGATCCAAAACCGAAAACTCCTTGAGAATACTTCCAGTGATTAAAATTAATGCAAGAACTGCGTAGGTTTTAAGAAATCACATAATTGTTGCACGACATTCTTACTCTCACGAATGCAGAAACTGAACTACAGATTCAAATTGTTTCTGGGGAAAAGACTTTTGAGTGATAGGTGTGGAATTTTCAGAAAAAAAACTGAGAACTATACCATGAACCTGTGGATGTGAGAGCCAGCTGGAATTTTATCATTCATTCCCATCATATTTTTTTGGTCACAAAGCAGTGGGTTGCACTAGATTTTGGATTGGAAGAAATAGACTTTTCATTGGAAACTTAAATGCTATGGGAGAGGAAGGATAGCAACAGGAAAAAAAATCAGGGCAGCAGGGGAAACAAGAAAAAAAGACTAGGAGAACAGAAGAAAATGGAAAATGAGGAGGAAATTATGGCAAAGCTGTTCATGCAAGTTCAAAGGTGTGAGTTAAGAGATGTGTAGAGTTTGACTGTAATGAAGTAAAGAAATGGAAAGAGAGAGAAGAAAACTGACTCAATCAGTCATCAAAGTACTGATACCCTGGTTGATGACAGAAACTCTGAAATAAATATTAAAAAGTCAAATGAGCAGTTAGTTAATCTCCTAAGAAGGAAGGCGGCTCCTGGAGCGAGAGGGCAAAGATATTATCAAGAGTGTCTGACAGAGGTGACATGGGAAGGTCCTTTCACGTCTGCACCAAGGTATATAAAGGTAGCAATAGAAAAGAGATTCGGCTATTGATGAATTCTTTCAACATTAGAAGGAGAGATACTGGGGAGATGAATTGTTTCTTGGCATTGTAGTCCTGTCGGTGCAAGCTCTCTGAAAACATGCTGGTTTTAGACTTGCAGGCAGTGCCTTTAACCTGTGAATTTCTCCAGGGGTGATCTCAAAATTGGAAGATGAAATAAAATATGTTTTATCATCAGTTTTTTTGTCAGTTTTTTGGATTCAGTTATTTGGTTCATTATTTTTTATATAAGAAAAGAAAAAACCTAGAAAATTCCAAGAGAAATTAAAAAAAATATTGCTGAAAACTAAGTGTAGCTCCTAAATACAACCCATGCGCTACTTTGCTGCCTCATATTTAAATTTCAAACTCTTAATGTCAGGGGAATTAATGGCTAAAGATATCATAAGGCGTATGCTGAATACATTATAGATGTAAGAGGATTATTCTGATCAACCAGATGGAAATGCATATTTCATCACACTACTACAGCTTTAACTCTGGCCCAAAATAAACAATGTTTTTCCATCAGTGATTTCAGTATGTAAACAGAACATAGCACATAACCCTGCTGAAAAAGAAACAGTTTTGGCTGAGATTTTCCAAAGCAGTTAGTGGAGCTGAACCACTCTGTGACTCCCTGAGCTTTGTAAACACCTTCCTAAGGCTCTCATCTTTATACAGGACTACAATGTCTAAAACAAGAGGTAGCTCTGAAATGTATCAGTTTGTAACACTGTTTTTCTCTTAAATCTCTAGGCACTCTTCAGCTGAGCCTGACAGTTTGCACAAACTGATACAGTATTACCCTTTTGTTTTCACCTGTTGAGGTAGACCTAGCACTTGAATGTGTAAGGCAAACAAAAAGTACCCTGAATGAGGACTGCGGTGCTCTTTCTGGTTGCTCAAGGTAGCTCTAATTAAATATTATTAATTATGTCTGATTCTGTACTGTTATTCTATTTTCAATCTGTTAATTTGCTTTATCTCTAGTAAAGTAATAGAACCTAAAAATGTAAAGGAAAAGACATTTAAAAGAAAAGTTAGATAGAACAGCTTCAAATAATTACTTAATTAGTACATTATCTTACAAAAATACATGTTATTAAGGCTTGGAGGGTCATTTTGCAATGGATAAAATAAACTTTGTACCACCCTTTGTTAAGTTCATGTAGCTATCACCAGACTCATAAGAAAATTGACAGAAACTTGTTCAGACTTTTGTTCCCAATGCTCACTGTCTCCTGGTCTGTTTAACCAGTCCAAGTCCCACAAGCCATCGGGATGGATATGATTTTCATAAGGAATTTTTATTGAAAAAAAAAATTAAAAGTGAAGAATCAATCTGTATTGAAGACTTTCTCACATATATGGTTTCATCAATTAGAATTTGTTTACTGTCTTTTCCATTGTCAGTAAAAGAAGCCTCACTTGCACTTGGCACCTTTAGCTACTCTGAAGTTGCTTTAAATGCCAACATTTCAGAGCTGTTCTCTTACTTCTAGACTTGTCCACAAAGGCTTGCAAGAGAATTCAGAAACAGGAATGGACTGTCTTCTTCCTAGTCTAATGAAGCAGCATTATTCAACTGTTCTGGCTGAAAGTCAGGCCATCTAAACTGATGATACAAAACTAATCATCTGACGTGGGGCTATTGAACAGATTTGGGGAAATCCCTGCTTGTGTTCAGTAATAGCTTTTTGATTATTCAGGTCCAACTGCAACAAAGTCATTGCATTGTCAATGTTACTGCTTTCTGGTTCCTATGGGTTTTTAAAACTATTCCAAGAGCAAATGAGAGAGGAAACTGTTGAAGTTACTCTTCTGTCTCTGCTAGAAAAGAACGCACTTCCAATTTACTATAATGAAGGAATAATATTCTGTACACAGTGGTCTAATTAACAACCTAGAAAAATGCTTTGCCAAGACTTCTTCATAAACATGTGGGTGAGGATAAGAATGAGAGGGGGAAGACAAAAGTTAGTTCTTGGATTAACATTCAGAAATGTAACAATTTTGTGCAGCACTAAAGTAATTATTATATGTGATGTTAAAGACAGTGGATGGTATTAATTAGCTGTATTTTAGTATTACAGTAATAATAACCTCTTAACTTCTTACAGCCAGCTGAACTGATGACTATGTACAGAACTCACTTTTCTTAGGAAAACTACCATCATTGTGGATGAGATAAATGGTTTGTCTAATGTAGTAACATTCCTACTGCCATGACCACTGGCAGCTAAATTCAGAGGCAAGTACCAAACCACCACAGCAGACAACTTTAGATTTCCAGTTCAGGACATATATCAAGGAGATTCACTTGCTATATGCTATCTTGAAGGTAAGGCTGGCTGTCCTTTAATCTTTTGCACTTTTGGGGTGTAAATGTCCTTGTTTTCTCTTTTTTCACAATTAAGCAACACCCCAAGTGACACTTTATGGCAGGTAGTGTTATACAGTCTGCTTCATAAACCGAACAACTTTCTGAAAGAATTTGGAGAGATACATGTTGCCTGATTGCTGATGCTGATGGCCAGTTATGTTCCCAGACAGTAGTCAAAAGTTATATCATGTCTTTCTATACATTAACTTTTCAAGTGGAACTGGTAGTCAATGAAAATCCATGTAATCCGTTTTGCTGTCAGTCATAGGTGCCCTTGCCATATAAGGCACTCCACTATACTGTGCCATGTGCAGGATAGATAGGGACTGTCCTTAAGCACCAGCCCCTACATTTTAGAATTTTCCCTCTATGCTGAAAAACAAAGGCTATAGCTTTCTGTCAGGTAAGAGAAATGAAAATACCATCTACTTAGGAAGCCTTTACTTTCAGAAAAAACTCAGCCCCTGTACAGACCAAATGAGTTTAAGGAGTATTTAATCCCACAGCTTCCTATTGGTGTAAGCACTCAACCCTCTACAAAACAAAACTCCAGCTAGTTTTCTCTATCTTTTATATTACCTTTTTTTCAAGACTTCATTTGCTACCATTTTCTGTATTTACTCCCAGCCATGCTAAAGTGTTTCAGTGCTGAGATTGAGAACAGGGAGCCAGAGGAGCATTTGGAGATTCTTTCTCTCACTCTACAAGACCCAGAAACTCTTCTACCAGAAATGGAACAATGGGGATTTTTAAGCTATTGTTCCCATTTATTTGTATCAGCTTTCTGTTTCACGAATCTGCTTTACAGATAAGGGAAGAGGGGTGAAGTGTAGGGAGGCAGAGAAAATGGGAGATTTTTGATGATTAGCTGGGATGAGACAGGAAAGAGGGGTGGTTATTATAAGATGAATCATACCCCAAGGGCTTCACAAGTCTTCATGTATGGTTTGAATACTCCTGGGCTGTAATTATCTCAGGATAGGTAAAAGAGGTATTTTTAGAAATGTCAATTTTCTTGATTTATTGGAATTTAAGAGCTCAGGCAGCAGACTCAGAAAATGGGAATTTGCGGCCCTGTAATGGTTGAGACTCCAGCCATTTTGCAGTAATAACCTGAGGGAAAGGAAGCTCTTGATTCCCACATCCTAGGAAGGCCAGAAGATCTTTTGAGACATTGATTTATGCCCAGTAAGTAGTTCTGATTTCCTTTTTTTTTTTTTTTTGTGTGTCTGGGTGGTTTCCTCATTTGCTTTTCTGCAATCAACTTAATCCATAGAGCTTATACTGTCTCCAGTGCATCACTTGGAGGGATCCACAGTGTCTCTTTAGCTGTGGCTCTATATTCCCCTGTTCCTATATCTCTTCAGACTGCTTCAAAGCAAGCTTGTACTTTTAATCAAATCCCCTTATGTGTATTTTCCCTCTGTTTGTTTGTTACTTGCATCCTCTGTGGCTTCACCGTCTCTGAAACAACTGTTTCCTTGACCATTTTTATGTTTGGTATGGCGGTGGGGTTGAGTTTTTATAGAAATCAAACAGCCAAGGACAGGCAATGGAATCTCAGCAGAGAGACTGGAATCTGGGCAAGTCCCCATCACCCCTCTGCTGTGCACAGATTTCATCGCACTTGTGCCCTAAACCTGTCCTGCTGCTAAAAAGCAGCCTGGGACTTGACACTTATTACATGATGTATTTACTGAGTTTCCATTTATGTTCTGAATAAAAAAGCCCAAAACACTTGTAAAGCATTGGAATTACAGACTAAGAGAACAAAATCTCTGTCCAGCAGATTACACAGCTGCTGCGTAACCATGCGCTGTAGAAAAGAAGTCTCTCTCTGCTCATTGTTATTAACAGCAGACAGTTCCACAGCAGACAAGAGTATATAGCATTACTCATTTGTTTCAGGTGCCATTAAGTTATTGTTCTCTCTGGGTTCCCTGCTGAGTATTTATTCACAGTATGATCTTGAGCAAATCATTCAGGGTCCCTGTTCAACAAATGTTTTGGTGCATTTACTTTAATGGTTTAACACAGCCAGAAACTCAGCCCCACTCAGCTTCTGCTCACCCTCCCTGTGTGGGATGGGGAAGGGCAGTCATGGATTGAGAAAGAAAGTTTAGGAGGAAAAGCAAAAGCTGTGCAAACAGAGCAAAACAAGAAATCATTCACCACTTCCCAAGTCTTCAGGAATCCCCAGAAAAGCAGGGCTACATCCCATGTAATGTTGATCTGTGAAGACAAACCCATCACGATGAATGTCCCCCACTCCCTCCTTCTTTCCCCAGCTTTACATGCTGAACATAACACCACATGATCTGTGCATGGCACCATATGCTCCGAAATATCCCTTGGGTCATTTGGGGTCAGCTGTCCCAGCTGTGTCCCCTCCCAACTCCTTGTGCACCCCCAGCCCCCTCACTGGTGGGGTCAGTGAGGAGCAGAAGAGGCCTTGGCTCTGTGTGAGCACTGCTCAGCAATAGTGAAACCACCCCTGTGTTATCAACACTGTTTCCAGCACAAATCCAAAACACAGTTTCATGCCAACTACTATGAAGAAAATTAACCTAGTGAAAACCAGCACACTTACCAAGAAAGGTCTAATCACATGCTTCTGGGTTTTGCTGAAGTCATAATCCCTATGAAGTTGAAAAATAGAGCATCTTTTGAATGTTTTTTTAGCATAAGACACTGGAGTTGTTCTGGATATATGGCTTATTAACAGTGGTCAGAATTTCAAGCCTGTCAGCTGTCTTTCAATTTACCAGGAAAAATCAGAAGGTTATATTAGTTAATGCTGTCATACCAGTATTCAATTTTGCATATAGACTCTTAAATATTTTTTTAAATCTTTTAATCCCACCCTTCTCCAAATCCCTTTTGTTAACATTATAAACAATAGGCCATTCCTTTCAAAAATAAGTTACTACCCTGATGAAAAAATATGAATAAAAGTATTATATGTCTCCTTTGGAACTTAAGAATGGACTTTTTTGCCTTTATTTTAAATTCTTATGATCAGAGTCAAGGCTAAAATAGGTGCTGTAGGGCATACGGTGCCTGCAGTATTTGGGAATTCACTGTCTCAGGTGTAAGGTTTACTTTCAGAAGGCAACTAAGCACCAGATCGCCACTTGCTCACTCACAGAGAATTGGAAAAAAAGGAAAACTCATTATTTGAGAAAAGGAGAGCTTAATAATTGAAACAAAGTAGTATTAGTGGTAGTAGCAGCAGTGTAGGAGTAGAAACAATAATAATGATTTAGCAATAAGACCATAATAAATGATAAGTAGTAAAAACAACAATAATAATAATGAAAAGGAGAGAGATTGCTAAGGCCCAAGAGAAACAAGTGATGCACAATACCATGCTCATCATCCACTGACCAATGCCCAGTTCATCCCCCACCAGTGAACAGTGGCTCCTGACCAACTTCCCCCAGTTTGTATACTGGGCATGACGTTCTATGCTGTGGAATATCCCTTTAGCCGATTTGGGTCAGCCATCCTGGCCATGCCCCTTCCTGGTTTCTTGTGCACCTGCTCACTGGCAGAGCATGGGACACAAAAATGTGACTTAGAGTAAGCACTACTCATCCACAACTATATCAGTGGGTTGTCAACATTATTCTCATACTAAATCCAAACCCCACAGCATTACTATGTAAGAAGAAATTTAACTCTATCCCAGCTGAAACCAGGACACCAAGGGAGAAAATATTATCCTTCTGATGGACTATTTCCATATTTTAAAAAATTATCTTTATAGTTTGGCTTTTGTAATATATCTCTGCATATTTTTTTGATAAAAGAGCATGTGTGATCTGTTTTCTTCAGCCAACAACCTGCTGCTGCTTTGAGAAGCAGAAGATAAAAATGTTGGAGCGTTAATGACCTGCCGTAGCCGCCGTGACGTGCTGCGCAGCAGAGCGGCTGAAGGCAATCCTGTGCTGTGCCCCTCTGCTGATATTTAAACAGCTCCTGGGAACCCACTTCAATGTCGTTTGCAAGTTTGCCAAGCAGACCTTTATTGATCAGAATGTCAATTATGGTATCTCATACGCTTGCATTAAATACCCTGTCCAAGAAAGTGTGGCGGAATGAGGGCTATCAACACTGATATTAGCCTGGCAGCCCATGAATTTGCAGCTCCTTGAGAGCACAAAGAGAATAATTTTGAAGATAAAAATGCACCAAAGATTTTGCACACAGCAG
This sequence comes from Rhabdornis inornatus, assembly GCA_013397075.1. Lineage (NCBI taxonomy): Eukaryota > Metazoa > Chordata > Aves > Passeriformes > Rhabdornithidae > Rhabdornis > Rhabdornis inornatus. The sequence continues at coordinate 708,667 of VWZS01004065.1, forward strand.
CTATATGTCATGTTCTGATGTCCAAGCTCATTCCAATATTTTCTTTTCAAGAATGACATAAGTTCTCAGGCCTCTTTAATGAAATCTATAGCTCAGTCTCATGCCCAAATAAAAAAAGTTAACTCGCAGAGCTCAGAAAGGGAAGTAGATCTGTATGAATTAAAAGCTTATGCAGGCAAAATCTCACGCTGAACTTTCAAGATCAGAGAAAAACTTACATTCTGGCATAAAATCTCAAATTCCAAATCAGTTTCCTTTAAAGAGATACTGTCGGTTTGTATATATATTTCTAAATATAAATACTTCTAAACTGCTTAATGATAAAGTACTTCTCAGGATCTTTCCCTCATAAATGAATAAAGGAAAAATAAATCTAACAATGAGTTTAGCAAGTGCAAATGCATGTCATGCATTTGAATAAATTTTGTGGTTATTTTTCACTTGTTCTTTCCCTTGCCTAGCTCAAATTCAGTAAATAATCACAAGCAGGCCTACCAACCACACCTGCTCTGAATGGTTTGCATGGGGGGAGCCTTCTTGACACAACAACTTAAGAGCCTTCAGTGGCTTACAAAAATAATTACTTGTTTGTCAGATGAAATATTCATTAAATCAGAAATTGACTACCTTTTAAAAGATTTTATATAAGCTTATACATTCGGAAGTAATGGCACCTTTTCAACAGTCTATGTCCTTCTCACACATTATAGCCGCAATAAGGTTTCAAAACCCCTTGCACAGAATTTATATTGAAAAAATAACCTTTTATCTCAGAAAGTAGCAACAATTCTTTCAGTTATTTTAGTGCAGATGAGTCACCACCTTTTCTGTTACATGTACTCTGTACAGCACCCAAGGCAGAGAAAACCTCCACATCCCACCACAATGAAGATGCTACAGATGAGAGGAAAAAAGAATATTAACTTGTGGTTTCTGCTCTAATTGTGCATATTTTAGCTACTGTAGAGAGAGTGAATTTCTGATTCAGGCACACTCTTTTCTGAGGGAGAGGAAAGGGTTACCTTTAGACATTTACAGTTTCTAAGCGATTCCATTTCCATTCTAAGAAAAGCTTCATTTCAGTAAAATGCATTAGACTTTGAGAAAAAATAACTGTGGTGTTGATTGAATAGGATGTATAAGAAATTCTGCTTGAAGTGACTTATAATGTCTGCTGCATTAAAGCATTCAAAAAACATTTTATAGTGTCAATTCTAAAAAGAAAAGCACAACAGCCCTTTTTGTAGAAGCAAGAATGAGGTGATATATAAAGAGAACAACTTGTGCAACCACAAAATTGCCTTTGTCTCCTTGCTCTTTCTGTGCTCTTGAGTTTAAAAGCCTAGGACATGCTCAAGGAAAGATTCCTCCTCTTTTGTAAGGAAGGGGTAAGGTCTTATAGGAGTAAGATATATTTATGGGGAAGGGAAAAAAGGAACCAAGCTCCAACTGAACAAAACAAAACCAAACCAAAAAACTCCCATATTAGACCTCTCATTTTTTCATAAAAAAAGAGGAGCAGTATGATATCACAGGCCCAGAGAGATATCCCTGGCCACACTCTGCATTTCTGAGCTTTAATGTTATATATACCATTCAAGTCAATATTTTCAGCACATTTTCTTAAAGCAGAAATAACATAATAAGATAAACATAAACATCCTTTGGGAATCCCAAGGGATCATTCACAGAAAGATTGCATAGCCATAATAAAAAACCAGAAAAACAGCCCAATTCCACATCTGTTGTACTCTTCTCTGTATCCTTTTTGGGGGCCAATGTGTGCTGTATGGGGACACACATTAGAATGTAGATAACAGACATCTAGAAGAGGCATCCTCAAGGTGACTTTTGACTCTTGTAGACACGTTCCAGATCCTGCTTGGTTTTATCACAGCACTTACAAAAGGTCAGTACCATTATTGGAAGTAATGCTTCACTTATGATTTCATGCACCATCTCCTCAAAACTGCTCCATATTCCTTCTTTTAAGGGATCTGCGAAGCCAGCTTTGGTAATAGTGACATAATGGTTTTCTGGGTCACCTTGAACTAGCCACTTAAAACTTCCTAAACCAGGAGAAACCATAAAAATGCCTCTGTATTTTAGAGGGCTAATGTGGATGAATAAATCAAAGTGATTCAGTGAATGTTTAATAGCCATGTGTCACTGGAGGTGTCACTGTTTTTTAGGAAATGGGTGGATGCTTGTGATTTATATCTTTTAAACTAGTAAAAACCTTTTCAAAGGATTCTCTTAAAAATGAAGAAGCTTTATTTACTTCCTTTATTTTCTTCTGTACAGTTACTATCTTATAAGGGTATTAGCAGGATAGATCAGGGGGTTGCTATACTAGACAATCTTTAAGGTCCCTTCCAATCCAAACCATTCTGTTCTGTGATTCGTGTTGGGCTGAGATACCATGGTGATGAGCACCAGAGAAGCGCCATTGAAATAATTAATAGTTTCTTACACTGTTCAGGCTTTGAATAATGGCATTAATTAGAGTAGGGAAAGTTTACTGTATTGAAACTGAGCAGTTGGGTTTTTTACAAATCACAAACCACATGGTGAGTGGGAGCAGGGCAGGGGAAGTGGAAAATGTCCTGTTCTGGAAAAAATTTCTGCACTGTTGGAGAAACCTTGGAATGTCTATACGTCTGGTTTTCTTTGTTGTCTATTTATACATATGTCAAGAAAGGATTCATTATTCCAATTTTTACTGTCATCACAAATCTCCACACAAAACCACCTAATTATGCAACATTTTTTAATAGATTATATAACATTTTCCTCCATGCACATGTGTTCCTTGTTATCCTATCCAAAATTCTTCAATATTTGTATAGAAGTCAAGTGAGTAGAGAATGAAAGAGAAAATTTGTAAATAAGAGCACATCTGGATCTGCCCCAATGAAGTGGAAACATCTGAGTTGTCACCTCCAGATATACCAGGTCATGGGTAAATTTGCATAATTCTCACCCAGATAAAGATGTATGCCAGAAGAATATTTTCATCATTACTAACACACACGCAAGTGCACAGAAAAAGAATCATATAGGACACGTATGCTTACTGATGTGCATGAAAATGTAGATTTACACACATACATTATATATAATGACTTTCATGTGTGTGAATGTGCATTCACCCATTCATCAGATAAAAGCTGAATTTCTGTCATATTTCTAAATCACTTTACTGTTGAATATATTTCAAAATTGAGTATAAAAATCAATTATATCCAGTTAAAATAATTATCCATAGCAATTAACAAAAAATATTTACTTACAGCTAGGTATTTTTTCAAACAAATATTTCACAAATGAGCTTAATTCAGATTTTCTCATTTTCTCCAGAAGTGCACTTCTGATACACAAGCATGTTGTTCAAGTCCACTGTTGCACCCATAAAAGGGTTGTATTTGTGTCAGCAAATGAATGAGGGGCTCCTCTCTAAATCTGAAAACATACTTGAAGCACAAAACTATCACCAGTAAATGACATCTAGTTTAGATATGTGACCAGTACTGTTTTCAGATGGTTAATTTTCTGCTTAGTAGCTGGTACAGTGCTGTGTCCCCAAAACGCTTATTGTTTCTATTTCATAATTATATCTCTCAGAGTCTGTAATCAAACCATGCACTATGCTGGAAAAGCCTGTATGAAAAAAGATTTTAGGAAAGTATAAACAACAGTCATTTGTGTTTTATGAAATTACTAGTGGAAACCTGCTCCTGAAGACCTGATTTTTAAGACCCATGTCTTATTCCCAAACTTATTAGCTATTCTACAAGAAAACGGAACTCCTTTCTGCCAGTCTTGCCTCACCTACTTTAGGAACCCTGGGAGATTTCTACAGTGCAAAGTGCATAGAATATATGTGATCTGGAGAACAGCTTTTTTCGTCATCTGTAGCTGAAGTGCCAAAATCCCTAATCTGTTCTGAAAACCTGTCATACTGTCTGACCCAAAAAGTTCAGTATCTCATTAATAACCTTCAGAGCTGCCCAATCTCTCTGCAATGTGTGTGTTAATGATGGATGAAGGACCCAAAGAAGCAACTACAGCATCAGAGAAGGAAATAAACAGGCTGGTATTGCCCTTACAGCACTTGATTGATTTAGAACATGTGCAGGAGCTGAATAAAGGGTCTGCAGAGGTTTGGCTAGAGTTGCCAAGGTAGTTGGTACTGCGAGAACAGGTCAGAGGAGTTAGACGTAGTTGGATTGTTCACAGATGTCTGGTGGTGTCAGTTTTATTTAAAATAAATAAAAACTTGTGTTTCAAGGGATGAATCAGTCAGATTCCACCACCAAGAGGACAGATCACTAGGATTTTAGTTTACTAATGGATGTGGTTCTCTTGAAAGCCTTCTACATGGACATTCATTGCACCAGGAACAAACAGAGACTAAACCTGCATTTTTTCATAATCTGATTAAGAACAGAATTTCAGGACTTGAAAAGACAACACTCATGCCATGGTATCTCTGCTTTTTGTCACGTCTACATTTGAAGTTCTGGCAGGGAGCAGAATGTCTGTTCCTGTGCTTTTTGTGACTAGTATTTGGTAGGAATGGACTCATATTTTACTCACCTGTAGGTCACTATGGTATTATTTCTACAAAATCTGTCTAAACACAAATGAACTTTGTCATAATTTCTCCATTCTTGCCATTGCTTACCACAAACATCACAAATAGCTGCATAGTTAAAAAAAAAAATCACCTGGTCAAATATTTTCTGCTGTTTTAAAGGAAAAACTAGCTTCCAATTTCCTGGGGTTTTTATAGAACCAACCACTGTGTAGAAAGCAAATGTTTTCACTGGGGGAAAAGTATTTCTGTTTTAAAAAATTGCCTGGCTTTCTCATGAAACTAAAGCTCTACTACCACAAATCAGTCTTTCTTTAGGCTACTGTGAAATAAATGTGTGAAAACTTCATCACTTGGAGAGAGAAGATTTCAAGCCAAGGTTGCATGGAAAATAAGTTTTGCATCTGACATCTTGGAATCAGACATATAACATTAAAATAATCACATCTTATGTTCTCTCAGAATGGACACCCCAGGAATTAGAAACCTGCCCCCACAGCATAAGTTCTTCTCTGTGTTTCAGGGATTTTGTAGAGTTAAGGCTTTCTTTTTCTCTGGTGAAACCAACACTGGCTTTACTAGGCAAGCTGGTGATTTTCTGAGCTGACAGCAGCCTTCTAGTTCCTGTCATGTAATTGGTTTATTATCTTCATCAACTAGTGTGTTTCTTGAAAGCATTTCTCTTTGTGAAAGGTGCTTACAGAAAATAGTAAATGAGTGCTTTACCACTGAAATCTTTACAAATTAATTGAGAAGCAGTCAAAGTGTTTCAGTTAAGAGACAAGCATTGGTGTTTTCTCAACAAAACACAAACACCAGCAACAAAACCTGAGAAGTCCTTATTTACCTGAGAAATTAATAGAATTCCTTATTTCATGTTTGTTATATATCTTCTCTGGACAAAAGTGTTTTTAAGATATGGATACTGATAACACTTTGACATCCTCTCTAGTCTCACATTTAGCTATGTTCAGGGGTATTCAAATTATTCCAGATACTTCTGCAAATAGTCATTGAGCTTTGAAATTGTAGAACTATGGGGCAAGTTGTCCCGGACTATCCTTCATCACCTTCATATGTCTTATCTTATTGAAGAAGTGGTCAGGTACAGAGAAAGCTCTAAACATCAGGAATTTATGTATATATCTTCTGAAAAGAGATAAACAGACAGACTAAAATAAGATGGCATTTAGTTTGCCAGAAACTTTAGAATTGCCTAGCAGCCAAGAACATGCTTAACTAGTAGCCTGCAATAGTACTCATGTTTTCTATTCTTTTTCTAACTTAGCAACACTGCTGTCAACCTGAAAGTATTGATAGTAGTGCAGAATCTTCTAGAAGACTTTAAGAGTGATAAAAAGTGAATTCCAGTCATAGGGCACTTGACTCAAAAATTATAATGTGGACTGTGTTGCTTGCATTTGTTGATATAACTGGGATTTGATGTGGTATTGTGAGTTGTCAGAGGTTTACATTTTAAATGTATGAGCCCCAAGAGCTCCATCCTTTCTTTATAGGTGTCATTCAAGACTGATATTTCAATGGCAAGAACATCTGTTTGGACATCCCTTATTGTGTGTACTCAGAATCCCAAAGGTCTATAATGATCTCTATGCAAACAATTTTTTGCCTGCACAGAAGAGCTGAGCAGGCTGAGGTAATTAAGGTGTAATGTTGTTTAATCTCATCTCAGGACTGATAAACAAAACTTGCCCAAGGAAAATGATTGTCAGAAGCTTGCTCTTATAGCTGAGTTTGGAGCCCTGAGACATTCATGTCTGAATAGTGACAATTCCTGTGGTATCTGCCCCACATGTAGTTACAGTGTCCAGGTATGCAGTTATCTTGTTGATGTTCAACATACTTAACTTAGCATAAGGAAATGTTCTTGGAAACACAAAGCAATAGAGTTAAATGGTAAACCAAAAGGAAGGCGCTTAAATTACATACCAAAAAGGGCATCAGGAAGCACGTGATAAAAATATTCATTTACAATAATGCTGAAATTTATTTATGAGTTGCGAGACAATCTCCCACTTCCTAAAGTGTGACCTTTTCTGAAAACTGATACATGCTGTAAAAAAACTGCAAAAACAACATCCTAATTTCAAATCAATCAAATCAATCTGTTCCATTGAAACATGTAGTTTCAGTAAAAAACAGCTTATCTGCTTTCAATGCCCAAATTTTCTTGTATTTGTAAGCTTCAGTGCTGTTTTAAGTCTCATTCATAGAGATGCATCTAGTTTCTTTTCTCTTGCTTGCTTGATATGCTCTAAGTGCTTGAAGATGTGCATTTCTCATTTGGTTTTTTGATGGTCTTCAGTATTTCAACCTCATGGTTGCTGTCATCTTTGAGAATGTACAAGCATCAGTATACATGAGCTAAAAAGCATTTCAGGACAATGAAAGATAAATTCAGTAAATAGATAACAAGAACTTTACAGTATATGTTTTGAATTCACAAATAAAAGTCAACAAAAAGCACTAATCTATATTACTCTAAAACTCGATGATTTTCAGGGCTGTCCACACAGGATAAAAATATTTATTGTAGTGCTGCTATAAAAGCATTATTGAGTAAAGGGATGTCAGTTCAAGAAAAGGTTTCAGTGAAATGAGGTACTTTGTTTCAATGAAACAAATCCTTAAATTCATCATTAAAGCCTCCAGGTAGAAAAAAGTCTGTTATTCAACAGAAGACATTACACTACTATATGAAATTTAGCATTTCTTTTTTTAAGAGAAGACAAAGATAAGTGATTTAGAGAAAAATCCCCCCATCCTACTCTCTTCTATCCTGCTTTTTTCCCCCCCTTTGGATAAGTACTTTTTGCAAAGGACCGTATTCAACAATTGGAAAGATAATGTATTGAAACACTATAATTTTTCAATATTTCAGAGGAGGTTGTAATCAGAACTGTACAGTACACATATTTCAATATAGAATTTCTACACATATAGATTTCTATGTACTGCTCAGTAGTTGAAAGAAAAATGCCATTACTTCACCTCTATGATGAAATTCCCTCTATTCCCTGTTATAGGGATTTTGAGTCTTAGCAGCTCTTCATGGAATCTGCTTTTTTGCATCTCAAGCTGCAAATAGGACTTTTATGTATCAAGATCCTCTGGAAGATCCCCCATCTAGTGCACAGTTGTGAATAATCTGAAAATCACCACAGAAATATTTCTTACTACCTAATCAACAAAAGAAGTAATAAAAAAAAATTATATTACATTTTCTTATACAAAAAGAGAGAACCTACTACTCAAACATGCTTTATTGGTTCTAAAAATAAAAGCTCAGATAGTGATCCCTGGAAGTATTCAAGGCCAGGTCAAGCCCTGGGCAACCTTCTCTAGGGGAAGGTGCCCCTGCCCATGGCAGGGGCATTGGAATGAGATTGTCTTAAAGCTCCCTTCCAGCCCAAACCATTTTATGATCCCCTAGGCTAAAGCCTGATTCCTCTAAAGGAGTAATTTGCACACAATGTGGTGTTTAGTACTCCTTTGGGTGCACCAGCTACTGGCACTTCAAGTTGTCTCTGGTCATGACTGCACCCATTTTCCTGTGGAACATTTTAGGTGGAAGTCATAATTTCCCAGTTCCCCTTCATTTCCAATGTACTTACACAAACCTTTATCAAACTATTTCCTTGAACTGTGACCAGTAAGCTTGGCAGTTCAGGTTGACTGAACATCAACGAAGTGTCTTTCATGTTTTACATATCACTGGGTTGGTTTTTTTTTGTACTATCCATCACTTAATCAGAAATGCCTTTATATTGTCATCTAAATCAAGACTAGGAATATTAAATAGCAGTGGAACAAGAATGCTATTATTGGGTGACCTTGTGTAATGAGTTCTTCTTGCACAAAATTAACAGTTGCATTTTGCAATCTGTTAGTGAAGCAGATTTAATCCCTATATCATAGGATTTAAGCCATCCATCTTGCATAAAATTTAACTTTTAATCACAATGCCATGTAATACTATGCTAATTTTTCAAATAAATTTGACTATACTGCACCTACCAGCATTGTAATTTTAATTTTATTTTATTTTAAAGTTTTCTTAAAGGTTCTCTTTCACTAAAGTCTAAGTGCTTCAGATTTGCAGCTATTTTTGAATATTAAATATCAATATAAAAATTCTATATATAATATTTGAATATTATTCCATCATAAATGGAAGTGCTGGATGCAAATGAGCCATGCCATATAACTTAGAAAATATTTTCATAGTTGCTGTTTCAGGTGATTAAATTCAACCCTAAACTATTTTTCTAATTTATTGTGAATGATGGCCTTTAGATAATGTGCCACCATTTGTAGACCCTAATTTTATATGAATCTCTGGTTTAGGTTTCTCTAAAAAAGAATTTAATTTAAATATAATGTTCTTTAAAACAGTAAATGGCAAACCAGCATATTCTGTTTCATTCCCTCTAAAGTTTCTTTTGCAGTTTCAGATAAATCCCTCTTTTTGTTAGCAGTGTGGTAATTGGAATAAGTATACAGTACTTTGCCCAAATTTATTTTACTCCTCTCTCTTTTCTGTCTCTCTTTTTCTTCTCACTCTTTTCCTTTGCAGGTTTTATTAGTATTATCAACATCTTATCTATCTTTGTAACCTATCCATAGGGACCTGCTGTTGTTCCACTCCCACATTCTCAGTGAAATTCAATATGGTTTTTTTCTCATTCTCCTCATGGTTTAACATACCAACCATTATTAAATGTTTGCCAGTGTTAACCCATTGTCCTTACACAAATGCCTTCAAAACTGCCTGCTAGTTATTTCATCTCATTTGAGTATTGTGACATTCACAGTAGGTCAGAGGAGGAACATATCTTTTTTTTCTTAATTCCAGAAGAACCAGCTATGTTATTTTCATGTTAAGTTTGCAAAGACTGAATTTTGGAAACGATCATATATTGATTCTATACAGAATCATAGAATGACAGAATGGTTTGGATTGGAAGGCATCTGGAAGGTCATCTCATTTCAAACCCCATGCCATGGACAGGGGCACTTCCCACTAGACCAGGTTGCTCCAGCCTGGCCTTGAACTCTTCCAGGGATGAGGCCTCCACACCTTCTCTGGACAAACTATTCCAGTGTCTCACCATCTTCACAGTCAAAAATTTTATTCCTAATATGTGACCTAAATCTACTCTATTTCTGTTTGAAACCATTTCCCCTCATCTTGTCACGTGATGCCCTTGATCAAAGTGCCTTTCCAGCACTCTTGGATCTCCCTTAGGTACTAGAAGGGGCTCTAACATGCCTGTGTAGCATTCTTGTCTGCAGGCTGAACACCTCCAACTCTCTCAGCCTGTCTCCATGGCAGAGGTGCTCCAGCACTCTGAGCATCCCCATGGCCTCCTCTGAACTCACTCCAACAGATCCATATAAGTGGACTTTAAGTTCTCAAAATATAAAGTCTTTTACCTTTACAGAAATTATTTCCAGACACACCAAAACTATTTGTGTAAAAAGTTGCAGATGTCACAGTGATGCAACTCAATTTTGAGGAACAAAAGGACCATATAGGGATTTGTGTAGGTCTGCCTAGAAATACAGGACTCTGTAAAGGTCACAGAGTCACTGTAATTTTCAGGGCAGGAAATACTGTGCCATTTCACCCACTTTTTGCACCTTTGCAAGGATCATTCCTTGTCATCAGAAGAGTCTTCATAGCCACGTGCCCTTGTAAAGTCACAGATGCTTCTCCACCATAATTGATGAATCAGCAGGACCCTCCAGTCTGAATCCTGCATGAATCCAGTAAGAGAATTTGTAGAAAAGTTAACATCAGATTTATTTCAGAGGGGCAGTCTGGATGCAGATTTCTGACATTGAGTCAAGGTAAATCCACTTCACAACATTATTGGATTAGCCCTTCTTGAAGTTTAATGAAATTGGTTTTCCCTCTATTAACTGTTATAACTAGGAAATGGCAGATGGGAATGAAACTTCATCTCATTACAGTTTGAAAAGTTAAATCCCTTCTTTTGTCTCTAATGCTAAGAAATATGCATTATTTTATATTAATCGTGCAATTGGATTTTAAGTGAGGAACTTCAGAATGTGTCCTTTTGTCCATGTCTCATCCATGGAGATTACTCAACTTTTCAAGTGTTAAAACCATTACTGGCTTGGGTGATCAAATAGAAAGGGAAGAAGCTTGCTCTGCAAAGCAGGCAATCCCAAAGGGAGTGTGCCATACAAAGCTGAGTGAGAAAACAAAAAAAACCAAAAAACAAAACACTAAAAACATAACAATTGTAACAAAGTTTGTAATCTTCTTCACCATCAAGTATTTTGAGCTATATTTAGATACAGGCTACAAGGTTTCTCTGCTTTCTCCCTTTTCAGAAAAAATACTTTCAAAATTTCTTCCGTTTTATACCATGAGAAGTTCTAGTGAATTTGACAGGACAATTCAGAAGGATCAGAACGTTGCAGAAATATTGAAGTTTAACTACACTAATGCACTGTCAGAGTAGAAATGCCTTTGAAAAAAACACTTCTAAGTCAAAATATGAGCTTGATCAGAGGAACAGGGAGAAGTGTAATTGTCTAGGTAATATAGCCAAGATGGATCTTAAGAATGGAAAATGCCAGACAAATATCCTTCTATTTGTCAACTCCAGAGACCTGAACACAGCACCCCAGAGGATGCCTGTGGATGCCTGGCTCTCTGAGGCACTATTAGGCCCCTGAAAAACATGACTTTAGTAGAGCCCATGCAGCCTTCTTCCTGCTGTGCCCAGGTGAAGAGGAAAGGATGTAGGAACAATGAGAATTTTCCACTTCATGGACAAACTGAGAATTTTGGTATCAATTTGAAAGTGAAACATTTAGAACAATAGGGAAAATGATATTTCATTCCTAGATTCAACTGCAAAGTCCTAGATTTCAACCGCAAAAATGAAGCTGTTCTCTTGGCTGTGTGTAGCTAACTGAGGATTAGAGACTTCAATGAGACATTTTTGGCCCATCTCACTCTGAAGGTCTTGCAAGGGGAGCAGAGGCTGGATTGTGCACAGCTCCTCAGTGTTGCAAGAGTTGTGTTAATGGTTTGTGAAAGGTGTCAGAATTCAGAACGGAGCCTGGGACTTGCCTCTGGTTCATACTACCTCCTGATGCATACTTCAGGATCATTTTGAAGAGTGCTGCCTGGACCTGTCCAGAAACACACTAAAAACCATCCTGACAATTTCACAGCATAAACCATTGAAATCTGGTGCCTGGGAATATTTCTTGGTGCCTTTTAATTTATTGCTATAGATTTAGCTTCTGTCACTCATATTATGAGCTCTCTGGAAAAAAAAATCTTTGTCTTGCTATTTCACTATACTAAAAATAATAGAGGTGGATCTTACGTTGATCAGCCGGGTGCTTCCCATAATGTACATGGGTAATGATAATAATTATGATGATGGATTAAGAGAGAAAAAAAAAATTGTTCTACTGTGAAAAATAATTAGTGGATATGTTCAACTATTTTTTTAAAAAATCCTTTGTGTTTAAAAACTTCACTGGTAGTATTGGGGATCACATTTTAGAGATATCTTTTGTTATTTTCTTTTTTTTTATTTATTTATTTTTTTTTTACCAGTGTGATTCTTGTTTCTATGGTGGACTAAAAGAGGTTCTGCCACACAGCTCTTCATATGACTTATTTTGAGTCTTACGAAAATAAATAACAGAAATTCAGAATAATGCTGATTCCCACAATGCTTATACAAGTGTTTTGTAAAGCAGAAGACTGTGATAGGAGGCTGCAATGTCATTGGTTTATATCTGACTGAGAAATATCTAATTTGTTGATTAGCAATCACCAGAAAGATATTTTATACTTTCAAGATTATGAAAAGGACTACCTTTCAATTTACTGCTCATCCAACCTTTTAGTAGTAATGCTATGTGGAACAGATAATCACATAATTTACTCAGTAGGTTGTACTTGCCCTTGAACTTTGCTCGATGCCAGTAACGTCATGCTTTGATACCAGTAAGGTCATGCCAATTCATACAAGCTCATTTGGTTCCTAATGCATTCAGATGTAACAAAGACTTCTTCTGCTAAAGAAATGAAGAGAAGGACTGCGGCTATCATAGTTTACCACAGTTTTATTGTTATTCACTTATCTCTGCATATATGAGGTGTATTGTTGATGACAAAGCTCAAGGGTACTCTTCTTATTTAATGGTAGTTCTTATTCTTAAATATTTTTTTAAAGACTGCATATTTTTCTTGTTTCATTTTCTCTCTGATATCTATATGCATTTTTAAAAAAATTTCTTTACTTAAAGTGTCTGCTAACCTGTCAGAGAAATAAAAGCTTTCCCCCCACATTACAAATTACTTCATTGGCAAAAGATGTGTGGTGTTAGACAAATAGCCCCAGCTTCTTCCTTTTCCAATCTGTAAAAGGAAGAATAGAGTTTTATTTTATTCAATAGAACTGTAAGGAAGACTCATTCTATGGGTTGGAGATACCTACTATCTGAAGGTTTACACAGAAACCTGTGAGAAGTATTTTGTGTTCGCACTTTCTGTAAGATGGGTTGTCATTACTTTTGGAAACTTACACAAGTTAGAAAACAGTTTGGAAATTTAGAAATAAAAGAGCTTTCAGTACACCATACGTGTATATTCAGCATTTCATTACTATTTACTAACCTTTTTTTTAATGTGCCTTTCCAAATCAGATTTTACCAAAAACTGTGCAAAACATTTCTGAAAAATATGACAGAATTTTCTAACCATTTTATTACACTTCATATTGCCTGCAATGAAAGAGCAGGGCCACCAGGCTTTGCAAAAAGTAAATATTTTTTATTGAATTCTCTTCTCTGCACTTTGTCATTATTGAAAGGAGGAGAACAAATAAATGAAATAAAAGTCCACAAGTTGGATTTCAGCAAGTTGAGGGTGTATATCAGTGTCGTCATGAAGATTCTCACTCAACCACATGTACATTTGCAGATGTAGTTTGGTGACAGCCACTGGACAGTCCCCACTGCAGGACCACTTGCTCCGTGAGAAAAATGAACCTCACAGCTCATCCCTGTGCTCTCTTGCATTGTGTGTGCCTTCAGTGGGAATTTCTAATGGGCTTACACTGAGAGTCACGGCTCTTCGAGTCAACAATCCAAAGATTTAAACACACCAGCTGTGGTTCAAAAGCCAGTGCAGAACATCAATCAGTTAGGGACATTTCTTCTTTCTCAGTGGATATTAGCACTGAAGTGTACCCACTTCCCATGTCAAACAGTTAAGCTAATACTACTTGTCACAGGACATTAAAAAAAACCAAAAAACCTAAACCCCCAAAAAACCTAACCTCAAACTTTTTTCATATTTTCATATCAGCTTGGCCAGATAGTCAAAAAAATATCTTGACTCCTATGCATTTTTTAGTTTTCTTTGATTACAATAGGCTCCAAAATTTCAATGCCTAATGCTACAATCACACCTTCCAGTGTGAAAAAGTTTTGCAAATGCTTTATCTTAAAGCTTGAAACAATCACATCCATGACACAGACCCTGCTAAAGAAAACCTGAAAATTAGTATTTCTGGAAGAGATGATACCTACAATGAGAGACATGACAAAGTAGTAACATGTGATACATCTACAAATGTAATTATTCATTTCATTATATTTAGTATCAAAGCTATGATTATATGGTCTCAAGCTTCTCTTTGCAAGTTATTTTTCATTCTCCTTTGAGGATTAGGACTAAGAGATCAGAAAGCAATTATGTAGAAAATTATCTCTCATTGGCCACTGCTGCTATAATCATTGGAGATTGACCATGGCATTCTTTTGTCTACTTTATTTACAGTTTTGTGCACATAATTTCCTCACAAAATGAAGTCAAACACTTAAGAGTTTTCTCACAGATTTTGTTGTTGTTGCTGTTTATAGAAATCATGGCTAATCTAGTAAAATTTTTTCTTTTTGTATCTTCTTTGGATGAGTGTTGACTGTGAAATGGTTTACACTTCAGAATCACATATTTTGGAAAGGCCAGGCAAGAGGCAATCACAAAATATCTGCCAATAATCTGCACAGACAATGATCATCTACTTGCACTTGGGGGACGCAGCTCTTTCTCCAAGCTTGGCTTGGGACTTCTCTGTGTCCTGGCGCATTTTAAGAACCAGTTCTTGAGACATGAATTCATCCACTCTACCTGTCTCCATCCAAATATAGATAAAAAGGTAGATATCTGTTGATGGGCAATAATGTTTTATGGTAATTAAACATAAAATAGAATACTTGCCTGGAACTATCTACTACTTTGGTTATAATTTTCCTAAGTCACATTAGTTTAGGCTTTATAAAAATTCTGAGATTCTGGTTTAAATTAAAGTCAATTGAAACTTTTTTTTTCCTTTTTATTCTTTTTCCTTTTTCCTTTTCTTCCTTCTCTTTCAAGCAAGGATTTGAATGCATATCTGATACCTCTGAAATGGGAGTCCACACCACTGGAATCAAGATTATTTCTGTATGTCTGCCGCTAGCCCTGAATGGTTTGGATTTTACTCCAAGCTCAGACTAGCTGGCTACAGGGATCATTGTTTGAAACTATCTTCCACTCAGTTCTGCTTACAAACAGCTTTGCAGAATAATTTTTATTCCTTATTAACAAAGCTAAAAGTTAATATTCTGCTTAATCCTTTTTCTAGAATTCATTATTTCTTAAATTAGGATCCCAGTAGAAAAAAAAAAAAGAAAAAAGTTTTGAAACACAAAAGAAGAAATGCCAAGTAGACTAGGAAAGAAATATATTTGTAAATGTAAAATGACAGGAGTAGCTTAAAGTGCTTTTGCCAGTTAATCAACCAGCTGAGATATACAGAAGCAATATTGACTGTAGAGCCCCATAATTACTCTTTCAAGCTTCTGTTACACTTTTGAAGCTCCATTTATTTGTTTTTAAATTACTTTCTTTCAGCTATCTCCTATTTTTGAAGTGTGATAATGATAAAATTGGCCGACATCACAACTTGTTCAAGATAAGAATTATCTGCTGTTGCAGAAAGTGAGTTTATCTATAGCAGAATAATTCCTTAGCCAAAGATTATGACCCATTTCAAAGTTCAGTTGAATGCAAAATGTTTAATACTACTGTTGATTCTTGGTTTCAGTGTGAACATTTTTGTCCTGACAAGATGTGCATGAAAGACAGTTTCTGCCCTAAAGAATGAGATTTTTTTCTACAAATCACTGAATGAAATAAAAATGAGAAGAAAAACCATGATACAGAGAAAGTCATTTGACTAGAGTGACACATGAGATTAATTAGGATTAATGCACGGTGACATGAACTATCCTTAGGCCACCCATTTCATCATAATTCTTCTGAGCCTTAAAATCATAGAATCATTAATGTGTTGTGTACAAAGTCTACAAACCCTCATAGCAATGGCAGCAAGAAATGTTTTCAGAAGTGGTCAGAGATTATATAGTCTCTCTACATAACATTCCAAGTATTCCATTATTGCTAAGTGAAATTAGTGTCCTAATGCATAATTGCAGTTTTATTGTAGCAGGCATTCATAGTTTGGGCTGTACCAGAGGTGAATTCATGTATGTTTTAGAAATGTATAATCTTTTAGAGAGTTTATTTTTGTCTCAAACTAAGAGATGGTTGTAGAAGCAAGCCAGATAGTTTTAAACATAGGAATATTTACACATTAAACATTTTGAGCATTTTTTTCTTAAACATTTCTTTAGTTATGACTTATAAATTTTCAGAATAAATCCACAGGACTGTGTTTTATTTTACAGAATTTTATTTTAAAGATCATATTTAGTTTAAGCAATTTCTTAAATGTTTTACTCATTCCAAAGTGGATTTAAAAATCCACAGACTAATGTGCCATTTCTTTGACTTCTCAAAGGTAGACAAATTCAATGAGAGATCTACAAATCAAGTTAAAAATTCCAAATAGAAAAATTTCAGCTACCTCATCTTATTTAGCTCTTGAGATTATATCTGGTTTAGGCTATAAACGTGCCCTTAAATCCTGTCGTGATAATCATGTTTAAAAGTCCTCCTGTCATATTTAAATCTGTTATGATTTATAAGTCCTTTTGAAGTTTTATGACTCTGATTTTCACCCAAAGGGAAGATCTAGTAAAGAGTTCTGAGTTCATTCTGGGTTCAACCAGATGGCACATTTCACGTGACTACATCAGCTGTGGTAAATTCTCACAGTGAGCTTCAAAACAGCCCAAGTATCTCAAAAAGTGCCCCACCACATGAATCAAAATTGAGTCAATGCTTCAATGTTTTTGTTAGAAGCAGTACAGAAGAAGAAAAAATACATTATTTTTCGATAGATTCAAAGCAATACATATATTCCTGTTGCTCTTGAATTTCATTCCATTAACCTGCAAGAATGGATAAGGAGTTAAAGTCAGGATTTTCTTCTAAGAGCTAGAGTGAAATTTGGTCATGAAATTTAAAATAATTTACTTCCATTCTTTCTTATTTAAATAAGAATCATAACAGAGAAATTATTTGTTTTTCAAGCTAAGATGTGTCTGTGTTCTAACCAATGTAAACTTCTTTAAGACAGTACAAAGAAAAAGAGTAAGCTGTCTGCAGTACAGAGCAGATCAGGTCTTGTTAGTCTTAGAAAACTTAGGATCTATGTGATGCATTTTGAAGTCCTATTTAATCTGCTTTCACAGTCTTTATGTCTGGGTATAGTTTTGTCTATTTTTATACATTATTGTCTATATTTATGCATCTTCCAGTGTCTGAGAATTCTGTTTCGTAGTACAATAAAATTCCCTGTTTGCTTGTGCCTTGCTGAACTCATTTGTGCAACAGATATTGCAGATGCTTCATGTCTCTTTGTAAATTCAGATAAAGCTAGAGGGGATTGAGTCAATCCCAAGTATTAAATAGCTTTCAGTTATAAGCAGTGAACAGTCAAAAGGGACTAAACTGACCACAGTCCTCCAGACTGGATGAACCCATGGAGTATATGCATGATAGAGTATCGTGAAATCATGAATAGAGAAATGTGGGTATAAAATAGCTAAATATAGGTGATTTTACTCAGTAGTCAAGTTAAAGAAAAACAGATATGCCATTACAAAATATATAGCGTAGCTGTGAAGCTCAGTACCATAGAATCCTGTGTCAGCATTTCATGTTGAAAATAAGTTTAAAAAGCAATTAAATTAATAAGAGAAGGAATGTCTCCGGATCTAACAAAAAAAAGACAGCATGAGCTCAAAAATTCTGCAAGCTATAGGCCATTTCAAAGCACTAGGGAAATACACTGTGAAAATGTCATCATCATATATGTGTCTTAGACTCTTTTGCTGTGACTTACTGTTCAACACAGTAAAACAGAATGTACAAATATACAAACTTCTGCTCTTGTTTTGAAAGGACATTTCTCACTTCCCTCACATCATTTTTCTGGTTTCTTGGAGCTCTGCATGCTGGGCAAGTACAACAACTTTTAAACAAATAAGTAGTTCTATTTATTTTTATATATTTAATATCCCAAGGGGTCTCCTAAGGAGAGTGTTCATTGTTCAGTATTCAGAGCTTAATAAACAGTGAACAAACCTGCGTAGGATAGCAATAAGTATTTCACATGATACTTTAAGCATTACAGAAGTTTTGAGGATTTTGAAATTTCATTCCTTCTCTTATGTCAAAGAGATGAATACTCAGGCTAAATGAGCAGTACTAACACAGCATTCTTCTGAGGTAGGGAATAAAGTAGATACAGTTATCACTGTCAAGCATCATCAGGGCAGGAAGTTTGCATTCAGAAATTCTACTCTCACATGTTAGAGAACTATAGAAGCATTGAGTTGATTATCTCAGCTGAAGGCTTTGTGAGGTTCACAACTGTACCTAGAATAGAATTTTCAAATTGAAATTTGCTTCTTTTTCTCACAGAACAAAGAATATTCATTGGTCCGGACCTATTTTTGCCCATTCTTGGGTTCCTGCTATGGGGTGCAATTTAACAAAAGTATTGTTTTATTTTTCAGCCCATTGTCTTTCTATATATTTTTTTCAATTCTACATGCAATAAAGATGATTCTTGCATTAAAAGAGGACAGTGTGAAGGTAATTGTAACAGTTTAACAAAAAATTGCAACAGCCTTGTTTCCTGACCTGTTTAAACTGATACTTCTGCAGGCTCTGGTACTATCAGTACACATCTCTACATCACTCTGTCTGGCAGTTTTCATTTTACAGCTTAGGTGTTAAGTAGCTAAAACCTAAAAGAACTCCACCATTGCAAGTAAAATGGGAAAAAGTTCTACTAGAATAAGGAAATTTTTCTACAGAAGCATAAACCAGAGAAAATAAGATTTCTCCTGGGCCAAAGCCACTAAACAGCTTCAAGTAAAGCAAGAATTTAGAGGTGCTTTAAATGACTTGCTCTGTACATAGGGAATGGGATTGTAACTTCTGTAACTTTATTTGTCTGTGACTGCAGTTTTTAACTTTTAAAATATGCTTTCTTTGATTTTCTAGCCTAACTAGTCCATTTCCATACTAGGAAATTTTCTCAGGGCAATCCTAATGAAGCTGCTGCTGAAGCAGAGACAATCTCTTCTTTAGGAGATCTTTTGGTTAAAAGAATAGTTTGCTCTGTTGAGTGTCTGATTAAATCCAGATTAGATAAAGCCAATTAAGCACTTACTACTTAGCAAAATTAATGTCTAACCAGTTATGTACATGGGAGTTATTAGAAGTCAAAGGGTGACTTCAGTAAGCAATCTATGAGTACTTTCATATTAAATCAAAACTGGTGTATCAAATAATGATATAAAATAGGGGAAAATAGGGGAAAAATCACTATAACTCTGCTAACTACATTCATATTTGCGATCTGATTTATTAAATTTAGCCTTGAGGGAGACCTAGAAGAATCTTATTTATTTGATTATTTATTTCCATCTGTTGTCTGTATACATTCCTTCTTTTCCCAACATTTTGCAACTAAATTAGGCTAATACCTAAGGAAACAGAATTTTAATTTTTTCAAATAATTCATGTTTATTAAGTTTATATCAGTTCTAATTATTGCATTACTGTCGTTATATCAGCATGACAATCCCTTATATTACATTACTAATAAAAAAACAGAAATCAAAATTTTCTCACTTATCTATAACATTATAATTTTAGCCCTCTATTAACTCAGTCAAAAACATTGAAGTAGTCCTTTCAGATATTATATGTATACAAGTATACATTCAGTTTTCTCACTCATTCCAAGCAAAGTTTATAGACCCAACTTTTCGTAAGCTAAGCTAAAGCTCTATTTGTACAGAAGGTAGGGTACTGTGTGAGCTATAAGTTTGCATGACCATAAAAATTACCATCCGAATAATATCATTAAAAAGAAAATAATTTATTCTTTTCCTATAATTTTTTGGACACAATGTTTTCATGAGACTTCATCCAAACTCATTGGCAATAATCATGTTTTCTTAGTAGCTGTGTGCCTCTCTTCCTTCTTGAACGTATGAGGACTAAATATAAAAGATTTAAATGTTTTCTGAAGTGTCTACAAAGTTTGGACAGAAATCATGTAGCTCTTATTTTTTGTTTTTCTTCCTTTGTGCATGCATTATGATGTCTGTTTTCATATAAAAATTTTCAAAACTCATCAGCCAGTTTTAAAGGCTGTCATGATTTTACATCTTACCTTCACACATTGATTGAACCCTCATTTCTCTTGCTCTCTAGAGAAACAGAGCTCTCTGCTCTAGAGCCCTCTGCTGCACTGGGAACTTCCAAGGGTACTTCTGCAAATCATTTCAAAGACATTTCAGCCTCCAAGGATAAGGGAGATGTTGGGAGGCAGCACAAACAAACCAAAGGAAAAAAAAAGCAAACAAAAAAAAAGTACTTATTAAGTCGTTTTTAAGCCTTGCCACTGAAAATACATGATTAGGTATCACCTGGAAGAAAGAGAAATCTCAGATACCTTGAAGAGGTTAATAAGATTAAGTGCATTTTTTACCATATTCCTCACAAACTTACAATATACAAAATACCAGAAACATTGCAATTGTTTAGGTTGGAAAAGTAATCTAGGATCATCAAGTCCAAGTGTTTACCCCGGCACTGCCAAGTCTACCATGTAACCACGCCCCCAAGTGTCACATCTTCATGTTTTTAGTAGCTCCAGTGATGGTGACTCTGCCACATCCTTGGGTGGACTGCTCCAGTGCTCGACAAACCTTTCAGTGTAGAGATTTTCCCTAAAATCCAAACTAAACTTCCCCTGATACAACTTGAGGCCATTTCTTCTTGTCATATTGTTCGTTGCCTGGGAGAAGAGGCAAATCCCCACCTAGGTAGATGAACTCATTTCAGATGGTTGTAGAGAGTGATAAGGGCACCCTGAACCTCCTTTTCTTCAGGTACAGCCCCAGCTGCTCCTCATCAGACCCTCCACCAACTCCACTGCTCTTCTCTGGACACACTCCAGCCCTTCAATATCTTTCTTGCAATGAGGGGCCCAAAACTGGACACAGAATTTGAGGTATAACTTCAGCAATGACCAGTACAGGGGTATGGTCACTGTCATGTCCTGCTGGACATATCATTTCTGATACAGGTCATGATGTCATTGACCTCCTGGACCACCTGGGCACACGCTGGCCAGTATTCAGCTGTCTATCAACCAACATCTTTTCTTCTTGGTTATAACAGTAAGTTTCTTTTGTTGGTTGTCCATGGTAATTTATGTACATAAAAGATAATAGAAGATATGAAAAGAAACCTAGAAACATGAAGAGTATACTTTGACAAATTTTCCAGCAAAAGGCTTAATAGATTATGGGTTCTGGAAAGTGAATTCACCGGCACCAAAATCTTCATGGATAACCCTGCTCAATAATTTCCCTTTGAACTGGCTGCAGATTTTGTTATCAGATGGGAGTATTTTTGAAACCAACTGAAGTACTTACACATCCTGTACCAGCTTGCTCTGTAGCTGTGTTCTTACCAGTCATCTTGTGTTACATGCCCCAGTAAGAATTTTGCTCTTCCCTAAAGTCAAAAATGGTAGGGCGGCTTTGCAATTCTCTGAATGTGTTAGCAAGTGAGCTTGGAATTAGGTTCATCACCTGGAAAAGAAGTAATTCTTATGTTCAGGAAGGAATAAAAAAAATTGAATTGATATTCCAGATCCTGACAATGAACGAACAAGAGAATAAAGGCTCTGGTCTATGTAAACAGACATCTGTTCTCAGGAATTTATTTTGTCCACAGTTTTTAGCCTGGATTGCTGAACTTAATCTGTCCCAGAGCCCATCAACGTCTACAGTTATTAACATAGCATTATAAGGTATGTGCAATATTGTAAAAATATTTACTGAGGAATCCACCAAGGCTTTATTTCAATCAGTTCTTTTGGTATTTAAGTAATCTTTTCTATTAAATCATCTGACTGCACATGGTAGGGCTTGACTTATGCTTAAATGATATCCCAATGAGAAACACAAAATGAGCTGTGATCCCATTTATAAAAGAATGCATAAATAAGCATACTTTGAAGAAATGAATCAAAGGACTATGAAGAAAAAACCCTAAAAGGTTGCTAGTGAAACACATTTTTTTGTATTTGGAAGCCAAATTAAAATTCAGCTATTTCATTAAGAACACTTAAACACGGTAGAGTTTCTCTGCATTTAAATTAGTGGAGTTAAGACCAAGTTTTGATCTTCTGTATCTTGACTGTTTTTCAAATAAGTATAATCAAAATATGTTCAGAGAAAAAGGGCTGTGGCTGATGTCATCTGACAATTTTTTACTTACCACGGCACTCAACCTTTCTTGTTATACATTTCCACACGTCTTCATAATACAACACATTTTCAAAAGAAGATATATTCTTTTAGTATTATAATTATGAGCATTTCAAGTAGAATGCACGTGAAAATAAAAGACACGGGGTAAAGATCACAGAAGGGAACAGAGCTACAGGGTTATTCAATCTGGTTGCCTTGACATACTAAAAAGCAAAGTGAAAAAAGAGATAGAGGGATACAAGTGACAGATTTTTGTTAATGTATTCATCCTGCTGTATACAGTAGTGCACATTCATAATGGTAGGTTTACAGAAGGATTTATCTTACAGAATTTTTTGTTCCTGAAAAGCACATATTAAGAAATCTGTCAAATCACTGAAGTGATATATTTACCTTTAAACCAGTATGAATTGTGATCAGAGCAGAGTATGCATTGATAAAGTATCATGAGTCTTGCTTCTTAAACCTGGCTGATTGATCTTGAAAATTTATGATTCATGCAATCCAGATAACATGCAAAATGTTTTTTTGGGCACTTATATATCCCAAAATACCTGAATCTTCTTAAACAGTTGTCTTGACAAAACTATAATTACTTGGCAAAAAGTAGGGAGAAGTGGTTGATAAAACAGATGGTTGTGCTCTCAGCCAGAAGGACCTGGCACTTAGAGAAATAGCCTGACACAAACCTCAGGTTCACTGAAGAGAAAATGTTAAATCCAGGCCACAGGGACAATGAGCCTCCTAAACCAGCTCAAGCTGAGAACCAACCAGCTCCAAAGCAGCTTGACAGAAATAGACCTGCGTGAGTGTCCTGGTGAGCAAGAACTTGAACATGAGCTGTCAGTGTCCATTTGTGGCACTGACATCAGCCTCCTGGAGTGTATTAGGCAGGAAAGTGACAGCAGGTTGAATGAGGCATTTCTTCCCCTCTGCTAGAGGTCCTGGTAAGACACCTGGAGTCCTGTGCCCCTTTCTGAGCTCCTCTGTACAAGACAAATGTGGACATATGGGATGGAGTACAGCAGGTAGAAGCAAAGACTTAGAGATTGAAGCATTTTTAAGTTGTGGAGAGACTGAGAGAACTAGGGTTGTTAAACCTGAAGAAAAGAAGGCTCAGAAGGAATGTAAATACGTGAACAGATATTGGTGGGAAGCAATAAAGAAGGTGAAGCCACAACCTTCTCAGTAGTACCACAATAGTGGATAAGAGAGAGTGGGTACAATTTGTAATATCACAAACACCAGTTAAATGTGATAAAAAGTTCTTTTTATTTTTTACCTTGGCAAAGATGTTCAGCGCTGGTACAGGTAGCCCAAAGAGAATGTGGAGTCCCCATCACTGGAATTGCCCTGAGCAACCTAGCTGACTTTGCTATGTTTCCAGAGATGCCTCCCGTTCATTCTGTTATTCTTTGAAGGACATCAACACCAAAATTGCTGAAAAAACAGAAGCACAGCAGGTCCTTTAGTGTCTACATTGAGGAAATAAAACCCCAAAATAAAAATCCTCATTCTAACTGAAGTGGCCACTACTGTAAGGCCTGCTTAGTGTGAGCAGATAAGCAGTGGAGTTAGGAAAACAATCATATTTTGTTCCTCCTGGTTGCCCCTCTGGGAACCATAAAGTATATGAGCTGGATCTTATGTTTCTTCTTTATTTTTACTAAATTACAAAGCTCAGTTCGAGACTTTCGAGAAATGCCATGATTTGTCATGATGGTTACCTTCAGATGCAATTATGTAAAGTACAACCATTAGAAAGCAAAGCAGACAGTAAACCAAGTAAGATTAGTCTGGAGCATTAGGTAGACTGGATGAGCCACCGAACCAACCACACTAACTACTATGCCCTCATCCAAAGATCACTTAAATCTTTTTAGAGGCTTCACTGATTTTGGATCAGCTCTCAAAAATATAAGTTGCTTCATTTTCCTGAATAATTTTAAAATACACAAAAACTCCTTAATCGAGGCTTTTCTGATGAGAGCAGGACACATGAGGAGGACAGGGACATGCTGCTATTTGTGTTCTAGTTTCTTAGAAAATGATCCAACACTCCAGTTTCAAGAGAGTTTTGAAGCCCTGAATAGGCAGGCAGCCATCATCTACCAAACCCAATTCCCATATATATTTTATGTATTTTAATATTTTTCTAAGTAGGCTGGTAGCATAAAAACAACAGTGGGTATATCCAAATCATTTATCTGGGTTTTTATACCATCATTTTGCTTTTGAAGGTGTAATGTGTATTTTTTTTTCTTACAGCTATATTTTCTTTGCTTATGGGATCCATACCGTTATTTAGGTTGGTTTTTTTTGGTTTTTTTTTTTGGTTGGTTGGTTTCTGTTGTTTGTTTGTTTGGTTTTTTTTGGGTTTGGTTTTTGGATTTTTTTCTTTTTAACTTTTAAATAAAATAAAACTTTTATGTCAGGAACCTTTAATTCAGTCAGACCTTTTAACAAATAATTTTTCAATTATAATAACAATGCTTCAGTGTATGTTTACTGCAGTAAATGGTCTACTGCTATTTTGGCTGCTCCATAGACATTCACAGCTTTAGAGAGAGGTGAAGAGGGTTTTTTTGGGAGCTCTGGCAGCTTCTTAAAAGACTACCGGGGGAAAAAAATAGATGTCTATTTAAATCTACATTCAAATTAAATTTTACTTCAGGCAACATGCCACAGCAAACAATCTTTCAATGGTATTTAAAACTTAGACCTGTACACAACTTAAAACAGCACATAATTACACAAAAACTGATTTTCCCTTATGTGTTCATGCATCTTAAAAATGGATGTTTTAAATGAGAAGATAATCCTATCTTCCAGCAACACAAAACAAGGTATGTTGTAAAATATGTAATGCAAAAATCACTCCAAAAACATTAGTCCCTTTGGAACCTTCTGTTTCAAAAAATGTATGTTCTGAAAACAAGAATTGTTAGAAGAAGTTTGTTTTCACATAATTATAGATACCTTAGAGACAAAAATGAAACGCAGTCTGAGGAATAGTAAGCTTTGTACTATGAACACATTTGCAATGCTAATAAACAAAGATGAAAACAAGACACAACTAGGTAAAAAACAGAGACTGAATGCTAAAAAGCTAAAAGTAGCAAGGCCCAGGAAAGTGGCTCTGAGATGTTAAACTTTCCAGCATGAATTAAAATCTGCCCCAGATTGTCAGTGACCTCAGGGATTTATAATGTAAAGGCCTATATTATAATTCGGCCTATAAAAAATAAAAATTAAAGTCCGTCTGTCCAACTCTCAACTCCCCATTATCACAGATCCAGAGGCTTATTTTACTAGACTGTGAGTTTACCTTTAGGAACATGAACAATACCAAGGGCACACTGTTACTTTTCTCATGGACTTGATGCCTTCGAATGCTTTATTTTCAAACATGCAACTCATAACTTACAAAGAAGCCATTTTTTTCCATGAGTGATTCACTTGTAATTCTTGTTAACAGGTTTTATTGGGTTTTTTGTTTGTTTGTTTGTAGTTTTTTGTTTTGTTTCATTTTGATTTTTGTTTTTTTGTTTGCTTGTTTCACACAAAAAGTTTTGTATAGTTTTCATCTCTCTTCTGACATCCATTTCAGGAAATTCAGACTATTTATTTAAAAGAAAACAAATAATCTTTTATCCAACTTATGATGAGGACAGCTTTATTTAAAATGAAAGAGAAGAAAATTGTCACCTACAAATACTATTCAGTATTTGCTAAAAGAACTGTGAAACAGAGATAGCACAGTTGGACTGCAAATTCAGGACTGGGGATCATGAAAAAATCCCAACAAATCTTATTTCCACACAAACCATTATAGTGAACACACAGGACAAACTGAAGTATATAAATTTTGCAAGTAATGTTAATTAAGTAGGGTTTATAAAAAGTAAGTGTTTACATTACAATATTATTGTAGCTCTGACAGAATAATAGAATAAATTAAACAGATTCATCTTAAGATTTCCTTGCAAATAGTTATGCCTGGGAAGCCTCTGTGGCTATTTGTATAACTCATTGTGATTTCTGAAACTGCAGACAAAATTCCTGAAGCAGAAGAATATTTCTGAATCAGTGAAGACATTGAAGCCTATTTGCCATATGTAATTCAAGCAGTGGGACCTGCAGACAATTTCAGCAGTCAGCTTTACATAAAAGACTAGTGAGTGGCATCCCTGCCCATGGTGTGGGAGATGGAACTAGATGACCTTTGAGGTCCCTTCCAACCTAAGCCATTCTATGATTCTATGACTTATCCTTATGGATTTGGGGTTTAGCATATACCCAACCAGTTCAGTTACTCATCCAGGTTTCCAATGTGACTCATAAAGTAAAAGCCTACAACAGAGCCTACAGGAGAGAAAAGTTATAAGAAAGATCAAGACAGTGAGAAGATGAATTATATTTCTTGCTAGTTATAGCACTGATAGACATTTTGCAGGCAATGATCCTATAAGACTAATGGCTTGAATGGCGATTTCCCTGAGATACGGTAGAGACAATCAAAAGCATTTCAGGTCTTGAGAACTCAACATTTTTCACATGTTAGACTTTTGGAGGGTTTTTTGTTTGATTTTTTCTTTAAAAATAAGGGTGATAATTTTTGGGAAAAAATAAAAGAGCAACTGAGTTTTTATTTAGTGTTCAATTTTGTTGAATATGGTTTGAATCAAAAAGCATTTCAGCTAGCTCTAGTTTACATGTTCAAAATTTTTGTGTGCAAAGTACAAAAAACATAATTAAGATGCCAACAACAAACTACTGCTGGAATCTTTTATTCTTTGCGTAAGAGCAATTTCCATTAAGTACGTATCAATTTTTAAACTCTTGGCAGACACAAAATTCTTGCAGAGTATGACATCTAAGAAATTACTTTTCCTTTCAAATCAATGTTTCCTCTATTCAATATGTAGCTATAACCTATCAGAATTCTGAGACACTGATAAATTTAGAGTAATAATTTAAGGGAAATGGGAATGGAAAGAAGGAAAAGGTCACAAGGTTGCAATTAGCTGCTTAGAAGAGGTCTGTTCAGCTACCCGGTAAACATGCCACAGCAGGAACCTGTATTAGAGGACGGTTTGTAATCTCTTGTCAACCAGCTATTCCTCCTTGAAATTTTACTGTGAGCTGGCACAAGCTGCCCAGAGAAATTTTGGATGACCTATTCCTGGAAATGTTCAAGGCCAGGCTGGATGGATGGCCAGGCTGAGCAATGAGGTCTAGTGGAAGGTGTCCCTGCCCATGTCAGGGGGATTGGAATGAGATGGTCTTTGAAACCCTCTAAATGAAATTATTCATTCCAGCTCTTATTTCAAGATGTTCTAAAGAACATGGAATATACAATTCCTTTCCAGACCAGTTCTAACCTGGATTTCTGATTTACTTGTTTGGTTATGGATATTTCTCTGACTTTGTCCCTCCAGACTGCCATGGGGACCAAGTCAAGGGATTTGCCTGTAAATCACTAGAGATTCAGCTTTTGGAGACCCCAATTTCAATAATGATTTCAGTGTTTAAAGCATTTTGAATTTGATTTTTATCATACATTCTAATGTGTTTATGTTTTCAGACAGAAATAATCTTAGCAACCTCGTATTTGCTGCCTGCCCTTATGAACACAAGCAGGGAGCACACACATCTGGACAGACAAAAGTCAGGATATTTTGGCTTCTAGCAAACTGAACGTGCCCAGAGATGTTTCCTGACACTGAGGCTAAATACCACGACTTGGCTTTAGATGCAAGGAGGCTGTGTAGAAACTGACTATTGGGAATCACCTTTAGAATATTTTGACAGCCAAACTCTATTGGGAAACTGCATAGAAAGGCTGCCAAAGTTCATGCCAAAGAACATATTAACAGCTTAATGACCCAGCAACACACTCCAGTGCCTAGGAACCTTCCTGAGTCCATGGGTTTTTCTACCACATGCAGTCTGTGCTGTTTTCATCTGAAAATTCACACAGGCACATTTCTGACACAGGCTTAAATTATTAGAAGCTTTTAATATTTTTTTATCTTGTCTTAAACTGCATTTACAGCAAGGACATAATATTGTAAATATGGGTTTAATGTCTGTGCACGGGGTCAGAACAAAACTTTATGAACCACTCAAACCAGTGAAGCCAGGAATATGTATCTCTATCCTAAATAATATTAAGGTTATGAGAAAGACTAACTGCTAAATCAGCCTGTCCACATCAGTCTCTGTGAGCTGTTTGTATAGTTTCTGAAGGAAGTGCTTGGCTGAAAGATACAATTTTTTTTCCCCACCAGTGCCATTTTTGAAAGAATTTTCCTTTATTACAAATTGGAGTAGAACAGGAAAAGAAGACTGAATTTCATCTTTGGAAGGGAAGAAACAAAATTCATATTTTCAGCAGGGAAAACATATTGTCAGTTTTGTTTCTCTTTCCAGAATAATGTAATTCCAGCCTAGTACTCTGTGCTTTGCTTTGTCTGGGAGAAATATCAAGGTTGTTTTTTTGGTTTGTTTGGTGTGGGCTGGATTTTTGCTGCTTTTTGTTGTTTGTTTGTTTGTTTGTTTGGGGTTTTTTAATTGAAATTTTCTCTGCTGTGGTATTTTTTTCTCTTTTAAGATTGTAAATTCTACTAGAAGAGTTGAATGGGAGCCTCCTAGTCACCATGAGTTTTCCCATCTCCACAAAGTGGCTGAATTCCAGACCAAGTTCATTATTTTCTGCATCTACCATTCTGATTTTGTTGCAGGAATTTACTAGGTACCCAGAACTTAGCCATAGAAGTTAATTGAAAATGGCTCTTCCCTTTAACTCAGTATAGATGCATATAAGTCAGAGCGGATTCCTTAAGGATTTTTTTATTTTGTAATTTTTTAGGGTGCTACTTTCTTTTCAGGAAAAATCTTTTCATTTCTAACATGATATCCCTGACCAGGATAGCACTAATTGCATTGCCTAGGCACATTGAGTAGGGATTTCATTTCACACATCACAAACTATCCACACAACCTTGTCGTAGTAATATTTCATACATATATTTTTCCCAGCAAAGTTTAATCTCCCAGTCCTAGTTTCACAGTCCACTACTCTAAAACAAAGCTCAGTTAAATCTTAATAAAAAAGAAGAAAAATTAAAAAGATCAAAAGGCTCGGTGATTTCTCTCAGGCCATTGTCCCTGAACTTGATAAAGGTTTCTGCAACTTCAGCTGGACTTGAGGGACAGGTCTTTGGTACTCATCAAAGGAGAGTGCTGCTGATACAGCACATTCAAAGGGAAGGAAAATTAGGTGTAGACAGACAAAGAATACTTAGGGTTAAGTGACCATTATAGAGTTTAATAAAATTTTGGGGTTTATTCACTGTTTTTGTAGGAATTAAAGCTTTGAAATTCAATTTTTTTTAATTGATACAAATTGCCTTTAAATCAAAGACAATTAATTTTAGTGCTTTTTCTCAAATGGGTCTTGGATGGTTGCTAATTATTCTCTATTGATTTCATACACCTGTTTTACCTCAATACTTTTCAGTCAGCAATATGATAAGAATAAGGGAAATTTCCATTTGTGCATGTGGTATTTCACTAAATGTGTCATGAAGGTCTTAGATTTCTTTCTGAGGCACTTTTACAGGTCACTGTCAAAGTCAAAATACTAGTTGGTCCATTGACCTGTTATGGTGTATGCTTCTGTATATTGCTTTTCACCTCTATCTCTCAGACAGCAGCACAATAAGGTGAAATAATGTTAACTCCTCCTATTTGAAATAGGGTATTTTTTGTTCAGAAAATTGCTGTTCTCACAAAGTTATGTGATTGTTTGTTGCGGTTTGTAATTCACTCTTGTGTATAAAATTTCTTAGGGGGAAAAAAGAATAAAAAATTTACAATAAAGCAGTCACCAGCTGCAGTAAATCCATGAGAGTATGATAATTATTGGAACAATTGGCATCAAGATTGCAACACATTGGATGCAATGTTTGCATCAAATCAAAACAACTTGCACCAAGCAACGATCTGCTCCTCTTTTGATATGTTGAAAATCAGCTTTTGATAGAATATCTGATTATTAGAAAAAATATGGCAGGTATTTAAAAGTCTGCATTCAGAGCAACACAGATTTTGTCGCAATATAAGTAGACCCTTTTCTGCTTTGGAACCAGAAATATAGTACACTAAGCACACCCTGTTTTTCACAGGACCTTTGGGAAGACCTGGACCAGAATAAATGTTCTCTCTTTATGATTGTTTTAAATTTCTTTTAGAAACATTTCACTCCAACTATTTTTAAGAGATTCTGAATCTTTCAAGATGTGCTTTTTCTCTCTGTTTATTCCTCTAAAGGGGCTGTTCAGGTAACAGTCACTGAAAGCCTGATAGCACAGGCATATCATTAATGTTAGCAGGTGTGTTTTTGCAATGTAGAAAGCAACCTACTGTTTTCCTGCAATTCAATGAACTTTCCTGATTTGTGGAGAAATTTAGTGGATTTAATGGACTCACTTGATTTGGGAATTTTTGAGTGTCTGAACCTTGGAAAAGGTTTGCAGGCATTTTGCTAATTTTGCAAAACATTTCTGAAAATTTTTATTTTGATGTACTGAGATAATATTTAATGTCTTAGAAAGAATTATTTTCTGATAAACAAAAATCAAAATTGCTTTTTTTTTTTTCCTTAAATGTACTAATGTTTTTACTACAACTTGTGTTCTTCAAGATTATATGACAGGGCATTTCAATATCCGTGTCACAAACAGCAGAGTACTGTTGGGTGCTAGCTCAGCAGTTCTGCTCCGGTTGTGTGTAAGGAGATGCCTGCATCCTAAAATGTGTGTGCTTAGGCATCTACAGCTCCATTAAACCAGTGCTGATATTTCAGACTTTTCTGACACAAAATCATCCCTGCTACTAACAAATTAAAGTATGCTTTCATTGTAGCATATTTGTTTATGGTATCTAACAATCTGCTCTGCCTGAGTGCCTGGTACAGATGAAACCATTGCCTTCTGCTTGGCAAGTCAAACAAATGCCACTATAGGATTGTTAAGCTCTGATAAAACCATACATAAAAATCTGTGTTCCTGGACTCCTCTCTTCAGGGCATCTGTTCCAACCCTCCAAGCAATGAAGATGGAATTCTTCGGTTGATTTCTATAGAGTCAGTGGCTTTTTTCTGATGTCTGTCCATAGAGTCTGCCCTTGGCTAGAGTATTACAGAGAAAAAGCAAACACCCTGAGCTGGCTAATTAATGGAAATACTAAAAGCTTTCTGCCAGGGAATAAAATGTTGGCAAACAGGTCCCTTTAGGCTTTTTCTGAGAAGGCTGGCAAATGCAAGCTGTCTACGCATTTGGCTTGGGATAAAACACAACACTAGACATGGGCTCTTTAATTTTCTTTTTTTTTTTTCTTCCATGTAAAAAATTCTGCAATAGCTTACATGGCTTAGATTGACCTCAAGGCAATTATGCAGGGTGCAGGCCAATATGGAATTCACTCTGCACAATCATATGTTTCATATTGGGTTGTTATTCACTTCGTAACTCCAGAATATAGCTCAGGAATGGGTCCACAAAAGACTGCAGAGTTACAATTTCCTTCAAAGCAGATAAAAAAGGGAAAAGAGTATAGAGCCTATATTGTGAGGCTAAGACAGAGAAAAAAAGGACCATGGGATTTGAGTGGTATGGCTTCAAAACTGCATGTTCTGCAAAAAACCCAATCCTCCATTTCTCAATGAGATAGTTCTTTAACATGGCTCTAAGCTAACCTGTGCTTTAAAGCTGCAGATCTGCCCCTTACAGTGAGAACCAGAAGAGCTCACATGAGTTTTTTTTTTATTTTTCACTCACAGAATACAATAGACATCTATCTTCACAATATAATAGTGATTTGGTGTGCAGAAAAAGAGTAGATGATACCAATTTTTTCTTTTATCCACCAGCTATGATACTGAGGAGTTTTCCTTTGGAGCACCTCATCTACCTTGCTCCACTCCTCAACTTTAACTTATTTAAAATATCTTCAGAGAAATCTCTACCAACACTGAAAGGTTAGAGTAACTCTGTACATCCGGAAATGAAATTATGAGTCTGCATAAGAGAAAAATAGCCCATTTTGCCTTAGATGCCTGGATCTTTAACTGGCACCTGGGTTATGCCCCACTTTTAGATATCTGATCCCAATTATGATAGAATCATAGAATGGCTTGGGTTGGAAGAGACCTTAGAGATAATCTAGTTCCAGCTCCCTGTCATGGGCACAGGCATCTTCACAATGCTGTTTAGAGCCTCATCCAGCCTGGCCTTCAACATTTCTAAGGATGCAGCATAACCATCCTCATAGCAAAGAATTTATTCCTAAAACTAATCTAAATTTACCCTCCTTCAGTTTAAGGCCATTGCCTATTGTCCCATCACTACATGCCCTTGTGAAAAGTCCCACTCCAGCCTTCTTGTAAGTCCCCTCTAGGAAATGGAAGCCCCCTTTACATACAGCAGATATTTGTATCATGTCTTCTTCCATTTTAAGTACTCATCTCCATCTCATGGGGTCTGTGCTCTTTCTATTTGTATAAGAAGTTTCAGAAGTCCTGGGTTTGACCACACGTAGCATGGAGAATTTTCTGGTCTCAGTAATTAAAATTTCTGGTCTCTATGAAATCTTCTGTCACTATGAAATCTGATTCTCAGCCCAGTGCAACAATCCCAGTGGTCATTCCTTGTCATCCCCATCATCAGTCTGTCTCAGGTGCTCTAAGCATGAACCACTGAGTACCTCAAGTTGGGAGGAACCCAAGGAAGGGTTGGAAGGGTTCATCAAGTCCAATTCTCTGCTCCTCCCAGGGCTATGTAAAACTAAACTGTATGACAAAGGACATAATCCAGACAGTCCTTGATGTCACAGTAGGATTGCACCTGCACCTTGACAGCTTCATGCTCACTCTTATTTGCCGATGTAGAACTTTCTGTGCCCATCACTTAGAATATTAAATCATTCATTCCTTAGGAAAACAGAGCACAGAGTTCACACTATCTTAAAAAAGCATCATTCTCTCCTAAAATTCCATAGCCTTCCTAAATAGATTAGCCAGTGAATCTAGCTTCCTACTAGGACTGAAAATAGTTTCCCTCTCATAATTACCTAGTAAAAGTAAAAATAAATCCCAAGTATTGGTTTTCAGTCCAGTTTATTCACAACCCATTTTAATCTTGTACACAAACACCATCTTCAATCTTTATTTTATATTTGCTCTCAAAGTGCCTTTTTTTGGTCCTGTGGTGATTGCCACCTACTGCTGTTGACAATCTGTACTGTAAATAAATTAGACTAGACCTTGGCAAACTATTTAGGTTTTCAGATGTATGTTCACAAAGAATAGGCAGACATTTGGAAGACACATTTTCTCTAAGTGGCACAATATGCATGTGAAACTGTAAAATCAGTACAACACTCACTGAAAAAAGAGTTGATTTTCTGAAAAGTTTTCTTGATTGCATTTGCTTTAAAGTGGTTTTTTTTTATATAGCCCTAATTGATTATGGTCTTCTCTTTTGTGAAAACCATTAATTAAAATGACATCACACTCAGAATAACTTGTAAATAAAATGAACAGTATGACTGTGTTCTTATAATGAAACTTTTGACTAAAAAATAGAAGGAAGAAGTATGGAATTCTGCTTTAACTTATATGTGAGGCAGTTGCACAGAAAAGATGACAACTTTCACTTGGATTTGTCTTTAAGATAATAACCCACCCTCAGGAGTCTTCATTTGACCAAGGACTATGTCAAAGGTGTGGTATTTACAACTCCAATTATTAAAACTTACACACAGTTGGACCACTAAAAATAGTTTTTGTTTTACAGAAATTAGTTACTTTCTTGCTTTGTGGCAGTATGCAGCTTGTCTGAACCTAATTTATAATCTTTAAACTCAGATTTCTCAGCTGTTGAAGTGTTGTAAGTTTCCTAGAAGTTTGTTTTGGTAATTTTGGTACCTAGGGTAAGATTTTGGGAATAAAGAACAATTGGGAGCACATTGCTTGGGACAGCTTCTCCCACAATGTTTGCAAAGGAGGAATTAGCTATGGACAGCATGAGCTGTTATTACAGCTCAAGGGAGTTCTTCCCTGCAAGCTACAAGGCAATAAACTCATGCTACTCTCTAAAACACTTTAGGTCCCAGTTTTCTGGTGAAATGCTTTTTTCCTTCTGTGCTGTTAAAAGGACAGGTGATGACAAATTCTCAAGAGAAGATTCTCCCCTCTGGAACTAATTTCCACCAGTAATGCAGCAAAACCTGAAGGCATAGAGAAAAAAAATACCACCAGAACTGTCCAGACAGCCTTTTGTCTGTGGTAGATTAGTATGATATTTCAGTCTGCCCTTGGTTTCTGTTTGAGAATATGCATTTGCATTTATGCTTGCTGGGTAGTACTCAAAAAAAAAAAAAAAACTAGAGAAACTTGCTAAATTCAGCCAGCTATTGGTAAATAATTTTAAATCTATATTTTATTTGTTGGAAATACACTTAGACTATTAACAATAATAGTGTGTTGTATCTATACCATCAGAAATGTCTCGCTGGTTCACAGTGATGGAAACAGCCTAGAAAGACAGAAAGGGCTCAAATATCTTTCAGCTACTGCTCTACCTCAGCTCCTTCAGCCTAAACTAATATTTTTGTTGTGAAGGCTGGAGATGAAGACGAATTATTTGTAATTACTAAGAATATAGCTGTGTGATTTTATGTTCCATATTTTATAGCCACTACTGTGAGGATATAAGAATTGATTCCCATGCACACCAGATCTTCAGTTTAGTGCTTATTATTAAAGCTATGTGAAAGCAAAGGTGAAGATCACTTTTATGTTCTAAATTCTCCATACACTAAAAATCAAACAGCACAATAATTTAAGAGGATAAAAGTTCAGTAGAAGAATAAAATGTTGGCATGTTAGAGATAAGGGGAGTTTTTTTTTGGTTAGTGTCTGTTTGGAGTTATGTTTCATTTAAGCATTGAGAATCCCCACACAGAAACAACTCCTGTTCAGTTTGTTGTTATGCAGAGATTAAGTGCTTGAGGGGTACTGCTGTCTTGAGGAACCTTGATTTCAGACAAGGGATAGAAAGAGGAGAATACTATAATCTCCAGTTAACAAAAGACGCTGATTTAGTAAAGAGAGAGAAATCCCCAGTGAGTGGACCACAGCATTTTATAGGACCCTCATATGTTTCAGAGTTCACTGCCTGGGAGCACTACCTCAGCTCATAACGTGTATTTAAGCACACCAAAAATCAGGCACATTTATGATTCCCACCGATTTTAATGGACTTTCAATAGTCTGCATTCTTAACTGCTTTTTTAGAACAAAGAAAAGTAATCTAATCTGTGCTGCCCTCTGTATTAGCACTGTTCCTGTGCCTGAGGCAACCTGGGTATTTGAGTCCTTTCAGGAAAGATGAAAGATGGTGTGTACTGGTCAACTATCCCTTGCTAATAACGCCCTTTCTTTTTTTTATTATTCAGTAATCAAATTACAGTATCAAAAAAAGGAAACATGTTTCAAAAGAGTGGGCAAATCTATCCACACCTTTAAATCTTATAGTCCTTTGGAACGGACAGGTATTCAGGCCTCCTTGACCACTCTGTCCTTCATCTACTTTTCTTTGCCCCTCAAGAGTTTTCTCAGTTTATTGGTTTTTTGTTTTGTTGGGTTTTTTTGTCTCACGTATTTTTAAGAACTGGATCATTCCCAATAATGCCATGTATGCTGGAGTACTACAGACTAAGTAGATTTAAAAGCAGCTTGGTCTGCCAGCTATTTTTCATCAATTCTTCAGTACTTGTTCAGTGATATCTACCATGAGCTTTCCTTCTCCTTCCCATCTGCAAATTATAGAGATAAACCCAAAGACAAGACAGCAGCACATGTAAGGAGCAGCATATGGCCCACCAAACACACCCAATCCATGACCAATGGCAGATCTTCAGAGATCTTCAGAGGTCTAAAGATATCCAAAGATATCCAAAACTATCTAAAGATACCCAAAACTCAGCTGGACACAGTCCCAGGCAACCTGCTCTATCACAGAATCATAGGATTTGTTTGGAAGAGACCTAAAACATCATCTTGTTCTTTGGGCAATCTCTTCTATCTGAATGCTCTTGAGCACTGAGGTTGGACTAGATGTTCTCAAGAGATTTATTCCATTTCAAGAATTTTTGATTAATAATTAGAACCTTTAAATAATGTTTTTCATGATCATGCATATTCAGATTTGAAACAGGTTTATTACATGTGTGAAGAATAGCATTACTTTTTCTGATCCATAACAGATAACAAAAAATATCACGTATCTTTTAACTATGAAACTAAAGCAGAATTATCTGACTAATTAAACCAGTCCAAAAGAACAGAAAGAAATATTTCTGGCATCTTTAGTGTTAGAAGATTTGTTTTCACATGAGTAAGGACCTCTGGCTGTACTATTCACATCTTCAATGTACTACTGAAAGAAGCAGTCCTCCAAGAATCGGAGTTGGATATAGAAATGACACAACACTATCTCTCCCTGGGTAATGGAACTCTGTTTATGATCAACAATTAAATATAGAGATAGGGAGATAGGGATTTTACTTCAGAAACTCCTTGCTGCTTTCAGGATTAGGGTTTCAATGGGTGGTCCACCCATTCCAGAGGGAGAGAGTGAGGAGGGAGTTGCTTTTACCTTGTTTTACTAGGTTAGAACACTGAATTCCACTGTCTTGTTTTACATGTAAGCAGGTTGCACTCACCTAAAATTTCTCTATCAGACAGCCTTTGATCTTACTATGCAGGTACTAAAATGTGTCACTGGCTTGGATTAAAATATCTATAGGGCTTTCAAAACTAGCCTAGGAAAAGGACCTGTCAAAATTAAAGTATCAGTATCACTGTCAGTTCTGCTACTGTCTTTTACACTGAATACAAAAGATAAAATCACCTTAAACCAGTTTCCTCCCTTGCAAATTTCTAATGACACTACAGTGAAGTAATGGCATTTTAAAGCCTTTTTGATGGGTTCAAAATTAGTCATTAACATATTAGAACCTGCCGCTCTCTCTGCTAAAGCAATACAGATCTTTCACAAGGGCTGTAGTGTTAAAATTGATATAATTGTCGATTATAAACAAAAATGCTTTCTAAATATTAACAGGTTTTCTAAAATAAAACTTTTCTTTTGCTAAAATTTAACTTTGTAAGATATTCTTGGGCATAACAAACTGAAAGTTGAAAAATATATGTGACATACATACTAGAGAAAGAATCAACTCTGACTCTCTGCTCATTCTCAGTAAATTAATTTCCTCACTCTGACAAATACATCTTTTTCCCTAGATGTTTGCTCTTTCTAAATATTAAAGATCCTTAAAAAGTTCTCATTCCTTCTGCATGAAAAAAGTGTCACCAGCATCTGACATCTTGTCTCTTTAACAGAGACAGTGTTCAAAATAACAGAAGTTTTAGGGGGCAGGTCTGTGGGCACCCAGCATACCTAGTGAGTGGAATGATTACCTCAGAGAGTAGAATCACATTGATTTTTGAGATTTAGTACCAAGAATACAAGGGATCCATAATGAATTGTCTCTTCTAAAAAGTAGACTCCTAACTTATGCATAGAAAATTAATCCCCTCCAATTCACTTTTCTACATTTCAAGTGTCCTATGTGCCCTAACCCAAATGGTCAGTCTGGGCTCCTTTGGAATTTCTGAAAGGAGAGCAGTGCAGTCAGTATAAAATTCACCTGACCTATTTTATGTGTCAAATGGAGATCCCTGGAAAGGAGACATTGTCCCAACTCTAATTTTGCAGAAGTCACACTGGATTTACAGGAAAGGCATGCTCATTCTGGAACTGCCATTTAAACTTGTGAGATCAGTGTGGCAAAACAACACACTTCTTCCTGTGATTGTGGAGTTTCAAAAGACTATTTTGGACTCAGCTGGCTAAAGAAAACAAGATAGGTTACTCAAAATCTCTATTTTTAAAAATTTTTCATCAGCTTCTATAGTAATGGAGCATTTCTCAATGTCTTTCTATTATTTTGAAATACTATGATAAATTTTTAATGTCAGAGTTAAAAATTTCTATCTTATTAAAGTTCATAAACACTTATGCTTTAAACAGTTAGTACATAATACTGTAATTTTAATAATACTTACATCAGTGACTCATTTCTCTGCATTTCTTAATGTCATAATTTGATACCTTTAAACTTGGACTGCCTCTCTGCTTACTTGCTATTTCAATCTACAATTAAAAATTCCAATTAATTAAACACTATATAAAAATATGTCATTAAAGATTTTATATTATCTTTGAGCCCTGAAATCTGTGGAAGATTACTCAATTGATATTAGCCTGGGAATAGAAATTGCAAGTGTCTTAATCCAGCTACTCAAAATAATATATTAATATGTGAAATGATATTATGAGATAGTTAGATCAAATCTTATTTGCAAATGTTGTTCCAAAAGCAGCTCTGACAACCAAGAGAAGAAAGCAAACTAAAAATCCCTAATATATTTTAAAGATTCAAAATAATTTGAACTGAAGTTTTTCAAGAACCTGATTTTTTGGGCATAGGTGAGAAGCTGGAAATGGGTCTGCCACTGTATTGTATGTATTGCACAAGAAAAGCTGGATTTTAGCACACTGGCATAGGATCTTTTTAAAAGAAAACAATTTGGAATGTGTTGAGGGATTTTGAATGAGGAGTCGGAAAATATGAGAGAAAAGAAGAAGCAAAGGATTTTCTCTACTAGCAAGGCAC
This sequence comes from Rhabdornis inornatus, assembly GCA_013397075.1. Taxonomy (NCBI): domain Eukaryota; kingdom Metazoa; phylum Chordata; class Aves; order Passeriformes; family Rhabdornithidae; genus Rhabdornis; species Rhabdornis inornatus. Next base: position 747,917 of record VWZS01004065.1, read on the forward strand.
ATTTAGTTTATGGGAAATAACCAGGTTACTGAAATTTGTTTCACTGGCGCTGGTACATCTCTGGAAATTGGTGAATATATACAAACTTCTGGGTGTCTCTTGGGGTCAGTAGGTGAAAAGGGTATAGGCAAACAGAAATATGGACTTCTCTAAAAGGCTGGGACAGGAAAAAGTTGTTGGAAATTTGCAGAATGCTGTCTGAACACATTAAGTAATAACCCTGATAATTACAAAATAGAATAGAAAATAGAATAGAATAGAATAGAATAGAATAGAATAGAATAGAATAGAATAGAATAGAATATGAGTATTCATTTTGAAGTGACCTACAACAGCCCAGTCTAGCTGTTTGACCACCTCAGGGCTGGCCAAGTAAAAGTGTGTTAGTAAGGGCATCGTCCAAGTGCCTCTTAAATATTGTCAAGATTGGGGCACTGACTACTTCTCTAGAAAGCCTGTTCCAGTGCTTGAGCACCTCTTCAGTAAGGAGATGTTTCCTAACATCCATACTTAACCTCCCTTGCTGTTGCTTTGAATTTTTCCCCGTGTCCTATTACTGGAAACCAGGGAAATCAACACCTCCCTCTTCACTCGCCCTCCTTGAGGAGGAACCATAACATCATCTTCCACCTGTCTTTTCTCCAAATCAGACAAAACCTCAACTAGACCTCACAGGACATTCCTTCCAGCCCTTTCATCACCATTATTGCCCTCTTCTGAATGCAAATTGAAGGATATTTTTGATAGAGGCTTATAAGCAGGGAAAATCTTTTTTTGAGAGGTCTTACCTTTTACTAGACCAGTTGCTAGAAGTGAAACATTAACTCAGTTGTCAGGCACATGAACACTTCCTTGTATCTGAAATAGAAAAAAGAAACTTCAAACTTAAAGTTAAGACAGGAACAAACGTGCCAGTTGGTCTACCTTGAAGGGTCCAGTGGAGATTGGATGTTACCAGGGAAAGATGATAAAGTAATTATTTTCTAGGTAAAAGAAGGAGACAAGTAGTTTATAACTTGTATGACATAGAGCTTAATACCAACAGATACCCACCACTGCCACAGTAGATAACCCCACAACAGAAACATCAGCACTTATGGATCTCTCATCTGCACGTTGCAGGACGTAGCACATTTCATCCTGGGTAGTAGTGTCCTCGTGGTGTCAACACACGATAAGCCAGGCAACAATTACACAGCAGGACAAACTCGTGTAATCAATCAAGGGTGGAAACACCCCAGTGAAAATAAGGGAACATTTCTTACAGAACAGTAACTCTCTCTCCTGATCCTCAGTGAAGACTTAAAAATCACTCTGAAGAGTTTGGAATATTCGTAATTCTGTTCAGGACCAGAAACAATGAGGAAAACAGAGACTGATCTTCCCACATATTATATTCTACTTTCTCTGCAGTGACAACACACAATGTCTATTTGTCTGTGTCTCATGAGAGATAATTGGCCTCCATCCCTATTAATGCACTCTAAGATCTGTGCTGATTTTAAGGATAGCCCAACATAAGTACATGGAGCATTTTTTTCTTAAACTTAGCTTTGAGGTTTGAGGTTTGGAAGAGGGAAGTTAATGCCCAGTAGCTTGTCTAATTTTTTAATAGGTATGATTAGTATGATGACAGGTTCTATCTCCATTTAAATGGTTCATCTTCCTTACTGCTATAAGTGCATACATAAGAGAGAAAACTCAAAACCAGATCATTAAAATTCATGTAGTCAGTAAATTGTGACTTTTAAGTCCAGCATGCAGCAACATAGGTAGATTATGAAGATATCTAATCAACAGATAGACACATCCCTGAGACTTTTTTAATCCAGAAAACCTGTATTCCAATAAATATGTAAGGAATGTGGGCCATTTTTGGAGATTGTACATCTGAAACCTACATTTTTCAAAATGTGAGGCTTCATGAATCTTCATGGTCTCTGTGGCCTTTCTACATTGGGATTCCTCTTAACTCGTGCTCTCTAAATGGGAGGGATGGAAAGAGTTTGAATAGAGCTCAGGAACTACATTCCAATGCTTAACAAGCACAGTTACATCTGCTTAACAATATATTTTAGAAGGGTCCACCAGTTTAAATGGGTGTATCATTTCCAGAACTGTATCACCATGGAAACAGGAAAAGATCATGGTCTTTGCACAGCCCTTGTCTCTTTGTCTTCTTGTATTGAACTCCACGGGGGAAACTTTCAGTTATCTTTATTTTACAACATTTTACAGGGTCATTCTACAAAAAGGAGCAATTAACTCACCAGAAATACCTCTAAGACTTTTAACAAAGCAAGTTTTAGAAGCTGGCATCCATGGCTGGTTTTCTATAGGCATGATATTATCTTTTGACTCTTTTAGAGGAAAATACCAGAAGTTAGGGTTTCTATTTCTCAGATGTAAAAAAAACCCAACTGTTTAAATTTCAAAATGTAGGGAACTTTTTCCTGGAAACTTCTCTGTATTGATTACACATGTGAGTTGATCATCCATGTGTAAAATTTGGAGCAGCTCTTTCTGGGTGGTGCTGTTTCAACAATTTTACTTGAATTTCATGTATCTTTATTTGAAAAGATTCCTCATGGGGGTAGAATTTTTTGACAAAGTTAGAACAAAATAATGGAAACAGCCTTTCTCATCTGTGTTAGAAAAAAATCTATATATAAGTAGGCAAATTGCTTCTTTAATATCTTCTAAGTTTTCTGAAATTTCTTATGCCTTATGTCTTTATTTCCACCTTCAAAATTTTTCTCAACTTTTAAAGAGTTTAAAGAACACTTTAAATTCTCCATCTTCCCAACTAACTTTTTTTAAATGTCTCATTGTCTCTCTCAGCTTCTTAATACACAAGAGCTGTTAAAACCACAGTTCCTTGACTGAACAAAGAGTACATTTTTTGCGTGATTATTTTTGTTTTATTTTTAACCAAGCTTGGTTTATAGTACAGCATCTACTATCATTCAAGGACAATATCAAACCTAAATTGATAGAAAATAACATTGATCCCAGCAGGACAATGGAACTGTCTCCCTTGTTTTAAATAAACCATAAATGACCCTAGCTAGAAAAATTAAACAGCAAGTTGATTAAGGCAGAGTGCAGTTATCTTGAGCTTTTCTGTACCATTTCCTTAATTTCCCTGGCATTATCAACATTAAGATTTATTTCTGTTAGGTAGTCATTTTTCTTCTCTTTTGGCAGCCTGCTAGCCTTGAACACAGCATTGCTAGCTGTGACTCAGTAGATGTTTCTTGCAGCTAATTTGGATCATTTCAGCTTGTACATGTCCAGTCCTGTATTACAGCTATCATATTTTCCCTGATATGCTGTAAAACGAAAATGAAGATCAGTCAGACTACAGGGTACAGTAGGCTGTAAAGAGCAATGGATTTAATATCATTGCTCTTGTGTAATTAATATCAAGAGCAATTCACTGTGAATAATATGTATATAAATTTCTGCTCCAAGTTCTGGCTTGGAGGTTGTTTTCTTAGATGGTACACTAATACAAATGAGCAGGACATATTTTTTTATTGGCTAATCATTAAATTAACAAGACTGGGTGGTTTTAGAAGCCAATGTCATAAACAAATGGACTTAATAAACAGGTGTGTATGTTTTGTTTCAGATGCTGTTTTAGTGGCTGTTCAGGTTGTTAAATGATACGTAATATTTTATACCACAGAAGACAGCTCAAGGAAAAAAATAACAAACACGAGACCCTAAAGATGCTATTTGAAATGGCAGTTCTTTGTTGAAAGAGTCATTAAGGGCTAAGCTGTGCTTTATACTTTAATAGAAATATGTTAGAGATATGACAATGTACTACTAGTGCCTGCAAATAGGATTTTGCCCTTTCTTATTCCTTCCAAGGATCCATCCAGCTTATACAGAGAATGCTCTCAGCAAATAAAAGCTAAGCCATTGGTTTCTCAGGGATGCTGTTGATGGTAATTAAATTGGGCCTTATATTGTCCTCTGAAAACTTCCCCTTTCATACTCCTGTAAACAAATCTCAGATTCATGGTCTAATATATTACTGAGGTAAATCTGGAGCAAATTCAATGATCTCCAACCGTCAAGCATCTTCTCAGTGAAAGTTCAGGGTAAACTCACTGAAGTCATTGGCATTGTTTTGAGCTCCTACAGCTATAAATGAAAGTAAACTTGATATTAAAAATTACATTGTTAGTAGAAATAATATGAAAGAAGTCCCTTCAGCCATGATCCTAATAATTCAAACGTGTAAGTTTTTTTTCACTATTTCATTTACTTTAAACATGCCAAAGTTGCCAAAGCAAAGCTATGACACAGTTTAAGTACAGAAGAGAAGGGAAAAAAAACCTGCAGATTTCATTTTTACCAAAAGAACGAAAATATCTAAAAGGAAATATGAGAAGGATACTGAAGCTAGAACACCAGTGTTGATAAAAGAAGAGCAGGAACTGACTATTGGTGGTGAAGGCCACATATTTCCTTTCACTATATTCTAATATTTGTGGTGGAAAACTGAATGAATACAATGGACATGTCCCATAGTGATGAAAAAATATATCCTCTTTATTCTATCTTTAGTTTTTCTGTTGTTTCAGTTACAATTTCATACAATTAACTTGAAAGTATTATAATAAAGGTGTGTCCTCCTGTTTAAATTTTACTTGGGTAATAACATTCATGGTGTTATAAAGTCTACCAAGAAGCAAAGCTGAAGGATGAGAGAGTGGTATAAAAGTAATATTCTTTGAGGGGAATAATATGAACCATATTGTGCATACTTAATCGTGAATCAATTCAGTGAGATTTGTGCCAATTTAATAACACAGTAAACACTGGTTGATGAAAACCAAATTGAAGAGAGTTCTTCTTCCTTGTTTCTTTAATAATGTCCTTTAAATTATCACTGCCAGTATTTCCTTTCTTGAGGGACAATTTTGAGGCTTTGTGACAAAAGATGAAACCTTTATTGTGACAAGACAAAAATAGTTTCTCTCTAGCACAATCCACCATTTCCAGCAAATAAATTGAAAGCCTGATCGGTGCTGCCACTCCACATATATTGGGTTTGTGTGGCAAAGTTTTGGTATTGGGGGCAAGGCAGGGATGGCTTCTGTGACAAGCTTCCAGAAGCTTCCCCCATATCCAAGGGAATCACTGTCAGACAGCTCCAAGACGGACTCCCCTGAAATGCTGCACCCATGGAAGGGACTCATGCTGGAGCCCTGAGTGAAGTGCAGCCTCTAGGGAGGATTCCCTTCAGAGAAGTCCCTGAAGGACTGCCTCGTGTATGTGGGACCTCACTCTGGAGCAAGGAAGGAGTGTGAAGAATCCTCTGCCGGGGAGGAAGAACTGGCAGAGGCAACAGGACCACAGCCCCCATTCTCCTTCCCACTATGCAGCTGATGTTGGGAGAAGGCAGAGAAAAGGGGAGTGAAGTTGAGTCTGGGAAAAAATATGTGAGGGATTTTTTTTTCAGTTAACATGTCATAAGCATCTCTTGGAGACAATCCAAAACAAAAATTACAGTAGGTCATATAATCATTAATTATTTCCAGCTCTACCAATTCTGTTTCATTTACAAATGCAGCAGAAATCTGTGGTAAATTACTGCCTGTGCATTTTGTGGGGTTGATCATATGCATATATAGCCATACTTTCAGAAGGGCTTATAGCTGTGCAGATGCAAACTTGAGCCAGAAATTGCTGTAAAATAATGCACTGAATATGTGTGGGAATATATGTGGAAAAGAGAAATGTTGCTCTGGAGTGTTTTTACAACCAGATGTTGATATTTCTATTAAAAAAATAAATTGCATAATTCCCGGAAGGAGCTTTTCATGCAAGACTTTAAAATGGAAAGAAAATTTATGATAATTTTATATGTTCCAAATAATTTAATTATTTCAGTTGCAAATGAACTTATTGTTAATGAAGTCCACAAACAGCAAGGCTAAGCTCTAAATTATATCAGAATGCTCAGATCCTTTTCAGCCAAGTTCTGAGTATCTCTAAGTCTGGAAATTTTATAATTTCCCTTGTACGTCTTTCCAAGCATTTGCCTGTTTGTCAGGCAAGACAATGAAGAGGTTTATTTGTGAATAGGTTTATGATGAAGAGGTTTATTTGTCTGGAATTTCCTGTGTTCCAGCATGTGTCTTATCCTATACACATTCATTTGCTAGCTGAAGGGGGCAATAAACTCTCTTTCTAAATTCAGAGAATAATTTAGTTTGGAAGGACTTTCAGAAGCCCTCTAGCCTAACCATCTTCTCAAAGTGGGTCAAATTAGAAAAAAAAAAAATCCTTATATTTACTGGAATTGTATTTGCTGCTATTGAACTTCATAGGGTTTCTGCCAGTCCACCTCACCAACCTGTTCAGTCTGAGAGTGTTCAGTTAATGGCTTTGCATGCTAACATGCCTCTACTTTATTAAGAAGCATCTAGTTCTTCTCTCCTCATTGAAGGTAAATGTTAGGAGTATCTGAATCTAGACAATGTGAATCTCTCTTCTAAAACGGAAAAGATGATCTTGATTCTATAAAGCTGAATGTTTTTCCCAATCCAAAATATCCCCTAAATATCTCCTTAGATCCTTTAGTCCAGTTCTAAAATAAATAAATAAATAAATAAATAAATAAATATAAATGCAAATATTTAGCAGACATGCATAAGATTTTTGCCTATTTTGAGATTTTTGCCTATCCATGTTCATGTACAAAGCTGTTTAAAATATCCAGAAAGTAAAAACGAGGCCCTGTATCAGTACAGGTATTTTTATAAAGGCAATGATGTAGTTATCACCATGCCATGTAGCCCAATTGATAGCAGTATTCAAAATTAATGGACTTTGTAGTGCAGTGGATTAATGCACTCTGTGCATATTACATAAATCTTCCTGTCTGAAATTTCATATGGAATCCAGAACTAGATCAAATGTGAATAATGGACGAAGACTTTTCAGTCTCTGGGCTTTACTGAAAATTATACTTTGACATTATTCAAAAATAAAATTTATAGGCAGGACAGGTTCATCTAGAATTCAGCAGTTTATCCTAAGAAAATACAAATATATGGCTAATATATTTTTAACATTTTCCTCATTAGTCTCAGTAAATATGTTCTTTAGTGTGTTTTATGAAACGTGATTCTAAGCGGTTAGAAGGCTTTAGTTTCAAAAGGAATGTGCTTTAAAATGTTGATTATGTTATTATTTTCTGTGCTATAGTCAGTTATCCCTTGACCTTCAAAAAATATTTGAAGGCTGGAAATGTATGAACTAAATTCTGCTCTCAGAAAACCATGCGAAGGCTCAAAACAAATAAATAATTATGCCTCTTCGGATTTATATAGTTATATAAGAAAAATCAGAATTCAGCATCACATTTCAATTTCTGCAATGGAAAACAATCTAAATCTGACAGAAGAAATAATTCCTATAAATAATACAGATTTTATTCTATAGCATTATTTTATAGTATTAATTTATTTTGATAAAATTTAAATTAGTCCGAAACTCAGTGTTTATTATGAGCTTTTTTGGTGTTAGAGGGTTTCTTTAAAAAGTGAAGCTTCTGCATCAAAACCCTATGAAATGCACATCTGTTTCCAACAGTCTCATTGCTCAACATATTTAGATACTTATATGGAGAGGTGATAGTCTTTTTCATTACTGTCAAAATAAGTATCCATTATAATGAGCCATTTCAGCTTCCCACCCCTGCCCTGGAAATTATCTTCTCTTCAGTACCCTGGAGCAAAGCCGGCCATGCTTGCTTTCTCTGCTAGCTAGGATTTTCCTTACACAAGGAGAATTCCCAGGAGTTTTACTAGCTCAGCATTAAGATAACAGATCAGTGCAAAGAAGCTATATCAGGAACCAAAGGTTCAGATCAATACAGTTCGTATCCCATCACAGTACTTGCAATCTTACTTGCAAATTGTCTTCTCAATTTTTTTTCTATTTTCTTTATAATTGCATAAACATTATTATTTTTTCATTTTAATAATGGCTGAAGGTTTCAGAATGTTGTTTCAGAATGAGGTTCTACTTAAAACTACTACTTAAAACATCCTTTTTTACATGTTGGAAAAAACTACATCACTGTATTCAGCTTCCAAGTACTGTTCTACCAACATTTTTATAGAAAACTTTTAAGAAAATTGTGCTCACTGCTGCCTCCTACTACCAGGACACTATACCTTACTCTCCACTATTATGTTCTTTGCTATATAATTTAAGTCAAAGAATCATGGAGTTATTAAGGTTGGAAAGACTCTTTGAGATTACCTAGTTCAACTTTCTGCAAGACCAGCTTCAAATCCAGACCAGGTTTCTCAGGGATGCACTGAGACCCTTAACAATGATGGAAACTCCATAGCCTCACTAAGAAATCTGCTCCAGTGCTAAATTACTCTCATCACAAAAGTTATCATACTAATATCCAAACTGAAGTTTCCTTTTTGCCACTTGTATTTTTACTGTGGACCTCACAGGTGAGTCTATCTATCCACTCTATCATTATTTCCTTTGTTTTAACAAAGACAGCTTTTTTTTTTAACCCAGCTAACCATTTTCAGCTCTCTCAATGCCTCCCTGTAGGTCATGTGCTCCAATCACTGATCTTCTTGGTGGCTGCTGCTGGACTTTCCTCTGTATGTCACTCTCATACGAGGGGGCACTAAACTAGACATTGTACCCTAGATGCATTCTTGTGGTAGCTGAGCTAGAGGGGATCACCACTTTCCTCACCTGAAGGAAGTTTCTTATTGTCCAGTATCCTCAAGTCCTTCTCGGCAGCGCTCTTAATTCATTTAAGCAGCTGTATTAAAACAAACTGGAAATTTATGGGATTGGTGTGTGACTCCTGTAGCAAATACAGCTAATGTCTTCCATAAAAACCAAGACTAGTGAACAGAAGACTTCAAGCAGGCTTCAATCACTGTTTCTTTTTAATCATACTGACCAGTAGAGGCTTGATACAACTTCACTTTCTCCTGTGATCTCACCCCTAATCATCACTCATAAGGTCTCAGCAAACATGGCCTGTTCCTTTGCAGAGCTCCATATGTATTATCCAAGCAAATGCTATCTATCCATATCACACATGTGCATCCGTCTTTGCATTCATCCATCACTGCACTCTGTTTTCGCAAGCTGTCCTGCCAGTAATTGCATAGTTCTGCAGTTGTGCACAAACATTCAGGAAAACCTTTTAGTTATTTCCATGCAGGTGTTAACAGGATGGGTTTGGGTTTGCAGTTTCTTACAGGCCATTCCAATTGTCTGAATTACCAGATCATGGGCACTTAATATTCTCATGCTAAATGAGTATTGTATTTTAATTTCCATTTCTTTTCATGCCTTTAAATATATTCTCCTTCAGAATACAGTGTTCAAAATTTGGAGTTAAAGGCATTTAGTTGCATGGATCACTTTTATTCTCCAAGCTTAAGATATTAGTCTTGCTTTTTTTCAGTCATATGGTACGTTCCTGTATTGAAAGGTTTATTGCAATCCTTGTGCCTAGATTACGCTGCCTTATGAAGGAGACATATGGTGTCACAATCTGGAAACGGGATGGAGACCACCAGATCATGTCACATGTCTCACATAACAGCTTCTAGTCACTAGTAATATAAAAGTGAAAAGATCTTCTAATCTTTACTCAATACTTCAAGCCATACAGTTTGGGCTTGGTGTTGTTTTCCATCACATTTCATTTTACCTGATAAAACTAAAATTAATGTAGAAGAAACTGAAAATTTTCAGTTGCATTCTATTTGCATTCTGTGGTTGGTACCTTTTCAATGTTACTGTATTGTGATATATAGATCTATCACTTCTGTTTCTGTGCTCTAAATTTCAAGACTTAAAAAAAAATGATTAATGTAGATATTAGCATTCTCGTGGGCCTGGCCATCAATATTTCATCTTAGGTAAACAGCAGTTTTGCCTAATTTATTGGTTCTCATTATGTCTGGCATGTAGAAGCTAAATTCCCCTCTGCAAGGGAAATTGCCCATCTGCCTGGAAAATGACCTTTTGTGCTCTGCAAATCAGTAGGGACACAAATCAAAAGGGACACAGTTGGTTAATATTGTAGAAAAATTACTTCATTTGTTACTAACTAAATTGTCATGAGTTTGACCCATTTTGAGATTAGTTAACATTTGCTTCCTTTCTCATGTTTCATGCATAATTCATTTGGATTCTCACTATACTTGCGCTATGCTTCTGGAGTGGGGATGTTTTGTATAGTCACTCGTAGAAGCAATAGCAACACATTTGTCCAAGTGTCATAGTGAACAATGAAACCTCATTATATGCCACTCAAAGAGCTGAATGAAAAGTGATGCAATTTTATATCCAAATCTTGGAAGGTGAAAGACAGAAAACAAGTTTTTTGTTCCTTTGATTGTCTTCCAGTTTGATTTGTTCTCTGAGAGTTCCCACAAAAGTCAATGTCAATATTCCTGTTTTGATCCTGCTCTGCTGGAGGTGTTGGGAATTTCACCAGTGATTTCACTGTGAACAGGAATAAACTGCAAGTGAATAAAAATTGCTCATGTGTAAGAGTTTACAAGATAAGATCACCAAGGGCAGAGACTGTCAATTTTGTTTGCACTGCACAGTATGGAAGATATTCTTCATACTACGCTAAAAAAATACAAGAGAGTTGAACACTGCATGCTACACGACATTGCTGTGCTGCAATCCCCACCAAATGAAAGGCCAGTGCACACACAGGAAAAACAGGCAATATGAACAGTTCAGTTTGGCTACTGAAGTGTACATAGGACATCATAATTTCTAATTTAAAAAAACCCTCCAAACTGAACATTTGCATCCTCTCTTTGGACAAATGGCTTTTTCCTTGCCTCTTTCCATTTTGCCTTGTCTACATACCTGGTTAGTAGTTACCTCTTTGCTGCTATGGTGATAAAGTGCCTGTGCCTGCCAATCCTAAAGACAAAGAAAAATAATTTCACCCATGTATTGATCATATTCTAAATATTTAAATTCCCTGCAGTAACACCTTTCTTCTCAAAGCTTAAGTTTAGTGACATTCCATCAAATCCAAACCTTTCATAAATAAAATAGAAGAACCAAATGTTCATTAACATAAAAACTGTCAACAAAGCAGGCAGTATAAACTAGACTTTCTTAAGGTAAGACCACCCTTACCATGGAGTAAAGGAACAGAAGCATCAGTGTTCACTAGGTTTAGCTGTCCCTTCACCCAAAATTCATCTTAGAACACAAGTCACTTCTATGGGTGTCAGGTGAATCAAGGCTTCTCAGCAGTGTAAATTGTCTCTATCTAGGCATTTCATCAGAAAAGTTATATGTGATCAAAGATGATAAAAACTTTGTCATCCAGGAGTTAATCCAAGGATGACAACGTAAAAACATAAGCATAAGCTTTGCCATGTCGATATAAGGCCATACTGTCAGTCATTGTCAAAACTATAGAGCGGAGCAGCACATCACATCTTTTCCTGTCAAAATGTTCCTTCTGACAAAGGTCAGTGCCTTCATGACATAAATCTGTTATCCTATTATTGTCATAAGTATCACAAGAAGAAAGGAGTCAAATGTTTGGAACAGATAGAGTCAATGCAACTTAATTCAGGAAAGGGCCATATTTCCCACTTCCCTTTGTCAGGCTGCCAGCCATCAGCATGAGCTTTCCCTCTCGCAATCTGTTTGTGTTCCAGTGAGTAATAGCTTTTTACTGGCCTGGAAAATGACTATCCCATTACTAGCAAAGTGCATTCATAGGATCAAGAGCCTTTTTGAATAGCTAAGTACATTGTGCCCTTTAAATAGACCAGATTTCAGATGAAAGCCTTAAAACTATGGCCAATCTGTTGGAAAATTAAAAATATAGTAAATCTAGGGCTGAAACCAGGCATATTTATGAGCTACTCAAATATACAGTCATTCGAAGTACTTTTTTACTCAGTAGAATTTATGAGAGGTTTTTTTCTTCATAAGAAGCAACATCTCCAATAACTCATGCACATTTTTAATAGATGGAAATTAAAATATATATATATAATATCTGGCAAAATTTATCTCAAATTGTTCACAGCAGTGTTTAGTTTCACATCTATTTGAAAAGACACCAAATCATCACAGAAATATGTGCATGACTCTCTTCCCAGTAATGCAAAGGTGAACTGGGAGTAAATGGAACTGAAGTGAATAAATGCACATGAATTTAAAATTACAGCAAATGGGAGCATTGAGGATACTGCATAGGAATATAAATTGGCTAAAACACATAGACATGCATAACATGTGTGAGGAATTAGAAATTATAGATATCAAGTTTTCTGGATGCCTGTTTCACGCAACGAACAAGACCGGGCTAAAATATGGTTCATAAGTTGCATTCATGTGATCCATGTGACTAAAGATTTTGCTTAGAAATAATCATAATGTAATAGCCATGCTAACATAAACTTAAGTAAATGGGGTAAGCAGTGACGCAGAGTTCACAATCTAGTGTAAATTGCAGAGCAAATTTTAGTGTAGAGTTTGAAGAATATGATTATTCAGCCATGGAATACAGAATTGCAGCGTTGGAGAATTGATTGGACTATTTTTCATCTCTTACTGGTTAGCTTTGTGATCCACAAAAAATTACTTTTTTTTCCTGTTGAAAATCAAACAAAAGCTTTGTAGTTGTGATACATAAGCCACCTGCTGGTCCCTCCTTCTGAGTGAAGGGACCTCCAGAACTTACAATTCTAATAACAGGAATTTGAAAAAAGAATTATAGAAAAAGTGTATTTATTTCTTGCTTGTTCAACATCTTATCCTTTTTTTGAATATGAAAATGGAAAAAAATACTTGAGAACAAAATTGCCACCAGTTTAGATAAAATAGAGAAAACATAGTCAATCCTGTCTTTACTCCCTAGAGGAATTAATTTAATGCTTCTGTCCTATCCACTTCTTTTTCAAATACCTTAGTGCCGGTCTTGCCTCCTCCTGCATTTAGTAATACTGGAGAAACTTTCCTGGTGAGTGCCACACCACTTTGCAGTTTTCAGAAAACTAATATATTTCCCCACAACTTTCTTCCTTAAAATATTTTATGGATTCCAGCTGTAGCTCTAACCTCCTCTTTACTCATGCTCCCTGTAAGTGCTGTTTCTCTACAGCGTAGCTGGCAGATGTCAATGCTTTAATAAACTTGGAAACAACCTAAAGGGAGCAGCAGGCATTACAGGCTTGTGTAGGGAGGTATAGGATGTCCCCAGAGAGAGGAGAAGACTGAGTGAGACCTTATTGGGGGTCTTCAACATCCTCATGAGGGGAAGCAGAGAGGCATGTACCAATCTTTTCACTTGTGATGAGTGTCAGGGCTTGAGGGAATGGCATGAAACTCAGTCAGGCGAGGCTTAGGCTGGATATCAGGAAAAAGATTTTTTCCCCCAGAGGCTGGCTGGCCACTGCAATGGGCTCCCCAGGGAAGTGGTCACAGCAGCAAGCCTGAAAGAATTCAAGAAGTGTTTGAACAATTCTCCCAGGTACATGGTGTGGCTCTTGGAGGTGGTGCTGTGCAGGGCCAGGAGCTGGACTTGATGATCCTTATGGATCCCCTCTAAATCAGCATATTCTATGATTCTATGACTCTATGAAATCTTTTCACTGGGATCTTCCACTCTACAGGAAGGTACTGGTACAGTAGTTCTGAATTATGCCATAAAATTTAAGCAAAATGAGGCACAAAAGGTGAAATGGCTACTTGGATCTGAAACAAGGAGCTTGGTCTCCATGGGCAGCAAATTTGATGAGAAGGTCAAGACTGACCTCTGCATTTGCTGTTAGTTACTAGGAAATAATGTACTTTAAAAGGGTCTTAAACTGGGTGCTGTAACTTATGTGTTTATTCTGTAATAACTGGGATGGTAAGAACAGTTGCATTGAAGTGCAGGTTGTACTTTACAGACTCATGCCTTCAGCCTTTAAGGGCATACCCACATAAGGAAACTGAAAGTAAATCCATGATAATTCAGCTTCTTACTTTTAGGTTCTTTCCTCCCTCCCAGAGCAATTAGTGTTGCATACCCGAATTGCTGAAAATAAATGTCTAAACCTATCTCTATAGTACTTCATTAGGTTATTTTATCATAGAAACACAAAGGCCAAGGTATTTGAGTGAGAAGTTCTCCAATTAAAACTGAGATAAATTTTTCAGGGTGTAGAGACTAAAGCACAGTAATTTTTACTTTTTTGCAAAGTCAGGTATGAAGCCTCTTTCCTAAGTGTTTTCATGGGCCATTTCACAGGTATCTTGTAGCAATGAGTTTTAGAAGCTCAATAAGAAACTTATGAAGAAATAAGTTTTTTTTAAAAAGCTTTATATTTTCTTTCCTTCAAATCTATTCAATTCCCCTTGCTCTTATATTATAACTGAAACTTGAGTAGTAATGGCAACGATTCAATCTTTTCATCTTTCTTGGAATTATATGCCTTTGTTTTTTACTGATTGTCCTAAAATTATGCATGAAGAACAGTGAGATGATATAATATTTTAATACTTTTAACTTATATTAAAATCTGTAATTTTTAGTTTCATTAATCTCAGGTCTCAGTTAAATATGAAAAGCAAATAATGATAACCTTCAGTAATGATGAAAAAAGCTGTGGAACTAAAAAACATCTTCCGGCAATCTGGAGAGAAGGTTCAGCTATTGTTTAGAAATTAGTTGTTTTATTATTCATTAAAGATACAATCAGAAAGCCTTTCAATCATTATTAATTTCCTCTATCATTTCTGATGTAATATATAGGAAAGTTTCATATGCTGATCAAACTTGGGACAAAAAAGGTAATAATAGCAGCAACTAATATAATAAATATTTATTTATTTAATAAAAATTTGAATGTTCATCTACAGATGGGGTTAACAAAATTCTGAGGAAAAGGATGGATATCTTGATTTGTTGCTGGTACATGAAGTTATCATTAGACTGGTTACCTTCATATATTCCACAATCATAGTTTTCATCACAGTGTTTATTTATACATATATATATACACATATGTACTTTTTTTTTCCCCTTAGGAAGTTGACAGCATTTTCAGAGGATTTTTTCAGACATCCTTCTGGCTTTATTAAGGTAGGAGTACAAGATATGGGCTCTATATATTTTAAAACTCTCTGTCATCAACTTTGATGCACAGCTAAGAATAAAATCAATCAAGCATTTGTGAAAGGTAGGTTGTGTCAGAGGGGAATAAATGTTGTCAAATGAAAAGAGTGGATAAAGTTATAAATTTTATGCCTTAAAATGATAGAACCAGGTGAGCTGGTTTTGGAGGTTTATGTCACCATTATCTGCACCAGATTTCGGGTGTTTGTGCATCCACTGAATATGAGAAGAGGAAGGACAGAGTTCCTGTATGCACCACTCACTTGTATTTCCTTAGCTGTTTTGCTCCTATTGCCATGACCAGACTCTTTATCACAGAATATTCCAAGTTGGAAGGGACCCACAAGTGTTACCTAACCCAGCACTTGTGAATAGCCCTACTGGGAATTAAACATGCAAACTTGGTTGTTTTAGTACCATGTTCTAACCAACAGAGCTAATCTCAGGGTTAATTTGTTAGTGCTCATCACAGTCAGGCCATGCATGTGTGGAAGAGCTGCTTCAATGAAAAAAAAAACCCACAAAACCAAACAAGCAAACAAACAAACAAACAAAACAAAAAACAAAAGAACAAAAACACAAACAAAAAAAAGTAGAATTCAATAGTCTCATTTCTTTATCTCCTTGAAAAGCAACACCTCTCCCTTCTTACCTATTAGACGTGATAGGACTCAGGTTATAATTCAAGTGCCAGAATCTGTTTGGCTTGTATATGGATTTGTCACAGGTTCTTTTGGAAATCATCTCTTTAAACTTCTGATACTTTTTCCACCTCTGGTACGTGGAAATGTTTGTAAAGTTTGGGCAGCCTGGCCCATAATGCTGTCCATTATGGACCAGGCTGCCCACAATCCACCTGTCTTTTCTGATAGACATAATTTCTAGAATATGTCTGCAAATTTAAAAGATATATGTATTCTCATGCACGATATTTTCACTAGCTAGATTTTGACTGGATCAAGGATGGCATTAGATATGTATTTCCAGCCAAGAAATAGCCAATATTTTCAACATTTCTCATCAAAGTGCAAAAGTCCAAGTTAAAATCAGAATCATCTGTTTGTAATTAGCAATATGTGGTTTAATCTCAGGGGGTTTTACAGGTCATTCATGTGAAGGAAACAGCTGGGACAAGAAAGCTGCATATTATTTATTAGAAGTCAATTAAATATTTCACAGTGAAACTAACCATGCTTCCATTCTATCATGCAGTTCTGCACGAATATACTGAGAAAGTGACAACTGTAATTTCCTTACTTGCTAGTTATTCATATTAATTTTGTTATTTCATGTTTTAATGAAATTATTTAAAACTCTTGAACTAGATTGGAGCCAATTAATGAATTTCATACAGGCAGAAAGATGATCTGTATCTATGCTCCTTTCCTGCAGAAAGGAGTCACCCCAAGAAGGCAGGAAGATGGATTGAGCATCCCCTTGAAGTACAAAAGAAATCAAACAGAAACTTAAGTCTGGTTTTAAAATTGAGGAAATTCTTTAAAATAGATATTTTAACTTTCATCTTTATGGTTTGGTTTGGTTTGGTTTGGTTTGGTTTGGTTTGGTGGTCAGGTATTTTGTGGGGTTTTTTTAGGGTTTTTGTTTGTTTTGTTTATGTATATTATAACAAAAATTTCGGTTTTCATAGGACTCCTGGCACTGCAGATTTTAGAAAAAATTCGGAGAGATGTGAGCAATGAAGTAAAACTAAGAATATTTCATAGACAATTTATAATAACATCTATAAAGATATTTATGGAATCAAGGACTTTATTTATTATCTCAGCCTTACCCCTATTTACCCAAGTCTCCATAATTTTCGTGGAATCCCTCTTCCTCCCTTCAGCCCTAAAATGGTGCAAATTTGATAAAACAAAATTGTATAAAAGGGAGGGGGTCTTCCTGTACTCCATATTTTCTCATATAAACTGCCATGGTTTTTTTTGCTTATTTTTAATGGTGCATTCCAGATAGGTTTTGCATTAAATCATAACTAATGGTCTTGGACAAAATTGCTCTAGTCTTTTTTTTGTTTGTTTACTTCTCCATCATCCACCCAACAGACGAGCCATTGAGAAAAATGTGTAACATCCCTGACATTTAGAAACCTTAGTAGAAAAAGCATGTGCTATAGCTACCCACTCAGTGAACATATGTGGAACAGTTTGTGTGTAGAATATAGTGTCAAAAATTAAATCCTTGTTTTTGGCTACTACATATGCAGAAGAGTCAAGATTGCGTGGAACAGATTTTTAAGAGTGTTGTACTGTGTGAGCATGATTGTCACTATGGCCTTAATAATGTAAATGCCCAAAGCGTGGTGAGATACTGTTTGGGACTTTTGCAGTCACAGTCTATCTCACATGTCCAGTATCTGCTGCCTCAGCCTGTCCTGTTTACAGCAGGCTTGTGGCTGCTCTTACCTATGTTGCTAACATCAAATCTTTCAGGAGCTTGCACTCGCAGAGCTGAGCTCCACTATGTTCCTCACACATCCTACACAAAATCCCCGTGGTAGAAAATGGACAGAAACAGCATTACCAAGCATTTTGCTTAGTACAAATATGTCTAAATCCAAGCACTTTAAACTTTCTGATCAAAGAGAATTAATTGGAACCAGGATTGAGGGTGTTTAATATTACAAGAATTCAAGCTGTGCAAAGAGGTGCAAAGAATTCCTTTGTGAACCGATACCATGAGGCTACAACCAAATCTGCAATCTCAGCTACCCTATGATGCCATACATATGCAAAGGGTCCCCAGCCCAAAACAGGGGTGGCTGATGCCCAGCACTATGATATTTTCTTCTCTTTATTGATCTCTGCAGGTTGATTTTGGCACAATCTGGTCTGCACCCTGAGATCTTCACAGCTGGGAAAGAGTCTGGTTTGCCTTGAGAGGCATCACAGAGCTCCCAGCTAAAGGTCAAGACTCTAATTTAACATTGAAAGACCAAGAAGGAAGGAGACAGAATTTCCTAGTGGTATCTATCCAACTGTTTCTTAATGCAATCAAGTCATGGCAAAATGATGTAGTCACTCAGAACAGGAAAGAGACACATACTGAGTCCTCTGGGCTGATTCCTTCTTTCTCCCAGATCTGATGATGGATTTTTCATAACCTGAGTTTGATATATCTCTGTTAAGCTTTAAGTCCCACTTCATTGCTGCCCAGATGAGGAATTTTTAACTTAGCTTTTTGTTTTAAGCATCTCTTCCAGATCATTTGCTTTACTCAAAAGCTTCCTTACCTCAATATGCTCATTCCCTGCAAACAGACCGTCATCACCTGTTCTCCACTTGTTTGCATGCTGATATCTCTTCTCCTCTCATAAATTCCATTAATTAATGAATAGTCAGCAGGGAATTGTCTCCTCGGGCTCATTAAGAAATGGACACTAAAATGATATGAAAGCAGCTGCCTCCTTTCTGTTATTCCCTTCTGACGGCTACTGCTTTCCTCATCACAGCTAAATTATAACACTGCTTTGATTAGCAGTCCTGTTACTTGCTGCAGCTGCATTTAGAGATGGAAATTTTAACTATACAGTCATGTTTAATTGATATGCTCATCAAACTGTTAGCATTGTAAAAAAACACAGCACTCCAATACATCAAGCTTGTGTATGTATATTAAATCCTGTTGGAATTTTTTTGACCTTGTAAGCAGATTGAAAAGACATGTTTCTTGATGCTTTCTCATAAGTCACTGATTGTCAGCTGAGCTCATTTGGGAACCAGATGTAAAATTTGTGAAAAATCTGAGGCCAGAGATCATTCTAAACAAAAACATATTTGATTACTATCCCAGTGCCTAAGTGTGAATGCTCATTTCCATGCTGAAAAATTTAGAAATTATTTATTTTAAAGCATAGGATGAGATCTGATTTTTTATAAAATATTTCAAATCAAAAACTATTCCCCACCAAAAGAGTGAATTTATGCCAGATAATCTATATCATGGCTGGTATAAATTACCATAGTTTGGAAGATGTTCTAATTCATGCAAGTAGGATTATTGGGCCAGACTTGCCTATACTCAGGGTTTAGGTTCCAACTCATCCTTTGTTGAAGAAACATAACTCATAGAAAAGTCCAAATCAGGACAGCTATCTCTACTCTGAGGTTGCTGAGACATGTTGATCCTCTACTAGCACAGTCTTTGAACAAGAGATGATAGAATCCTGGAGTCATTCAGGTTGCAAAAAACCTTTAAGATCATCAAGTCTAACTGTTAACGTATCACTGCCAAGTCCACCACTAAACCATGTCCCCAGGTGCCATATCTACATGTTTTTTTAATATTTCCAGGGACAGTGATTCTACCATGGTCCTGGGTGGTCTCTTACAGGGCTGGACCACTCCTTCTGTAAAGAAATGTTTTCTAATACCCAATCTAAACTTCCTCAAGAGAAACTTTAGGCCATTTTCCCTTGTTCTAATAAGAGGATGTCTTGCAGCTTTGAGACAACGTAAAGGAATTGCTGTTAATTGCCTTTTAGTGGTTGGTGCTTTCACTCAGAAAAAGTCAGATTCCTTTCTAGGATCTGGGACTAAGTGGTAGATACAGGGGAGGGGGAAAGTCCTTTGGTCTGATGCTGATTTGTGGTGCTGCCCATGTTCAAGGTCAGGTCAAAAGACAGAGGAAGAGGTCATTTGAGATGGAGTATGCCAGCAAGCATCCAAAATCAGAACTAACAGGAAAAGCTCTTTAAACCCTAGCCCTAGCAATAATATATTGAACACAATTCTGAAATTATCAAAAATGTAATGGAAAGGCTTCAAACTGTTTTTCTCCCTGTTTATTAATTTTAGAACTGGATTTGGACTTTGATTACCAAATATAATCGCATTTTGATGACAAACCCAAAACTTTCAAATTCAAAGGTGCTACTTTATAAAAATAAAAAATCCTTTCCTGGCCTTGAAAACTGCTCAACTTCACTTGGAGAGATTTACATTAGATGTTTCAAAGTTTGTGCAGAATGATTATAGAGTTTGTAATTTACCTACAGTACTTAAACCCCACATTTTATCTTGTATCGGGATGAACACTCACAGGGAATCTCCCAGTCATCTCCAGTTTCTGCATTGCTGAATCATCATCTATTCCTGTTATGCTGCACCCTCAGTGTGGGCAACACTTTCAAGTCTCTAGCTTTGAGGGCTTGTTTAGATTCAAACTGGAGCTTTTGTTTTTATTTCTACTTTTAGAGCTCCAGCAGCTAAAAAAATAGGGTGATTTTACTAAGTTTGATGTGAGATCCTAACTTCTTACATGGACCAATAGAGGTGGGTACAGAAAAGCCCTGAGTGAGACAATTTGCTTGGGGATCAAGACAGAGACCGAGATTCTTGCTGTAAACATCTTAAATTGCCCTGCTGTGAAGGACCTCAGCTTTTCTACTCTAGAGTTAGCAGCAAAATGTGGCCTTTGAACTGAAGAATTGAAAGAGAAAAGTAGTCCCCCCCATCAACTCTTCACTTGAAATGCTCTCATGTTTTACTGATAGTTGGCGTTGTATCATGTTAAATACAGCTACTTTGAGTAAATAACTGAAAATTTTTCCTTGTTTCAAGTGTTTAATTTCCTTCTTTCTTTGATAGCCTGTGATTACACTGTATTATTCTCTATTAATTGAATAATGTCTCCCTTTGAACTGCCTTGTAGAAGCAGTGAAAATATCTAGGTAGTTGAGTATATTACAGATATCACAATATATATGTGGAAGATTCAAATCTGTTATTAGGATAATTTATAAATGCAATGTCTCTATCATTAAAAAAAATTAAAGAAATCATTCTCTGTAGTAGTTTGTAACTTGGCTCCATTGGCATGGGCATCTCAGCTGCCTTAAATTAGATTAAATTATTTTAGGCCTAAGAGGATGATTCATGGGCACGCTATAAAGCTCATGGTACAAATTCAAAACCAGAGGCTCCAGTAGATGTTGGCTTTAATTCAAACAGAGTAGGATTCTAAAATGAAACAAACATTATTCTTGAAATGTAATGCACATCTATTCATTGGTGCAATAGCTAAGTCTAATTTTAAATTTTAAATAAAATTTTTTATAACAGTTTTGTTCATTAAAGGTGTCCAGTTCCATCAGACCTTTCCTTTGGTGAACAGAAGTCTCTTGAAAGCCATTCTCTAACTCAAGGATTCAATAAGGCAGACAGGGTTTATCAATTCACTATATATGAAGAGCTCAGTTATCCTGTGGCAGAATTGCTTTTACCTTGGTAGGTTAAATATTAATTTCTTCCATGTATGTGAAAAATTTTTCCTCTTATTAAACCTTTCATATGTTCCCCATGCCTACATGTATTTTTTGTGCATACTGATCTCTAACCTACAAGTCATTAAATGATTTTTGCCTCTAAGGTAATTTATTAATTATAAGGCACATTTGTTGTTAATTAAAATATGCAGTTGGCTTATTACTTGATATTGTTGCTAAATTACTTCATTAGATCTTTTACTAAAAGCCAAGATACAACCTTCCTGTAGTGTGACACCTGATGCTGTTGTTCCACATCAGCTACCACAAGATCTAATCATAATTACAAAGGATCCAGGCTATCTGGCTGCTCGTAAGGATCTCAAGATGGTAGAGGAAGGCAAATTATTACAACTGAGATCTGTGTTCACACTCACAGAGAGAAGGAGCTTGTCTAAAATGGAAAAGGAGACTCCTGATGGCGCAGACAGAACACGTAAGAAATTTTTATTTAACCACACAGGCAGGTGAATCAATGTTTCAGGGCAGCCAGAAGAACCACTGCCCTGAAAAAAGAACCTGCTTCTTTTATAACACTACAATGAAGAATATCAGGCAGCCTGAATTAACCTGGTTGTTTTTCATTTAGAAATGTACAGTATATAGGTCTATAACTATTATGTTTTGATAAAGTAATTTGTAATTAGAACCCTACTGGAGGTCCTATGATGAAAATTATTGTTCTTGGTTTTCACCTCACTGTCTGAAGAGCCTTTCTTCTTGGTTTACTGGCAGTGGTTGACAATGCAGTGTTCTGACTCTCCACTCAGTCGGGAATCAGATTTTCCCAAGGAAAAGAATTTTTGGGGGTTTTTGGACACAATTGGTATTTGTGCTACTTTGGAGCATATGATAAAAAACACATATCCAACATATCCAACAACATTTGGAGGAAAAATAAGTCAGGATCTAGTTTTTAATACAGCAGGTTTCAAGAAAGATCCAATGTATGCAGGAAATTGCTGACATCTCTCTTCTCTTCCCAGGCAGCCATCCCCTAGCAGTCTCTGATATACAGACATTCTGGTTTCCTCTTGTCCAGAACTATTTCAGTCTCAAGAATTCCCCCATGGCAGAGAACTTGCTTCTTTTTTCCTGTGTCACTCACTTCTTTGTATATATCCATATTCACTTTTGATAATTGTCCTTTGGCTAATACCAGTATCAACAACATGTACTGTGTTTGTCCACATATGCATTCAAAGCCCGTATGTCAATCACAATTAATTTCACTATTGTTAATTCTCATAATTTAGTTTGGGTTTATTTGGTTTTTAGAAACCCAGAAACACCCATCTTTTATATTCATTGCTTTTATATTCATGAGTGTGAAGATCATGTAGACAGGTCACTATTTGGGTTAATATGCTGTATAAATGAAAATGGCACTGGTTCCCCATCTATTCATACAGATAATTCTAGATTTCTGAACAAGTAAATGTACTTATATTTTTATATAAAGCTTGCTCACATCTTCAGGAAAAGAAATATATTCTCATTTAGGTAGACTCTCTTTCTAGAAATCCATACAAATAGGTTAAAGGAAATGGCAATATTGTCAGTCATTATGTAGAAAATGGTCTATAGGGAATGCATTCTAGCCATATTTTTCATTACATTCAAAGGCTCTGGAAACTAAATGGTATTGCAGTAGGTTTCACTTTTTCATTTTTGATTTTCTATTCTGATGATCTTTTACAAAACATTACACCAATGTGACCAGAACATGAGATCAGCATTCTGCCAGAATTATGCTGGGACACTGTGGTCACATTAGGAAATAACAAGTCACCCTGATTGCTTTTTAGGAATGTTTATCAGCTAAGGGTAAAGCAATAAAATGTTTAGTCGACAAGGTCAACAGGAAGGTTCCTTCTTGTGTCAAAGCAACATTGAAATCAAGTACACCTAGGGGTTATACAATTTATTTTAAAAAGAAAGCTTTTCCTCACTTCTTATCCTGCACATTTCCAGTTAATTGGAAATAAACTGTATTATTTTGGGATTGAAAGTCATATTTACCCAGATTGTAAAAAAGACTATTACTGGTCCTTTAAAGCAGAAGTTCACATCAAACCACTGTCAAACCCATCAAGAGCATATTTTTCAGCTCTTTAGGAAGAAGGAAATTTGAATTTTGAATGATAATAATTAGAATTATTTTGATAAATAATACAATAGGAAGGACATGTAGTTGTTTAAGGAGAAGAAATAATAGCAGATGTTTTCCTTCATGTGTGGTTCAAAATTTGTCAAAAATGAAATAAACAGATCTCCATCTCATGCTGGATCTGAAAACAGCTTCACTAGCAATGAAAATAAAGACATCAAAAGGAAAAGGAGTTTCCAAAGCCATGAATGTGAGTAAATATGAACAGAAGGAATTTAGGGTTATTTGGGGTTATCACAGCAACCCAAATAAAATGGATTTTAATGTCAATCTGTTTTTGTGAGATGCAAATGAAATACACAGATGCTTTAGAGATTATCAAATTTAACAGCTCTGAAACTTTGTGTATTTAAAAGCATAATATAAATTTTAATCGGCATTTCCATATGGGAAGTTCAGTGGATGAAACTGCAGGGCTCACAGAAGTACAACCACTGATGCCAGTGTTTGTGGCACTGGGGCTAGCATGAGATGTCTTTCAAGGACAAAAGAGAAAGCTGTTTTAAACACTGGGATCAGCATCACGGCAAAATACTGACTTCCAGCCACTGCCACCTTCCACAGCCCTCAGCCCTCCTGCTTTCCTAGAGCACATCTTAACCAGGATCATTTAAGAAGATCTGAGCTGTCTGGGATTTGGGAGGATACATAAGACAGTGCATTTGCTGTATGCTTTCTACAATCACAGGTGACCGGACTTGATGATCAGATAATCATTCATCTTTTTTTGTCGTAAGGAAGTGTTGGCCACTGAAAGTGGTATGACAACTTTAAGAGAAAGACTCCCAAAATTTCCAAAACATATCAGCTGATTAATCATTATCAAGTTTCTTCTTACAAAGACTTGTTTTGAAACAAATGACATTTTACTCTAAGCTTTCTCTCAGTAAAAAACAGTACTCAGGGGGTCTTGAACACTGGCCAGGAAAATATAGAACAAAATTGAATAGTTATTCCATTTATACAATCACAAAGCACATTGGTTGCTGAGATTGTGATGA
This sequence comes from Rhabdornis inornatus, assembly GCA_013397075.1. NCBI lineage: Eukaryota > Metazoa > Chordata > Aves > Passeriformes > Rhabdornithidae > Rhabdornis > Rhabdornis inornatus. The sequence goes on from VWZS01004065.1 coordinate 772,546, forward strand.
TTTTTTTCTCTTTGTACTTAAGTCTATGCAAATTTTAAAAGTGGAATCTGACAAATGATCAGCCATTGAAAAAATTTATGATGTTTTCAAATTTGAGAGGGGGGGGAAGGAATAAAGATCATTGCATTACAGACGAGGTGTATTTAGAAAATGCAGCTTCCCCTGGAGCTTTGTACTCCACATAATTACATTCCACATACAGTAATTGAAACTTGTGACTACGTCAAACTGTGTGTTTTCAGAAACCTGCGGTAATCAGCTCAAATTATTTAAATTCACTATTTGACATAATTGCTATAAATATGACAGAAAAAGATATTTCTAGAGTATATTGCTTCATAACTCTATCAAATGACTGCCTAGCGAGATAACTATATTGTGTTCCTATGGAAATCTGCAGGATAGCAACATCCAGTACTGAATACTTGTCTTTTCACAAACCCTCTTTAAATTTACTAAAAGATCGACTGAAATTAAATGGAAAGGTCTGCGGTCTGGGACAATCCACATACCTCTTTAATTCAGAAATTACCATAAAATCAAGCACTTGGAAACTGCTGGCCAGCAGCTCAACAGCTGTCATCAGGAATAGCTCCACTGAAGTCAGAAAAAACAATGCTGATTTTTACCAACAGAGAATTCAAATTGCCCGTCTGGGGAGAGTACACATGCTGGGTTACTGACACCGTTGCAATAGATTTGTCACCTCCACAAAGACTGCTCTAAAACCAGAGGTTGTCCTATTTGTTGTGTGTTTAATGTGTGAGAGAAAAGGCTCTCTAGGGGTTCATGAAAGCCAAATGCTGATTGTAGTTTCCAGCCCTTCTGAATCTTTGAGATGCCATGAGTGCCAGAGAAAAAAAAAAAATTCCAACACACTTGCTTTGAGAAGTGCTGTGTAGATGGAAAGGAAAAGAAGAGGGCAGGGGGGATGGAATGGGTTGGGGTATTATAAATTATAGTTGAATGTTTCCCAACATGCAGTTTAAGGAATTTAATTTATCACAGTCTGTTGTCTGACTGACTAAAAGGCAAATGGGATATTAATTGATAATGTGGATCACTGCTGGTAAAAAGAATAAATGGAATCATTGCAGGAAACAGATACACAAGAAAACATTTTTATTAGGAAACATGAGAACTTTCCAGAGGTCTTTTACAGCATCTAAGTTCTAATAACTCTTTAATGACCCCTGGAGTTAAGGCGAATTAATGAAGAGAAAAGCAAAAACAGAAAACCATGCAGAAAACCTTTTTCATCCCTTTAAATATATGTATGGAAGAAAAAAAACAAACCACAAAAAATTGCAGAAACTGCTTCAGCTAGAAAGTGGAAGTAAGCTTTAAAATGGGGTATTTTCTTTTATTTCATCCTTCTGACTGTATGGTGAAAGGATGAATTTAAATTTACTAAATCATGTTGTCTTTCCCTCAAGAGTCAGAGAGCCTTGTGGACATTTCCTAACACTGTGGATATTCAGATGATACTCAAGAGGTGATGAGGCACTGACACAGTTTGCCAAGGAAAGTTGTGGATGCCCCATCCCTGGAAGTGTTCAGTCAGGTTTGATGGGGTTTTGAGTAATCTTGTCTAGTGGAAGGTGTACCTGCTGTTCTATGGTTATATGAAATGTATTTCAAAGGAAAGGTAATTTATTTAACAGTATCTTTCTTATTTTATTTTTAATGGAGATACTGTGTGCTTTTCTCCTGCAAACAGACTGATCTGTACATGTATATAAATTTGTATAACCACAGCATTTTATTAAATAAAAGAAAATATATCTGTTCAACACTTAGTTCAAAAAGAAATGATATAAAGATGTGGCTAAATATCCCAATTATGAATAATATATAACTGTTTCCACTGTTCCATAATTATGAGAAATACTGGCCTGGCAAACCAACACAACCATTGTTTCTCAAAAACTGAAGTGTCTTCTAGCTGCAGAATGGCCACTGGAGCTCTTTCATGGCAGGCAAATAGCTGAAGTTAAAAATAACCCAACAACCTTTTTAAATTAGTACACTGATTTAAACAAATGCTGCGTTCACCCTTTATTCAAAGCCTAGAGAATCTGAGAAAAAGCCTCAAGCCATTGCTAGTTGACACACAAGAATAGCTTTGCAGAGAAATTACATGGAATTCAAACTATTAAAAAAATAGCTAATTCAAAACTTATAGTTAACACATTGTAAGATTAGGAGATGGTCAACAAGAATGAGAATGAGAATATAGTAAATCCAGCTCATTTTGCCAGACTTTTATTATCAACCTTTAGGACTCTATTTTTGAACTAATTTGCTTTTTCTTTTTACTAAAAAATTAAATGAAATATTTGACCTCCAGTGTTATGAATTGTCTTATGGAGCATTTCAACCTGAATTTTCCAGAATATCTTGTTAACTCTTACTAGAGAGTTCTTCTAGTTTTGTTCTATCTAAAGTGAATTATTTATATTAAAACCCTACTAAGCAGGCATAACTTGTGAGTTAAAGCATCGGGATTTTATACATTCTTATGCATTGAGGCCCTCCTACTATTTTAAATTACATCATACTCTTGATATCCTTTTCTGCAATTTTGGTGATATGATTTTTATATTGTATAAGACAAGGGTGTACTGAGAGTCTAGCTACTTTATTAATATCTTAATTTGGATAGATAGTAGATTTGCAGTTCCTATTTCTTTTCACACCTTCTTCAACCTGAATGGACATGCTGGAAGTCTGGGTTATCTCCTGGTGCTCAGTGCTAGACTTCTCATGGTGTACCATGACTGTGAGATGAACAGGAACATCCAGCTCCTTATGACAGAACATTATTTTGGAAATTTTGGGAGAGAAAAAGTACATTTTGTTCTAAATGTACCCTATGAGCTAGGAGACGTATTCTTTCCTTCTTTTGTAGGTACATTTGAGCTTTAAGGCTCCCATTTAAGTAGAATAGTGGCTTCACATGTTGTCAGAGAGGATCCAGCAGAAGAAAGAGTAGCCATATGGATATCCTCCAACATGTAGCAGAGGATAAAGGCAGTAGAGCACTGAGGCACAGGATATCCTCAGATACCTTCCAAGCCAGTAACATGTACAATCCTAGAAATCTCTGTACATATCTAAATAAGATTTTAAGCAATACATATGCGTTGATTTATTCAGATTGTATAAACTAATGTGATAGTGTAGGAGTGTAATGTGCAGAAGTCTATACTCAAAAGTCTGACCCCATCTCTATAAAATCTAATGAATTTTCCTTTGTACACTTCAAATGCCAAGTGTAACAATTTCATAAATGCTTTCACAAACCTCATCACTAATCTTTCCTTAGTGTGTTCTGGTAAAATTGTATTTCTGGCTTTGAACATGTATCTTTGTACTCAGAGCGAACAGATGGCATGAGTATCTTCATCTCCCCTTAGCTGAGGTGGGATTTCTGAAAAAGGAACTGTGTACTGCTTTGGGACCACATTTGGGAATGCCATTTTCCTTTTTTTTTTCTTTTTTAAAGGCATTTCATGAGCCCCTCCTTACGTAGCTGAAAAGCTGTACCCAGTTAGCACTGTTGTGGAACCTGAGCATGCAGGTATCAAAGATCCAGCTGTACGACTCACAGGAGTTATTTTCAGCTTTCGTAGCTAATATGAGAAGGTAGGACACAATGGCTTAATAATCCTAACCACCAGAAAGGAATTACAGCTGTGGAGACAGAGGTTCATCTGATCAGTGTTACACAATGTGAAGTGATGCAGGATGCTTGGATCAGAAATAATATTTGTAGCTGGCTGTCAAAACCCTCTACAAGTCCCATGTTGAAAATTTACTTTCTTCTATGCATGCCTTCGCAATCACTTTTCACTTTAAGAGTCTTTCCAAATGTGCAACATCCTTTTTCCAATCCATAAGGGGTCAAAGTCACACTTAATATTAAAAAAGGTTTCCTATAACCTCAAATAGTAATATGTGAAAACAGGCTTCCTAGTGATTGGAGAGGGATTTTCAGTAAATTTAATTAATATATTTAGTACATTTATTTCTGTTGGGTCACTAATATTAGCTATAATCTGTGCCAGAGACCTAGGCGACAAAAATATCTCAAATTGCCAGTTGTTCTTATAACTGGCTTCACCTCTCCCCCAGGAAATCATAAAACCTATTGATTCCCAGAATTTGAGAGGTACAGAAAAGGGATTGCTTTAAAATGGATGTATTTCTTTTACTTGTCTCTAGATATTCAATGCTGGCTCAAAATGAAGCCATAACATAGGTCAAGGCAGATCTCTTGCTTAAAGTCCTATACACTCTCTCATGCTCTAGCTCAACCAGACTTCACAGACTTCACATGCTCTGTCCTGGGCTTTGCCTTTTGAAGGAAATGTGTTGAAGGAGGGTTATCTGCATCCCTGCATTGTTATGGATTAGCTGGAAGCTGGTCTGGGTTTCCTTTGTGTAGTGCATTGTTATCTCAAAGCAACAGCAGGAACAATAGGTTGTGTACTGGAAGTGCCAAATTCACTGCTCAGTGCAGGTGATGCATTTGCTGCTGCTCTAGTTCTGACTCCCTCTGACAAGAGTTCATCCTGCACCAAGAGACACAGCAGAAAAGCTCCGTGTTATTTAGTGAGAGATGTCCTAAGGAAAATTCATGCTGTTTGACCTTGGAGGTAAATACAAAGTTGGCTGCTCTATCCTGTTGCATTCCAATCTCACACAATAGATCCTGTACAGGTGACAGAGGTTGCAGCTGCCCCATCCCTGGCAGCGCTTATGGCTGGGTTGGCTGGGGCTCTGAGCAACTTGGTGTACTAGAAGTTGCCCCTTCCCAAGGCAGAGGGGTTGAAACTAGATGGTCTTTAGGCACCTTTCTAATATAAACTTTTCTATGATTCTGTGATTCATAGAAAACATTTTTGATCTATGTTACCCATCACTCTGCAAAGAAGTATTTGTGCTGCATTGCCCTTTGCTCAACTAGGATGACCTTCATTTGGATCACATTATAGTCATTGTGGGAGAAGGGAGTAGAGACAGGTTAGCCTTTAGAAAATGCTTTAGGAACCTTTGTCTGGGTGTTGTATGAAGTATGTTTTGAGTTTTGGCATGCCCCTGTCACTTTTATTTATAGCCTTCTGTCTCTTGGTTCCATTCTATGTGAGACAGAAGGGGTTTTCTGTGACAAATTGAAGAGCAAGCAAAGATAAAAATGCCAAAAATCTTGGAAATTACAATCTTGGAAATGTAAGAGAAATCTTATTTTTTTAATTTTTATTTTCTGAGATGGATCCTTATTCATATGGGTGGATTTGCTAGGCATGAACTGTATGACATATTGCTTTCTTTTAGCTTAGCCTATAGAAATAACATGTTTATGTGTATTTCTTGGATTTTTTTTTCCTTTGGTATTTGATATCGTCTGTATTGATTGTTAGGCATGATGTGTTCAGACCTTTCAGATCTACTCCCCAAACCAATGTTTTCTTGATGTTTTTCTTCTTTCTTTTGATTGCCATTTAAAAAGCTCTGCTTTTTAATGTTAACTTTTTTATAATTGTTTTATTATTGTTATTTCTCAGTTATATAGAAAATTGAGTTATCTAGGTAGGTAGGCAGTAGCTACTGATATATTTTTGTATTTTATATAAAAGGTATGTTACCTACTCATTCTCAGACTGGTTTATGCATTTAGAGATTAGAGGGAGGGAGCTCAACTCTGATATCACTGCTGGCCCTTGCTCTTGCTGTTCAGTCTTGCCTCATGACTTATACATGAGCTACTCATTCGCCTACACACTCACAGACCAGAAAAAAAAAACCCGAATGTCAAAATGTCATTGAAGAAAGAACAGAGAAACCTGTCAGGCACTCTAAGACGCTGATGACAACTAAGACTTACAGCCTCTGGTGTTCTGACACAAAGGTATAAAATAAAGATCCTGTCGATTATGGACCTTATGCTGCCATAAGTTCAGTGGACCTTTTCCCTCCCAAACATTGCATAAATATAACCAGGGAAAATGACTATTAAAATGTTGCAACTTAGAATGGAGAATATTATCTATTTGCTTTGCATTCACTTTTGCAGAGGAACAGTTTGTCAGTTGGACTTACCCTGAGTGGCTTTTTCTGACAGAAATTTCTGGTGTCCAAAGACAACATTAGCTATTTTCTAGTGTAGACACAAGCAAATACATTATCTCCCACTGAGGAATTCAACGGAGCACTCTTTCCAAGCTGCACTTGCATCAGGGCACAATTATTGCTGGCAAATGCTAACACACCCTTTCCTTTACACTTCATTTGTTGCCTAATCCATCTAATCTAATGGCCAGCCATAGAAAAGCCATTACCTTCTGCAATGCAAAGATCTTTCTTTGAACTTTTTGTGATAGTGACAATGTCCTATCCTAAACTTCTCTACAGGGAATGTATCTATAGTGACTTTTTTGCATGCTAATCTCTCCCCCTATCCCCAGCTCCGCCTCTGACCCCCCCCCCCCCCCCCCC
>VWZS01004065.1:779114-859236 GCA_013397075.1 Rhabdornis inornatus
TATCCAGGATTTAAGGTCGGTTTGTCTCTCAAGTTTGATCCTTATGTTGAGGAGGTGGGACAGAAGTAGAAGGACAATCAAAGCTGATGGCTTTGTATTGCTGCTGCAAAATGTGTTTCCACAAATGAGAAAGCACTTTCTTTTGAGGATAGGCATGAGAACAATTTTTGCTGCTTCATGCCACTAATTTCCAGTCTCTCCAGAATATCATTGGTTGTTCAGTTCCTCACTCATTTTAAGTTATGTGTAATTCATTTAATATTAGGACCAGAATTCAGCTGTATATATACTGGCTTGTACCATTTCAGATATCCTGATATATCCAAGATATCCTCATGGACGTCACAGATGTAATATAGGAAATTTATATCCAATTGGAGCAACAGCAGAAAGACATGAGCACACAGTTCACAGAGATATTAGCTCTGATGCATGAGAACAAACCTGAATCCCACACTGAAAGTTCTATGAGGTCAATCCTATCCTTAGAAAAGCTACAATAGTAACTTTTAGCCAATTATGTCTCACAAATATCCTGTAATGCTAAATGAGGTTTATAAAATGATGCAGATAAATTCACATTTGTGGTGTGAATTTTGACATCATTTGACATAATTTATTTTCATGAGTATGACTTTTGCACACTCCTACACACTGGGAAAAAACAAAATAACACTAACTACTCCATTAAGGACAGACTTTAAGGTAAAGAACAAAGTACATGTTGCTGTAAGCTTCACCTCAACTGGCAAAAATGTATTTTCTTCAGTGGAACTGCAAGTGTCTGGTTGGCTCACAAGATCACTTCTAGCAGTGCCATCTAGGGGCTGCAGCCACAGAAGTGCTCTCATGGAGAGAGATTGCCAAACACGTTTTTCTGTCTCACTGGCGCGGCTAAATAGTTCAATAAGACTAATTTGGAATTTTAATATTTCTTTGTTCTGCGAGCTTCAGTGAATCTTTTTTTATTATTATTTTTTTATATCCGAAATATAGAGACGTGACAAAAAAGAAAGTGGTTTTGACTTGATTTTTAAATGAAATGTCTTGGTGAAAAGCTGGCTCTGCTGAAAGCAATGCAAAAGCTTTCATCGATGTCTATGAGCTGAAATTTCACTTGATTACTTTTGCTATTTAAACACATTCCTCTTTTAATGAAATACATTTACATCTATAACATTTGAGACAGACAATTCTAAAGCTTAATCTTTCTGTAGAATCTTTAAACTTGAGTTGAAGAGTTGAAAGCAAATCAGAAATAATAACCAGACATTTATGCTTTCCACTCAAGAGACTGTGCAGAAATGCATTGCTCTTTTTTTGTTTTCCTTCCCTTTCCAATACACAAAACATTTCATCCATCAGTAGCTACTGCTTCAAAGCCTTAAAGGCTCCATAAATCCTGGATTACCTCTGCAGTCTCTAATAAGAAAAAAAATATTTGAGGTATGACCTTCTTCTTCAATTTCCTAGTAAAAGCAGCTAATCATATCTGTAGAATTAAAGTGATAGAATTAATAGCATCAAAAGAATTATCAGCAGATATTACAGACCAGCTTCAAACAATCATCTCCTAGTTTTGTTTTTCCCTCCTACCTTTTCTAATTTAAAGGTTTTTGGGTACAAGAATACTCATGATAATGTGCTCATTGCCAAGCCTCCCATGGATTTATAGAATAAATTACAAAATTATGTGGAAAATTAAGATACTGCAGAAAGCCAAAACACTTTGAAGAAAATGCATGTTTGCTTTAATATTGCTATTAGCTTCCATTATGTTACATCAGGAATGGAGGTAGTACTCAGTACCCTCTTTTTTAAAAAAAAAAATGAACTGAGGAATAGAATAAGTGAAAAGGAACAGAAAAGGAGGGCCCTCTAGAGATTTTGGAGATTGCTGCTCAGCTGATTAGCTCCCAGATTTTATCCTCAGTTGCCAGCAGCTCAGTCCTACACAGCACCCAAAAGCTGAGTATCACCACTCTGTGCTTGACACAGTGACTGTCAGAATTAGTTGGCATGGGACTTGGTTGAGGAATACCCAGTTTAGCAGCTGCATGATGATTACACTTCTGCCCTGGCGCTTAATCTGAAAATACTTGTTCAGCTAGGAATCCTAATGCAAACATTTCCTATCCTTGCTGGCCCATCAAAGTGGCTTTTCTTGTTGGAGATAAAGTGCAGGTGATGAAGGGAGGAAGGATTTCTGATTTTGAGCTTCCTAAGTGATTTTGTTTTTGATTGAAACCAGACACCACTTTTGGCCAGTTGTTTTGCTGTTAAATTCATAGCTGCTTTCTTGGGAAACCAGATATGATACTCAGCTACTAGGCAGCTTAATTGCAGATAAGGCTGTGGCTTCTGCAGGCTTCTCATCAAGAATATCTGGGGACATTGACATTTCAAAGGTGGGATTTGGAGCACCTGCCACGGCTTGAAATGGGATAGTCTGAATAAACCCAGCCGTGCCTTCAGAAAAATAGATCTGAAAACACTTGAGTGTGCCATGCTGTCCTAAAGCTTTTGATTATTACCAAATCTGCCTTTCTATCACCTCACACAGCAGTGATTTACTTTTACTGTTGTGAAACCCAAATTCATGGAGGTGAGTGTATGTGGGAAGTAATCATAAAAGGCACGTTACTGCCCTGGAATTTCCCCCCACTACACTTGGTGAGGAGATGATCCTCACCATGGTACCCTGGAGACGTGGAAATAGTCACAGCTGTGTCCTGCATGTAAAGGGATAAAGCAAGTCAACAAATTTTATTCTGTGAAAAATTGTAGGAGCTCAGTCTTGCTTGGTCTTAATGTATTGTCAATCCACTTATGAGGATTTTGATTTGGTCCCCTGCTGTTAATTTTCATTTTTCATAAACAGCATGGTGAGTCCTTTCAATACAAATACAATTCTGCTGTGCTTGACTTTTTTTTCAGGAAAACTGCATAGCTGAATCTGAATATAAAAACAATCATAGGATCACAAAATGCTTTGGATTGGAAGAGAACTTAGAGATCATCTATTTCTAACCCCATTGGATGGGTAGGGACCTCTTCTACTGGACCAAGTTTCTTGGGCCCCATCCAGCTTGGCCTTCAATGTTTCCAGACATGGGGTAGCCATAACATTTCTGGGCAACCTGTGCCTCACCACTCTCAGAGTAAGGAATTTCTTCCTAAAATCTAACCTAAACCTTCCCCCTGACAGTTTGAAGCCAATTACTCCTTGTTCTGTCACTCCATGCCTTTGTCAAAAGTCCCCCTCCAGCTCTCTTAGAGCCAGGGACAGGGCAAAGGGTCCATTCAGATCGGAAAATGTCAGGTGGTGTCACGGGTTCTCATGGGAATCATTCACCTCCTTCTTGTACCCTGTGCCATTCATTAGCTTTGTTGCTGTTACTGTTCATTGCCTTTTGTTTCTCCTGTTCTCCCCTCCAGCACTTTACAGGGGAGAGATGTGAGAGGGAGAAAGGTGAATGAGTGGCACATGGTTTGGAGTGTTTCAATGGGGACATTAAATTGAGGAATACCATTCCTAAACTACAACAGCCTGTGGAAAAGCTGTGTGATTTCTTTTTTTTTTCCCCTCAGGGAAATCGAGGAAGCTTAAAATTCTTTTTCCTCCAGCATTAGACTAAAAAACAGTTGTCTGTGAAAGCACACCCACCAGGGCAAGAAATAATAGCATGAATACATTTCATGTGACAGATGAATGTTTATGGAAATATCTTCACAATATTTCTTTCTTTCTTCAGAAGTACTGTTTTTTTATGGATAGTAAAATTTATTAGTAGAAAATGTGAAAAAAGTATAGTCACAAAAAGCACTATTATTTTGTGTGATTTGGCTTCTTAACAGCTTGACTTTAGCTTTGTACCAGCTTCCTGATTATTATTTTTCGATTGCTGGTGGTAAAACTAAAGGAGATGGAATAACTCTTTAACTGAACTCATGCTTTTACTGAGCACATTTCTATGTAAGATTTAAAACACCATAGAAGTGAAGGTATTTTTAATATTAAAATGCGCTTAAATGTCTGCCGTTGTGCAGAGCCTACTTAGGCAGAATACCTCTGTCTAAATTAAGCCCAGATGACATCCTGATTTTGAAAGAGATTATATTTTCCTGGTCACTTTAATGAAATTGGAATTTAGTTCTGCACACAGATTCCATGGTTTGAATCAATTTTAATCTACCAATTTTTCTTCTTGGACCCATCTAGCTAATTTTTTTTTTTTTTGGTAGAAAAATCTGGTTTTGAACAGAAATTTCTTGGCTTCAAAGCAGGGGGAGCATCCATGGATCCATTCAAAGGACTCCATGTCACAACATGGCCTGCGGTTGCTTTTAAAAATCACCTTCAGGTCAGTGTTTACATGATTTAATGGTCATGACAGTGTTGCAGGAATCCTCAGAAACTGGGGACCCATAAGAGGATTCCAAGTTTGCTGAGCTGCCATGGGGCTTTATGCCTGACTCCTCTGATAGAAAGAATCAAATCATAGAATCATGTCACAGAATCATAGAATGGTTTGGGTTTGAAAGGACTTTAAATACCATCTAGTTCCAACTCTCCACTGTGGGCAGGGACACCTTCCACTAGACCAGGTTGCTCAAAGCCCCATCCAACCTGGCCTCAAACAGTTCCAGGGATGGAGAAGCTGCAACTTCTTTGAGCAACCTGTACTACTGCCCATCCACACACCATTTGTAAAAGAAGTCAAGGAGAGTCCTGCTGTTCCCTTCATCATCTTTAAAGCATGTTTAATGATATCAGCATGAGCACTCAGGTGTAAAAGTGAAGAAAGGAAAGGGTTTTCCTCTTTAAATCATCCAAAACCAGAGGTTTTTACTGCAATAAAGCCATAATTAAACTCCAGTGAAAAATTACAGAGAATTCAGAAAATTAAATTGACATGGTTTTCTGGAAACAGGGGTACAGCATCTTCCTAGTACCTAAGAAAGAAAGAGAAATGCCTTCAAAAGGAGCAGAAAAAAAACCTCTGTGGACAAAAGGCTCAGATAACTGAGTGGTGAATGCAGATATAAGCAATGCTTGAATAATTTCTATTTTCTGTGTGAAAGAGAATTTCCATCTTTCCTGTACAAATTTTCTTTGATCTGCTTCATTATACATTTACATATCAGAGCTGAAGGTCATTGAAGAGTTATAGGGCAGAAGTTTTCCATTGTGTTGATCTCTTACAACTCTAAATTCACACACCACCAGTCCTTTGTGCTTGGGCTCACAGAGCTCACTACAATCTCCCTACAAAAATCCTACCACAAAACCTGCTTGCTCCCTGTGCAATAAAACAAGAAGTATCTAAAACATCCTAGACAGAGAAGGGAGGCATAAACAACTATGGAAAAAAAATTTTGGGTAAGCTGGATGTGGATTAACTTCTGATGCCTTTCAGCAAGCCCCAAGGCATCTCCAAGTACTGCATAGCTGTCAGTAATTCTGACCCTAAAGGTATATGGAAATCAGGAGAATACGCATAATTTTAGCATTAAGTGGGGAACAATCTTCTCAGAGTAGTAAGGGCACAAAACCCACTAGCTAGCAGCTATAAGCATTTATTTCTGAGATGGAAAGGGTAGGAAGATTTTGATTAGGTTGACTCAATATTCAGTGTTTCAGAGTCCAATATTCACCTTTCTGTAGCTTCACAAGGGGTCTTGTTGTAGCCTCACAGATCTGTGCCCATTCAATCTTCCATTAATGTTCAGCCTTCAGAGTGAATTCCAGAGTATAGCAGCTTCTCTTTAATTAGTATTAACATGTGTGAATTAGATGCCTATGATAAGACACATATAACTACTTCTAACTGTATATCACTGCATCTGAAGGAAAGAAAAGATCTAGTATTCAATAATTACTTTTCCAGATAGAATAAAATATTTTTCAAAGTCTTTAATATCCCTCTTCAAAGATTGTCAAATATCATGTCCTTTTTTTGGCTTCTTCAAATTTTTGTTTGTTTGATTACTTTTTTCTGTATTCAGTATGTATACCTTCTTTCATAAATTTTATTTGACCGACATCCTAATATTTTCTCCATGGTATCTCCATGACACAATGACCAATTTGTAACTTTTTAGATTTTAAAATACTCCCATAACTTTCTTTTTAATTCAGGAAAATACAGAAATATAAGCTAAAATCCATCCCTAAGTTGCAAGAAAAATTTAAAATTGCTTTTAAGTGCACTGGTGATTCAAGGCCTTAATATCATTGGAAGAAATATTAGAGGAAAAGCTTTGGATAGAGCTATACATAAACGGAACATTTCACAAATAAATATTTTTAGTCCTCTCATATTTTCAGTTTCTTCTCTCTAAGCTTCTTATTGAGCATTAAATTCTTTCAAGCTCTATAACACCCCGTAAATCAATGTAATATTCCAGGTAATGTGAACCAGAATATTCTGTGTAGATTTTAATTATTCTTTTTATTAGAGTTTGGATTTAGAAATTAAAACCCATGGTAATTTAGGCTTCCTTGTAATTAGATGTAATAATTGGAATTTCTTTCATAGTGCGCTGTGCTTTTGTTTTGAAGGAAGAACAATATTTTATACCTAGTGATATTTGATAGTTATCAATTTTCCAACATTTCCTTGTGGCTTTCTCTACCGAAACTTTCCAACATGATCACTTGGCAGTTATTATGGCAATGCCCATCACTTTTTATAGGTGAAGGAGTTTTGCACGAATTTCTTACTTTCCTTCCGTTTCTCTAACCACAATTTCCTGATAGCTCAAAGGTGACTTTGTGCAAAGGGGTGATGTTTCTGACAAAGATACAGCATAAACCAAACAGAGCCATGGAAATTAGCCCCAGCAAATTTGACTTTTCAGAAGAGTGAGGTCTAACATCATAACTCTCCTGCCACATTCTTCCAAACCCGTTTTTTGAGTAGTTTTGGTTGTTTATTTCCTAGGCTTAGGTGGCAGCTCTATGGGTCATCACTTAATACGAGATTGCATAAAGAGAATGGGCTAAATAATTAACTATTTTGTCACTATATTAAGTATGCAGCTCAGAAGTAAAATTGGTTATTAACAGTTGTCTAACATGTAGCTTTTATAAATAATCCCTTCATGCTGACAGCTGGAATTTCCTGGTTTTGAGGAAAATCATCCTCCCTCTCATGGGGAATAAATAATTAAAAGTGTCTCTTCAATCACTCTTCATCATCCAAGGATTCTCTAGTGATGAGGGTCATCTGCACAGGACCAGCATTTAAACGTATTCACATTAAGCTAAAGAAAAAAAAAATATGAACCAAAATCCAATCTATTTTCTAGAAGTGTCTCTGAGATATGCTCATTGCCCTGATTTTGGATCTTCCATACTTTAAGATATTAATATCCAGCACTTTGTTGTCATTATTTAAGACAACAAGTCTTAAATCAAATTCCAATCTACATTTGGGTTTTGATCAGCTAGGCCTAGAAATTTGAAGTGATGGATAAAATGTCCATTTGATATTCCATGTTCATTGTGCAGATCAGCTGATTTATCAAAATAGCATCAATGGGTGACTTATAATGGTTTCATACTTAGTTCCAATATTCTTCTGCGTTTGCTTCTCTTTTTAATATGTTTTTGTAGATAATGCCTCATTTTGAAGCATTGATATGATAGCAGCGAATTATTGAAACTTATAAAACCCCTGCAAGTTACTTTTTATACTGAGTTTTTAACCTTTGATCCAGTACTCCAAATTTTCTGGAAGAAGAAAGCACAAGTGGAGGGAATAGAGGCTTCGTAGTAATAGAAATCAAAGCATTGAACAATAAACCAAGAACTCTATGGCTGAGCAGACAGCAGAGTATGGCAAAATTAGGAGACAGCTGGCAGGAAGCAAAACTGAGCACTGTAAGGTATATTTCCACAGCTTTATTTATCTGTATTTATTCCAAAGTTTAAATATCCAGTCTGGGGTGAAATTCAGGTGAATTTAAAAGCCTAGAGGGAACGCAAATATTTTTTGCTGTAACTCAGATGTTCTGCTAGAGGTTCACAATAATAAGGGGTTGTCATTTATCTAAATGGCAAAATTTCTAATGTGAAGGATGCTTGGATGTTAGTCACAGCTGAGACAGTGATGGCCAGAGAATCCATCTCAGCAAGGAAAAGCTTACATCAGTAAATACAACCCAATAGGCCAAGGCAAACAGATAAAATACAGACAGAGGCTGAAGGAGCTTGTTTATTCAACTGAGAGTGGAGAACAAGAAGGAGGAGACTTTTGTCTTCAGATACTTGACAAAGAGAGGTAGAGATGAAAGAGCAAGGCTCCTCTGGGAGTTGCACAGTAAAGAGGCTGTGAAAACAAGCTGCAAAAAAAAGATAATTGTGGTTAAATATAAGGAAAAAGAGGGGAAAATCACAGTGAACGTGTCTGAACATAGAAACAGGAACTCAGACAAGATGGGTGAAGTGATCTAACATATCCATGGGAAGTTCTTGTAGTTGTAAAGTGGACTGGACAATCTTGGAGGTCCCTTCCAATCTGTTGTTTTATGGGAGAGGGTCTGTATTAACAATATAACCATGTACATGATTGTTTCCTAATACCAAGTTTGAGCCCTAGTTTTCTTTTATGTATATTATAGATGTAGCCCATAATTCTCTCAGTTTATGATAACCATCAGTAATGCATACAGTAATTTAACATACATATTTACCCTGCTTTAATATTTCTATCCCACAGAACCCATATCTAAGGAACAGGTGATTTCAATTAGATTACACTCTTCAGCCATGTTGTAAAAAAATTCAAGTATAATTTAAGTTTTGTAGGACAGGTTATAATGACAGCTCCATTGGCCAAATGATGAATGTACTTTTTACTCAGGTTTACACAACAGCGCCTGGGATTGGTCAGTTGCTTTGTTTTGTAATAATCAGATTCTATTCTGTAGCCTCACTTCTTACTAAGATACCTTGCTCACAGATTAATGGAAGCTCATGTTGTTGAGCATCTGCTCAGCATCTGCAAGCATAATCAGGAAAAAAAAAATCATTTCAATCAGAAGATAACAAATTTTGATTCTCTGAAAGCTTCTAAATCACCCATAACTGAGGTTTCTGCTTTCAGGATCATTGTTTTTCCTTATCACATGCACTGAAATTATTGTTTTCTGAAAGCAAATAAAAGTAAAATTGAATATTTTCTGATACAAATGATAATTGGGCACTTGTCTGTTAAGATGGTTTTATTTAAACAAAATGTATTCTTGTAATACTGCATTTCCAATTCTACAATCCCATAATCTTCAGGCTGCTTCTCTTCTCCAAGTCATCATAATTAAAGGCAGGTGTTCAATTTAGCCACCAGAAGGGATGAGTTAATGTTATAATTATTAGTTGCAAAAGATTTCTAATTAGAATTGTAAAGTATTTAGTTGTGAATAGATGCAGGTAGATGCTCATAAGAGTTTGTTGTTTTGTTTTTTTTTTTTAAAGTAAATAAACACCAATCTCCAAGAAAATGAGAAGGACTTGAGCTCCTAAGTATGTTCAAAATGTCATTAGGAGCTTATTTTTGTCTCAGGGCAATAATTAAAAATGTTCCTTTGTATAAGATTCAGATTTAAATTATTATCCAAGCTTGCTGGTAACAAACCTGTATTACTAATAAGAGTTTATTATCCTCCTTTGTTACTAACAGAATGGAAAGCATTATATTTTTGCAGCATTTTATACTGATATTGTATTTTCAAGTAGAAAACAAAAGTATTTTTCAAATAATTCTGACCTAACAACCTTGTTATTAACCATGTAAAACATTTAGTAGGCATAGATTTCTTTTTTCTCAATAGACATTGAACACTATATTCTAAAGAATATTTAATTTTTGCATTTCGCTTGCACCTAGCAGTTTTTATACTTCATGAATAGTTGCCTACTGCTTCATTTTTCAGGTTTTATGAATTGATCCCAAATTTGTGTGAAGTACACAATGCTCTTTCGTAAATTTCAAATCCTCATGGGGTTTTGAACTCTGTTTTTGTTGTTTTTTTGGTTGGTTGGTTGGTTGGTTGGTTGGTTGGTTGGTTTTGGTTTTAGGGTTTTTTTTTGGTTGTTGTTGAAAAATGCAAAATTATCAACACACAGTATAAAAAAGCACCCTATAACAATATCTACATAATGGACACCTCTAAATTAGCCATCTATAATCAGGAAAGAGATCTTGAAATTGCTATAGGAGTTTCTTTGACAGATCAGTATCAGTTTTTGGTAAGAGAAATAAAATATTGAGCTATAACTAAAAAAAATGGGGTAGAGAACAAATGGCTGTCTCTATTTCATTTGATAGTTCCTTCTAAAATTTTTTAATGACACAAGCACTTATCATATTACCACAACAAAAATATAAGAAATAAAAGAGTACTGAGAATAATGACAGGGAGGATCAGAGGAATGGAATATCTTGCATGAAGAAAAATTGTAAGGACTTTTCCCTTTGAAAAAGAGATGATGAAAAGTAGGTTCATAAATGAGGTCCACAAAACTGAAGACAATATAGGTGTATCACTTCTCAGGATGAGTGGGGTCCACACTTCACCCTTGAAACTACAAGGAGACAATTTCTATTAATTATTCTATTAATGGATATTAAAACTTGCATTTAAAAATTTTTGTATTGAAAGAAGAATGAGTGAAGAAATTTTTTATCAGCCTTCTATAAATGGAAGAGTTTGTTGTCCTGTACCTGTTCAGCTAAACTCAGGTAGCAAGGACACCTGGTCCTTCCAGTTCTCTGCATTTTCCTCCCTTTTTTTCCTACTCCTACTATAATTAGGAGCAGTTTTGCTGATCCAGAAGTAAAGCTCTGAGGACCCCAATTATTTCTTCTCCAGAATGATTATGGACAGGTCATGATCATTTAAATGTGGGTTAACACATATATACATTGGGATCAATTAGTACCTTTTTTTTGAGTAATCCTTATTGAAAAATATAGCTCTTCATAAAGCTGGCCTAATTCAGCTTTTTTGAGGCCAGCAGGGGATAACCAAGTAGCTTAAAAGTAATAAGAGCAGAACAGAAACAGAACTACTGTGTTTAGACAGAGTAAAACAGGTGTTCCAATTCATAATCTTTTCTTATGCACAACAATAAAGTGATAGTTTATAAAGGAGCACTCACTTGGGATGGGAAAAGCAAACAAAAAAGCTACCACTTTTCCTATTTAATCTTTCAGACCTGAATATTTTTTTTACAACTTTTCATTTTATTTGGTGGGGAGTTTTCTGGTGTGCTCTTCAGTTCTGAACCAAACCAATTAAATCAGTTTATTTCATGGGTTTTTTGTTCCAAAGAAAAGCAAGAACATTGAAAGTGTGTTCACCCCATTTTTTTTCTTCTATATTTCTAGCTTTTACAAATTAATGTCATTCTACTTTGTTCAGTGGAATAATAGTGAGAAAAGATAAAAGCTTTTGACTTCTATAAACTTTATAATATGTAGTTCACTAATCCAGAAAATATATGAACCGTCTGAAATATTTTCCCCCTGATAGAGGCTTTACCGAAGAACCAAAAAATTGCTAAAATTGATTCTGTGCTAGTTGTGATAATGTTATAGTGATGCATTCTATGTTGCTCATTTAAATACACTAGAAAATAAAACACAAAAACACACCCAGATTTGCTTTGCATTCTTTCAAAATATAATACTATAGACATTCTGTGAAATCCTTACTTGTGTTGGTCAGCTGCTCCTTCCATGAAAAGCCTCATTCAAACATTCTGTTGTATTAGTGAGTGGTATGCAGTATCAACAAAAGAAAGGCAAAAAATGCGCAGTTCATTTGTAAATATCAAGATCATATACACATCAATTTGTGCAGCCATGGGGTTTGAAAACAGCTTAATTAATTTCAATTTCCTATTAGTGAAATCAGAGAATTTGTCAAAGGTAATTGCTAGATGAATATTACCTACTTTGGACTTGAGAGCATGTATAATAAAAACAGGTTCGCAATAATTTTATAAATTAAACTGATATTTGTCTGTTCAACTAGAAAAATATTAAGTGAAGACAGCTAAAACCTATAAACATGTAGCTTGCTCTAGAGATTTTCAAAGATAAAATTTTGTTTCAGTTTTCAGTGATGACTACAAAAAATAAAAATGTTGGATTGGGCTGGTTTTAGCTGGAGTAGAATTAATGCTTTACATAGTAGCTGGAACAGGGCTGTGTTTTGAATTTCTTCTGGAAACGGCTCTGTTAACACAGGGATAGTTTTGTTATTTCTGAGCAGTCACACAGAGCCGGGGCCATTTGTGCTCCTCAGCAGCCCAGCACAAGGGTTTGGGAGCAGACACAGCCAGGAGAGCTGACCCTGACTGACCCAGGGACATCCCAGGCTGTAGGGCGTCGTGCTCAGCACGTGAAGCTGGGGGAGAAGAGGTAAGGCAGGGATGTTTGCACTGATGGTGTTTGTCTCCCCAGGTCACTGCTACATGTGATGGAAACCTACAGACCTGGGCATAGCTGAACACCTCCCTGTCTAGTAGAAGTGGGGAATTAGTTCCTTGTTTTTCTTTGCTTTACATAATATATTGCTTTTATCTCAGCCTGTGAGTTTTCTCACTTTTATCCTTTCGATTCTCTTCTCCATCCCCCTGGGGGAGTGAGCGAGGAGCTGGGTGGGGTTAGTTTGCAATTGGGGTTAAACCATGATATAAAGAAAAAGTTGGATTTTCTATGCTCTCTACTTCTTCATTAAGCCTCTTAGAACAGAAAAATAAAAGCTGAAACCATGAATGAAGTTATACAAAAACCTAATAAATTCTTTCTCTGCCTTAAAACCATAATTTATGCTCTGACCAAGGAAGAGAGCTCAAGGTGTACCAAACCCTACACAGCGATAGAGTACAGACTGCTTTCTTGTATTACATGTGTCACATTAACTGTACAGGGATGGCAATGAGTGGGTATTTCTGTGGTCTAATGCATAGATAAAAAATGTCCTGGGCTAAGAGCATAAGCATGAGCTTAAGAGCACATGCATAACACTTCTGGTTCATAAGGTTCTTGAGGCATTCAAGACCCAGGCTATTGGAAATGGAGGCTGTTGAACTGTTGTTTTCTACCAGTGGATTTCTTTTTCTTGGAGATGAATTCTGGGCTTCATGGGAATTTGGCTTGACAATATGATTTTTTTTTCTCTATGTTTGTGTATCTTTCTTTTAACAAAATAAACTAAACATATTTTCAGAGCAAGGAGAGATTTATCTAGCTAAATCAGAATCTCTTTAAATTGAATTGTCATGATTCATCTCATTTCACTGCAGAAATCTCTGGTGTGAATTTCTATGTCAGAACTATCCACATCTTATTCTCAATGGAGACAAACAGGCACTTTCAGGCTGTGATTTAGTGTATCTTAAGAGAGATATCTAAAATGCATTATATTATAAAACAGCATTAACTGCCAATGCTGTGGAATAAATCCACAGCAATTCCCTGGCAGGATATTTACTGTAACATGGTTTTCACATGGCCTTTTGACCCCACGTGTGAAATCACTGGGATACAATCAAGATAAGAGTTAAAACTGCTGCCAAAACTTCATTTACTCATTTGGCAGGTCATTAATAAGCATACTTTACTTTTATTTCTGAAATAATTTCAATTTCAGTATTTAAAGAAACATAAGTGCCCTGATGGGAAGGCACCATTTAGCCCTGTATTTGGTCCCTAGGAGGGACAATAAGGGAAGATGCCTATAGAAATCATTGAATTCTGCCACAGACTGCAATCCACTCTTTTTCATTCCCCCATCATCCAGAACAAGTTTTTTTTTAAATATCAGTGGTTACATTCTTGCCTTTTTGAGTTTATTTTAATGGATGCGCAGTCCATGAATTGTTTTCTCTTGACAAGTTTCTCTTGACATCAGCTTTTGGAGGTTCCTTTTTCAAGAGGTGTTTCAGATTTTTTAAAAAATTATCTCCTGCAAGATTTAGACAGTGTCCCATCTTTCTTGTAGTAGGATTTTTGGGTTAAAATGACAAAGAAACAACCAAATAATTCTAAATTCCCCTTAATTTCTCCCTTTTGACTCTGCTAACCATTATCCTATTCCTCCCCAGATTTTCCTGTCCAGAGCTCCTGTCTTTCCCAGCATACCTGCTCCATTCCCTTTACAATTGTGATTAAGTTACTCTGAAGCTTTTTTTAAGCTCCACAACATCCCTCTTCAGACGAGAACAGATCAGCACTTCAAGCTGTGGATACATAAGACTTTTTTACTGCACCAAATAATACTTTCTCTTTTATTTGCAATCCCTTTCCTGATGATGCTCAACATTTCTTGAACATTATAACTAATACTAAACACCGAGAATTTCAGATAAATGTCCCAAACCAGGACCAAAGGAAGCCTGGTTTTCCACTGGCCACGAAGAGAATCACCTAGCTTTAAATAACCTCTTGAATTAAAACCTAAATGTAGATGGTGTGAAAACTTCCTAAAATTGAAGAAAAGAATATTCCATGCCTTCTGAATTTCCTGGACTCTGTACCTAAAGCTGTTTAGCATTTGGAATGACCAAGTCTAGTACTGTAACTGCCGTGGATCTAAGTGAAATCTGAATAAGGAAAAGATAATTTCATTTATATCTCATGCTTCGTGGGTAAAATTTTCCTTGTTGGGGTCAAATGGATCATAAGAGATAAATGGGTCTTTGCAGAGGTTTAAATCCCATGCAAAGAAAATAACCAATGAATCAGAAAATAGAGGAGTTTGATGTGTAGGGGTTTTAGTAGGAAATATAAACTTCCCAAGACTGTAAGGAACATGAAGATTCATTGAGCTCACAGACAGCCTCAGTTTCCTTCAAGGATTTTTGACTAATTATATACTACTTGGACCTTTGTTCGGAAAAAGGAAGTAGAAGACAGATCATGGTACTTGAAGAAAGTGATAGTAATTAAAGCTACAACAGTAAGGAATCAGTAATGCTTTCAGTGTAGCATGACAATTCCTCATTAGTTTTTTGGGTTTTTTGGCTACATAACTTTTGTTCAAATACTCCTCTTTATCTTGATGACAAATATACTATGTGACAGTTCACACACACAGAGACTCACAAACCTACACAGGCACTCACACAAATTGCAGTGTTTGACAAGGGGCAGTCAGGTAAGATGAAGTACTTATTATAGAAGCAAAGAATCATAGAATGATTTGGGTTCAAAGGGACCTTAAAGATTATCTGGTTTCAGTGTCCTGCCATGGGCAGGGACACTTTCCACTAGATCAGGTTGCTCAAAGCTTCATCCAACCTGGCCTTGAACACATCCAGGGGTGGAGCAAACACATCTTCTCTGAACATCTGTTCCAGTGTCTCATAGTAAATCTTGCAAGTAGAGGCAAATTCTGCCAGAGAAAGCCAAAAATCTAAGGTTAGACACTGGGCCGTGAAGTTTATTAGGCACAGAATCAAAACTTGGTGAATGTTTTTAAATTTTTTTCCCCATTGAAATTAGAGTCATGTGTGTGAAAAAGTCCTGTATAACCACCTTCAAGAGATTTTCTAAACTCCCTCCTCTATTCATTGTCCAAATCCCCCATTACTGGCTTGTATGGAATACTTCACAAAACCATCTATGTATTCCACATAGAAGGCAGTGCCAATCCCCTCTGGAAACAGGTGTACACTGACTGCCAGATATTTGTCTTCCTTCTGCATTTGAAACAGTTGTAGGTTCTCACTTCAGTGACTATAAAGGGTGTAACAATGTGAGGTGATGCATCCAATGGAAACATCTTGTAACACATTAAATCCATCTGAGACAACTTGCATAATATTAAGAGGGGGATGGGGGGGGTGTAACAGCAAAAAACACCAAAAAGGAAAACCAAAGCAAAACCAAAGCAAAGCTTTCATTGCAGCTACTACATTTCTCTTCCTTTAATATAAACACAAAAGATTCAAGAGGGCAGGCAATGTCTATCGTAACTCTGCTTGTTCCAGTTTCTCACAAAACAGGATCCCTGATCTAAGATGCTATTCCAAAAGTTAGATCTGCAGATTTTTGTTACACAGTCCTTGTAAAGTCAGTGAAGAGAAACACACACACCTGAAACTCCTTAATTTACTACATCTCAGAAATTCTACTGTGCACTAAACCAGCCCGCACGATGTGATTCGTGCTGTGCTACAGGAGTCCCTTCTTTGCTCTTTGTTCATAAGATGCCTTAGTTGCAGGATCCGTTTTGCCCCTGAAAGACCTCCTTCAGCAAATGTTTTGTCATATTTGATATTTGATTCTCTTTTTTCCTAATAATTCCTTCATTATTGAGATATTTCAGCTGAGGAATGGTTAATCCATCCATGAAACACTATCACTGTCTCATTATCAATGTCTCATTAGTGGATAGTTGTAGGCAGGATTTAATGGCACGTAAACATAACTAAATGGTGGAGCTAAATTATCTGAGAGGAGATATTGGAAATCAAGGGAAAAAATAGAATGAAATGCAGCAAACAGAAAAAAAAAGCAAGTAGCAGTACAGTTATTGAAACTCATAAATGCAGCCTGATGTCCCATTTCTTGATGATTTATTTTTAAATTATTTTTTCCAGTAAGTAGTGAAGTCAGAAGCATCTGAAGCTTTTGTATTTGTAAGAATTTGTGCTGCAGTGGCTGGTCTGGAGACTAAGAAACTTGTTCTAATATCTGAGCCTCAGCTTGGCCATTTTTATGTCTCTTTTATCTCCCCTAGCTCCTGGTTATCTACAGCTTCTCATCCATTCACTCAGCTTTGTCTGAAAGTGGTAAACAAACTTTGAATGTATCAAATCTAAATGAACATCTGAATAGAAAGAAGCCCATTTTTTAGGAACTTTACTCCTGTAGGAAGCTTGGCTACAAATGGTTGCATCAGCTGAAATTTTTTTACATGCTTTTTTGTAGAAAGCTATTAACAGAAATTGAACCTCTGAGTGCAATTTTAATTTATAAGTCTTAGTAATTTATTCCTAAAACTATTTGAGGGTCCTACCTCAGTATTCCACAAATAGCTCAATGGCCACGTGAAAACATTTTGTCCCAGGGTTTTTAAAAACATTAATATTTTACATATGGACACTTCTGAACAATTCCAAATCTCTTTAAAGCAAAGCCTGTACCCTACTTACTGTTAAAAATATTCTATTCGGTGAGAGCAAAGATGTATTGATGAGAACTCTTCTAGTCATTCTAACTTTCCTTTAAATATAAAAGCTACTGCTACTGAAAAAAATACAACATCCTTCCATTATCCCAGTAATAAAACTAAACATAATGAAATGGTAGTGTTCAATGAACTTTCTCCCATGGATCCAAGTGGTGTTTAAGAGGTTTTCCTCATTTACTGGAAGGCTGCTATCTCATGCTTTCTCTCTTGCAATGTAGGATCTGTGCTCTAGCTGCTACTAGCCTGCTGGACACCATGTTACTGTCCCAGAGGAATGTCCTTGTCTCAGAGTAGGATGCCTTGTATGTGCTGGGTTGTGCTTGAACTGAACTGATGGCTGCAATACTTCCAGTGTCAGAACTAGTGTGCATTACTTTCCCCATGGCATGCTGTGGGAGGCCTTGCCTTAATGTTTCTCTAACAAAGAAAAGTAAAACAAATTTATTTTTTTCGCTCTTCTTCTGTTCTATTCTAAGATATTCTAGTTAGTGTTCCAAATTAGAGATGTACCTTTTTCTTTAGTACAGCACAGTTGACTTCTGACTAATCAAGCCTTGTGCATTATGACTTGACATTTGCAGTGTACTCTCAGCTGGCAGCAAAACCATTCTATTAAACAGTTTATATGAAACACAGCAACTAGTGTTTATATAACATATTTCCAAATGCATTAATTCCTCAAGTTGAGTTAGTTATTAGTGGAAAAATACTATAAAAGAACAAGCTGAAAGTTAGAATGTGCACCATTCAGTCAAGCTATCACATGTGGGAATAATATTAATCTTTCTGGAGTTGTTCCCATTTGGGCTCTGCCTCTTTGTCTGTCCGTTTATAAAACCCAGTGCTGTGATTCTTTAAGATTTTGAAAATAAAATAGTTGCAATGAATATGAAAGACAATATTTGAGTTAATTTTTAAGGTATGGGTAAATAGTGGGAAGATGCATACCTGACATTTATATAGTTTTTATAGTTATAGGCAATGTGTTAATGTTTAAACCACCATTCTCACTTCTCTCAATCATTTTACTTTGCTCAGTTGAAGCAAAGTACTGAGCTAATCAGTTGCAGATCTCTTTTAGCATAGGCAGTTCTAAGTTTATTCTAAGATAATAGGATGAAAACACTCAAAGCACAATAATTTCATCTAAAATGGAATAATATTTGATCTAAATCAGGCCTCCTCATCTTAGGGCCATTACTCCTTGTCCTTGTAGAAAGTCCCTCTACAGCCTTCTTGTAGCCACTTTTAAGTACTGGAAAAAAGTACTGACCAAAACTTTCTTTTCTCCAGGCTAAACATCCAGAACTGTCTCAGCCTGTCAATATAATACAGAAGGTAATGTAGAGGTGATAATATTTTTCTAAACCACATTGGTTAGATGTTATGTAAAGAGCAGCAACAGAATTATTAGTATGATGGCAATGACTTAAGAAGCAAAAAACATAGAACTAAACATCTGTGATTTACCTTCACCAGATGCATCCTCTAATTGTGGGCAAACATCTGAAAAGCATAAGCAAGGAACAACTCACACAGACATTGTGTGAGGGTGAGAGCAGGTGCAGTACAGCCCATGAAACATGGGTGAACCACGGGAAGGTCCATGATTCACTCAGTCCCGTATTTTTCTCTTTTTTCTTATTCTTTCCAATTTTATACTCTATCCAATATAGCTACAGATTTTATATTAATTTCTCAAAGTGCTGGAGGCTGTTTCTGAATCATTTGGTAGCTTGTTACATTGAGCTTCTTGGTGCGTTTCAGAAGTGTGTTGTGTAAAAATTATATTTCATTTCAGATGATAGATTTTTTTCCTTTATATGTTCCTTTAGTATTACATGAAGAAGTAAACAGAAACACTCACTTGACTTGCATAACATCTCTGATTTAATAAGTCCCTGTGACATCAACTTTTACTTAACTCTGAAATTAAACATCCCCAATTTGTTTCATGTCTCCTCCCACGGCAGATTTTTTGCCCTTAATAATTTTAATTGCCCTACTACAGACATCTTCTATTTCTGTTTTCTCTTTCTTTGAGATGGTCTGACCAGAATTGAACACAAAATTCAAGGGGGGACGTGCCATCAATTTATATAATGGCATAATAATAGTTTATGAATTTGAGACATTGCTGGACTCACTGCACATACTTACTGCAGAATTCTGATCAGTTCACTAAATTCAGGGGATGATTATTATCCTATTAAGCTTTCAGAGGGGCAGGATTGAAAGGCTAAGGGTTCCCCTCTTTTTTTTTTTTTCTTTTCTCTTTTTTTAGCTTCTACAGTGCTATGTTTTAGATCTATGCTGAAAACAGTGTTAATAATAAGGATGTTTTCTTCATTGCTGAGCAGTGCTTAGACAGCAATAAACTCTTTCCTGCTTCTCATTTCATCCCACCAGGAAGGAGACTGGGGATATACAAGCTGGGAGGGCACATAGCTGGGACCTCTGACCCCAGATGATCAAATGTGTCAGACTATATATGAACATACATATATATTTATATAAATATATATATAAATATATATATTTAACTCTATCACGTTCTTCTCAGCCATAAAAAAAGGTGGAAGAAGAAGGAAGGAGGTGAGGGATATTTGTAGTGATGGCACTTTTCTTCCCAAGTCATCATTGCACATGATGGAGCCCTGGTGTCCTGGGGGTGGCTGAACACCTGCCTGCCCATGGAAGGTGGTGAATGAGTTCTTCATTGTGCTTTGCTTACACATATGTCTCTAGCTTTACCTAGGAAGCTGTCTTTATGTCAGCCCATGAGTTTTCTCAGTTTTACCCTCAGGATTCTCTCCCCCATCCCACTGGGAGCAAGTGGCTGTTTGGGGTCAGCTGCCCCATGAGCTTAAACTGGGATGGGAACAANAGCTTCTACAGTGCTATGTTTTAGATCTATGCTGAAAACAGTGTTAATAATAAGGATGTTTTCTTCATTGCTGAGCAGTGCTTAGACAGCAATAAACTCTTTCCTGCTTCTCATTTCATCCCACCAGGAAGGAGACTGGGGATATACAAGCTGGGAGGGCACATAGCTGGGACCTCTGACCCCAGATGATCAAATGTGTCAGACTATATATGAACATACATATATATTTATATAAATATATATATAAATATATATATTTAACTCTATCACGTTCTTCTCAGCCATAAAAAAAGGTGGAAGAAGAAGGAAGGAGGTGAGGGATATTTGTAGTGATGGCACTTTTCTTCCCAAGTCATCATTGCACATGATGGAGCCCTGGTGTCCTGGGGGTGGCTGAACACCTGCCTGCCCATGGAAGGTGGTGAATGAGTTCTTCATTGTGCTTTGCTTACACATATGTCTCTAGCTTTACCTAGGAAGCTGTCTTTATGTCAGCCCATGAGTTTTCTCAGTTTTACCCTCAGGATTCTCTCCCCCATCCCACTGGGAGCAAGTGGCTGTTTGGGGTCAGCTGCCCCATGAGCTTAAACTGGGATGGGAACAATATGTGTGATGCACTTCAGGGCAGAGATAGTGCAGAGTTAACCTCTTATCTTACCCAGAAAATGGTTGGTAAGCTCCGTAACTTAGAACAGATCCTGAATATTCAGTGATGCTACTGTGTCTTCTGCCCTTTTTTAGCCAGTCAAAAAGAGGCAGTTTTCAGAGTATTTCATACCTTGTTGCTGTGGATGACTGCCTGTTTCAGTCTCTTTGGACTAGTTGCAATGTACACCTACAACACATAGTGTGACTATCCCTCAAGAAAATGATTCTTCAGCTTCCAAGATAAATATGGTTTTATCTTCTTTCTGTACCTGCATACCTTGAGTTCTAGAAATTACTGACCTGATACATTGACCTTTCAGTGGCAGAAGACAAACTCTTTCTTGAAGAGTGAAAAACCTAAGACACCACCCAGTTAGAGGTTTACAGAGCACATATGAGATTAATATTTCTTGAGAACCAGAATTTTGTTGTTGATTTTTTGGAGGTTTCTTGGGAGCATGTTTTTGCTGCGGTGGGTTTGGAGTTTTGGGTTGGCTGGTTCATTTTGGGTTTTTTTGTCTTGTTGTTGTTGTTGTTGTTTGTTTGTTTGTTTTGTATGGGAACATGCTGGCGTTTACATGTTAAAGCAAAAGAAAAAAACAAGATATTTTGCCAACCCTAGTTCCCAATAAACTTTCTATTTTATACTTTGTAGAGTCCCATTCTGCCCCTAAATTTCTTCAAGAATATTTGTTCAAAATTCTTACACGTCCTTTTTGTAACACTTGCTTACATTTTTCTGGAGAAAATAGTTATTGGCGGGTGAGTATTTGCACAGAGCTGCAGTGAAGACATTTCCAATGTAAAATAAATGCTATGCTTTCCTCAAGTCAGATTATTAAGCATGAGTTTTTCTCCCTGACTTGACTAACCAACTTCTATTAATTTTTAGATGTCGTATTCATGAATTGAAATCTAAAGTGCCTTTATTTAAAAGTGCCATCATTTACTTTTCAGGCATATTCAATTTCAGGATTTAATCCTTGTGATCATTTGACATAACAAACTCAAAAACTAAGACATCTTTAAAAACACAACCAGAGAAGAAACTTGGAAATCCTCCCCTCTCTCAAAAAACAAAACAAAACAAGACAAAACAAAACAAAAACAACCAAAAAAAATTTAAAAAAAAAATTCAGAAATAGATTGCAACCTGTGGTGAAGGCTAATACATTAATTCTGTTCTGAGTGGTACCACTTACAGACTCAATTTGTTGTTTGACACTTGCAAACCATAGATATAAAAATGTGCCTACTTCCCATCTTTTAGATATCATTGAATTAGTGGATACTAGTGCTTTTAAGGAACAGTGAATTCCTGCATCTTCCCTTGCTTTTGCTACAGGAAAATCCTAGTTTAACCAATACACTTTTATTTCCTTATAATAAACTTGAAAATCCCTCTGTTTTCTATCTGATACAAGGGATGGTAACCTACACTCTTCTGCACTGAAACACTCATTTGGCTGTCAGATGATTTCACCTTGGAGATTTTTTTCTTCTTTTTTTTTTCCCTTCTTTTTATCCCTTATATGCATATGCTTCCATTCTCCTTCACAGCAACCTTCCTTAAAACCTCTAGCACTTCTGACTATTTTTCTTTCTTAAAGTTAGAGGATTTTTTGTTAAGTATTAATCCAGCCATCCTATTTTTTTTTACCTCAGCAGAAATTAGCTTATATAATAAAAGAGCATCTTTGGACTCAATGATCAGGCTTTTTCCATCCTAAAGTACTTTGAAACATCTTTACTTGCAGGAACCTCTTATCTTCTGGCCTTGTCTTCCTCTCCACTCTGATATCCCAGCTTTTATGTCTACATAAACTATTCTCTATATTTCCAGCAATAACTTATAGCTCTTCCAGCATCAGAAAACAAATGTGACCATCCTGAGAAATGGTGTAACAATAAAGAAAGCCTCAGCATGCCTGAAGTTAGAGCTCAAGAATACAGTCAATTTACCATTGTTAATCCCATTAAGTAGGCACCTCCTGGTCTCTAGTAACACTTAGGGACTGCGTTACACTTTGCCTCATGTAGCTGTGGTGAGGAACAAGCACTGTGACCCTATTCAGAGCAGCTTTCCAAAGGTGCACAGGCTTATTTTGAAGATGAAACAAGGTATATTGAAAATATTAACGCTTTCATGTGTCAGAGTGTTTTGTCTGATACTACCTCAGAGCTCCAGTCAGAGATCAGCTATCTTATGTGCTCAGCTTTGTATAAAACCTATAATGAAGAGTTATTATCCAGTTCAGAGCCAACAAAAAAGGCAAATAGAAACCACAAAGGCTGAGAGAAAAAGGATGACTAGAGAACAAGAAATCAGTGAGGTAATACTCATTAGCATACCTTCCTTTTGTAGTCATCCTAGAAAAGGTCACATCTCCAATACCTCAGGATAAAAGTTCTAGAAATATGATCTAAAAATTATGTCTTTCCAGTTTCAATTTTTGACTGTGCACAATAGCTACTGTTACTTCATTAAAAGGAAAATCACCTATATACAAGTGACCAAATACACACCAAGTTAATAATTTCTGGGGTGTTTATTTTGTGAGATAGCACTAAACTAAAGCTGTAAATAACATACTTACTTCATAGCAATCAGCACTGAGATAGCAGTAAATTTTGGTTGCTACTGGTATGAACAAGCTTTATATGGTTTTGTATTTCTACAATGTGTAAGCAAAAGACATACTCATAATCTAAATAAACCAAAGGGGTGGGAAAGCATCTTCCAGACCTACTGTTACATCATATTTCAGAAAATGAGCATCTGTCTAAATTTCAATATGCTGTTGTAACCATTCCTGCACAATGCCTCCTGCAAGATACTCACTGATCCCAATCCAGTCTCCAGTATGGTTTATCAAACTGAACACAGAACAGCAACTCTTGATTTAACCTATAAAAATGGGATACCTTGATACCTCAACCACATGTGTAAATATAAATGAAATGACAGCATAATTGCAAGAGCTTCAATCATAATGATTAGACAGCAACTCATGCTTCACTGATGCTATGATTATGCTGCTCTAACTATTGCAGCATCATAGCTTGAATACCACATCATTCTTTTTCCAGCAATAAGTTAACTCAAAGGTTGGACTGCATTCAGAATTATTATTGTTACATAAATATTTTACTGGAATTATGTTATTAATATATACTCTAGAAATGTTTATTCTTAGCATATTTCCAAACCTAACAAAATTTTTAGGAGTAAGTAGAGAAAATATGGAAGCTCCAGGTGAATCTCAGGCTTCTCAAATTCAAATGAAGGTTTTCATTTCCAATGAGGTCTTCACCGTAGAAATAGTGATTAGAGCAGGAAATTTTGTGGGAATAATAGCCTTTGAATAATAGAAATGCTTTGAGTCTGATTGTATTTATTAGTGCAGATTTAATGTAATTAAGGTCCATCTAAAGGTTGACATGACCAAAGGATCTCTGCCACACATGAGGTTTCACTTAAGGAGATCTGGTCTTGGAATAGATCTAAAAACATTTATGGTTGTACTGCTGCATTCGCATCTGAACTCATTATCTCTGCTGAAAGGTAGAGATGATTGCATTAGTTAGTTCTGTGCCTCATTCTCTTGGTGTTTTTTCTTTGAGGTCTGAGTTAGAGCTACAGACTCATAGAAGTATTTATCATGCTCAGAGTTCTCTCTGAGGTTTTTACCAATGACTTTACCTCTGTTGCCCTATGCAGGTGCATCTAATAGTGGCTCAACTTATCATGACTGGTATGGTGGACTCACCCTGACGTGACTTGTGCTGTAGGAGGTAGGAATTTTGATATTTTTAAAGTTTCAAACAGGACATAGCAATGGTAATTTCATAGCAATTTCTCCTTTACTTACATCATTCAACATAGGACTAACCCAAACAACTCACTGGAGGAAACTCAATGGATGCACATGAGAAGCAGAGCCTAAGAGAAAGAAATTACTATTGTCATTGGGTGAAAATAAAGCTATTTAGAAATTCTTAAAGGCATTGACACACAGTCATGAATTCATATGGAAGGCTGTCAAGCAAAAGAACAACCTCAAGCTTGGTCTCTATGTAAATAGCAATTACTTGAATACAGGATTTCTGTAAAGCAATAATCCTTTGTCTTTTTCATAGTTCTTTTCCTCAGAAAGATTTTTCTTAGAGAAATATTTTTTATTTCTTAGAGAAATATTTTTCTTATCAAGATTTAAGGCAAGCAACTATACCTTTTAATGTGATGTTTCTTGTGCAATGAACAAAGATATTCTTCACCTGACAAGACCCTTTCAAATTTTATTTTCCTTTTCACTACTAAGACTTGTATTATTATCACCATTTCTTGACTGCTGTTTCAGAGCACTGTGAGACTTCTTCATTTACCTCCATCTTATTAAAAGTATTTGAAAATTAAGGTAGATGGAAGACAATGCATCCAATTTTGAGATCATTTGCAAGGCTGAAATCCCAACTGTATGTGGTACTCCATGTAAAATCAGGTAGCCTTGGAAATTCAGCTGAAATCTATATATGTCAAAGAATTTGATAATTTTCTCAAGACATTTCTCTCAAACGTCTTGTCATTCCCCATAGAATTTCCTGCAGAATAAAAGAAACATCTGTTTCCTTTTATTCTAGATGGACAGAGAGTAGATATCAATACTAGCTGTAGGGTAATCCAAGACTTTTCAGCGTTTTCAGAATTACCCTGGAAAAAAACAAAACAAAACTAGCAACAAACCCCACCCCCCAAAAAATATTTGTATAAAATTATATTTATAATATATATAGATACATATGTGTATGCATATACATGCAGGCATGTATATGTGTAGAATTTAAACCACGTAAGCACTCATATATACCTTCATGAACATGTACAAAGTCTGTATTGCTCATCTCAAAGTCTAAAGAACTGGCTTGCTTTTAAAACCACAGATGAAAATGTAAATTGACCTGCACTTAACTTTTTGTAGTGCTTCATTTTGTGCAGTTCTAAGCAGTTACTGGTCAGACAACAAATGCAGCAGAACATTGTTGGCCACTTTAGTACTAAATGATTCCTGACCTCCATGCTGTGTGACTGAGCTAACAACATTTGCAGGAATTTTTTTCTTGTCTTTTGTGAGCTAGTTTAGAGGCAGGAAAAAAAATCTGAGGTTTATGATCAAGTTTTCTCTGGATGCTAAGGTGAGAAACACTGCTTTTAATTGGGACTATTTAATGGTTGAGCATGAAGCCCAACCCCCAAGTTTAGTTTTCTAAACTCTTTTCAGAGAAAGAGTTTCTATTCTCTCTGAATCTAACCCCATTACCCAGAGGGGGTAAGTCCTCTGGGCCAAGTGTTTCCAGACCTGGTATTTACACTGGATAGGGCTAACAGACTGGTGACTTCCCTATGACCTGGCTCTCCCTTGAAGCTGTAAACCCTCCACCCCAAAGCATGTATGCACCTGAAAGACAAGGAGGGATATTTTTTAGTCTGCCAGAGTGATGTTTTTATAGCCTCGTGCTCAGGTTTGTGTTACATGCCTTTGAACTGTCCTGATTTGGAAATAGCTCTGCGTGGACTATTGGACCAGTGCTGAGGAATTAGTTAAGTGCAAAAGGCAAGCTTCGCTTAGCTATCTCTAGGATGCAAGACCTGTGGAAAACGCTCTGTAGAACCATATCCAGGCCTCTTTTTTGGTAGAATTACTTACTTTACTCAAACTAATAATAAAAACAATTGTGGGAATACAGTTTAAAGTACAGTGTACAATCAAGGGGCAAACTAGGGATGTGCCCTGTTTAGCATCATGGCTGTGTCTGTAGCTGCATTCTATGGCAGGATGGGACAAATAATGCCCCAGGTGTCCTTGTCCAGCTCTTCTGAATATAGAGAAAACCCACACAATAGTTTTAAAGAGAGTATATTTTCAGTGTCTGAAGTTCAGTGAGCTTAATCTCACCCAGTGTATTCACATGCATAGCAGCTATTTTGAAAACCTCTCTCCAGTCAAATCTACCTGTTTGTGCAGCTCAGCTGTAATCAGTTCAGCTAGCAGCTGAGGAAGAGGCTCAGTCTCCAGGTCATTAACCTCCCAGCAGTACCCCCAGGAGTGGAGATGCTTCAGAAAGTGCTTACTGGAAAGTTTACCTTTCTGCTGCGAGCAACCCCACCACTGCTTCTCATCCCTGTTACTCACACAAACCAAATACAGCTGATTTCAGTAGCCATAAATAAAGATACATGAACTTTTGTTCTTATTCCCTATGGTCTCATAGTGTTTCTCATTTCTTGGAGGCTCTAACTCGTGGAATCAGTGATTTGGGTACCAGTCCATTTTGTAATCCACAACATCAGATGTCCCATTAAGGGAGCAACAGGCTGTAGCCAAGAGGCCATTGGAGCATTTCACTATTTCCCATTTGAAACGCTCCTTGCTTCGCCTGTTGTTAATCAGCAAAAAAACTTGCTGTCTCAAAGTGAAACCCATGGCTGTAAAGTAAATCCTCAAACATTCAATGGCAATGGCAAAAGGAAAAAAGAACTCAAACATTTATGGTCATCTTGTGGGGTTTTATTTGTTTATTTATTTCTTAACGGCAGACTCTCTAGAGTGGTTTTAAATTTTAGACTGAGGAGGTAATCACATTTTAATTGAATTATTTAAAGTGTGCAATTTGTCACAACTAGTAGTAATTTTAATTACTTAACAAATTGCTTTGGTGTCATGTTTGCATCTCATTTTGAGTACTATATTTCTCAAAAATGTCTGAATTTATTAATATTAAAATGTAAGTGTTCAAATCAAGCAATTATTTAAGCAGTTAATGAATTAATGTGAGGTTAGAAATAAGAAAAATGGATATCAGCTAAACAGCATTAGAGTTTGACCCTGAATTCTTCAGAGTTGATATCTTAGCTGTATTCAGTGAAACCAATCCTAGAAATGAATATGAGTTTGCATATTCAAGGAATTAAAGTTATCTACTCTGACCGTTTACTTATTTCTGAGTTCTGTGTCTGAGAAAACATACAAATAAGTAGAAATATTTGGCGTTAATTGAGGAACTCCAGCTTTCCAGGTAGGAGTTAAAAAGGCATGAATCTGAATTAGTTTTGCATGTACCACTGTTTAAATGGGAGGACTTATGTTTGCAGACATTCGGTAATAATTTCTGAGTTGTTTCTTGGGAAGATATTCCAAATATTCATAGCTTATAAAGATAAAATTTGCCATCACCTAACTTGATTTTCTGTATAGCTAAAGCTAGATGATGCAAGCAACATAATCTTGTTGCTCAACCAAATAAATATTTCATTTTGTAAAGAAGAAATAAACATGTGCAGCCATGAAACACTGATATGTTCACCTGCAGTAAGTAAATTCAGAGTACCAAAGCAGAAAACTAGAACTGTAATTTCCAAATCTAACATGCCTAACATCTAACTCATGGCATTATGCTAAAGTTCTCTTCAGAGAAGTTGAGGAAATTGAATGTACAATGAAAGTGGCCTTAAGCAACTACCTAGGGAAAGAAATTGATTGTCTAATTTTAACTAAAAGCCAAACAAATTAGTGCTGAAATCCTTAGGGACACTTAATGACCACATGGGGGTTGGGGTTACTTATTGGTAGCAAAGAAGATTTAGAGTATTTCCAAGCTTTCACTGTTTTTCCATTATATGAAGAACATTTGTTTTATCTCTATTAAGCTTCAGATCTCATAGCATTAATCAGTTTCCACTTAACTAGTAATTAAGAGACAGAACAATAGAACACAATCTAAAAAGTCAGAGGGCTCTCTGTTTCTCACCTTGTTTCATTTTTTTATAGCTGAAAACATCCTTGATTCATGCTGAGGCAAGAACACAGCACAGGTGTGAACCAGGCTGTGCAGCTGGCAATAACAGAGCTCCCTTTCATCAGGGAGTTTATCACTATTCAAAAGGAAATGCTCTTAGCACGCACACAAAAAAAAAAATAAAAAGAGGTTGAGGTAAGATGGAGGTACTCTCTGACATCTAGACCAACTCTTCTCATTAAGACATCCTTCTTTCATGCTGTTCTTTGTCAGGGTTGTTCCTCCTGTGGCAATTCAATTGCCAGAAAGTCTGCAGGTGACACCAATCTGGGAGGGCAGTTAGCAAATAGACAGACTCAAGCTGTGGAGTGACCTGGTGGCAGCTGGGGCTGCAGGCAATGTCTGGGAGATTCAATACCAATAAACATCTGTCTAAATACTCATAAGGAACTTGATATATGAAAGTTCGAGTGTCTGTGGTACTATGGGGTAAGTTGTACAGAAAGAGGGGACTAATTGGTTTCTATTTCTGCCTTAAAGAAATCTAGAGTTAATGGCATCATTGCTTCCAACCTTCTCCTAGCTACTACACTTCACCTCAGGTGAAAAATAACAGCAAGAAAAAACCCACCCTGATGCCTTGAAATTGCTTTTCCAGGTCTGATGATTCTATTATCTTGGGAAATGTGTTGCCAACCTAATCTTATGTTTGTCAGGTTTTTCCATTCAAACGTGGCTCTTCCCACCTTCTGATAATATGCTGTTGTTGTTTTGACTTTCCTACAACCCTGTCTTTCTGTTTAAAAGGCATTTCTAGACAAACTCATGTCTTCCTTCATCTGAAATTCTCTGCCACAATCTGCTATTTACAGTCACCTGACAAGCAAATGGCTCATTCTCTGTGAGGCAAACAGCAAATGTGTAGCTCCTTCATCCCAGAAAAAAAAGAAAGCAAGATATTTTCACTTTGCTCAGGACAGAGCAAAAACCCTCTATTTTGTTACTCGTTCTGAAATATTTTTTTATGAGTTTTGGTAAATCTCGTAAATATGTTAAGTTTTGGATTTCTCAGTGGAAAGACTACGCCCACACATACATATGCTGATTTATGTATAGACTGGGTATAGATAATTGGATACACATATATCCAATTGTGTATCTGATCACATTTTGTTTCAAAGAATATATTTCATAACACATGGGTTAATAATTTTCAGGTGCCTCAGAGAGTGTTTATAACTTGTGTGAAAATCAAAATTTACCCTATTGTTGCATAATGAGACTGCGGAATAAGGAATAAGACAGTAGAGGGGGGTCACGAGCTTAGAGGAAGGAAAACTGGGACATATAAAACCCCAGACTCTCCTTAACTAGCAGTTCGTCCAAGACAGCTAGTTTGTTACTCTGTCTGCTTCACCAAGGAGAGAAAGCAAACCACTGGGTTTAATGCACTCCAGTAGAGCTAAGTGACATAGCTGTGGTTTTACCTTTCTTAATTGCAAAAGTCTGGAAATTAGGGGGAAAATAGCATTAAGAACACTCATGGGTATTACATGGCTCCTTTATGTGCAATTCCCTACTTTGTTGTATACTCTTCTATAACCTCAGGGAGGTGAGTCATAACATTCACATTTTTAGAGTCATTTTAGACACTTTTCTAGTACTTCAGATCCCCTGAGCTTGGAAAGCTTGGAGAAGTTCATGTTTAGAAGTACATAAGCAATTAATTCAAGTTTAGTTTCTTTCTAAAGAAAGTTAGTTTTTTTTTTTTAGTTTCTTTAGTTTCTTTCTGCATACAATTAGTTGAAGCCATATAAATATTTAAGACTACCTATATAGAGAGATAGATACTCCATATAGATTACTTGTAAAGAGTGATTCTAGTTCCTGAAAGGAGGCTGGAGTGAAAGTCAGACCTATGAATCAAAGCACTATGTCAGTGAGCCTGCCCTGATTTTCTGTTTAAGCAGGAGACCACATTATGAAATTATTAAGTCACTCAGCTGCGAGTAGGATCCCAGTGTACTGATCCATCTGCTTAGGATAGTTCACAGGTTTTATTTGGAGGTCATTTTACAGCATAAATCATTAGATCAGAGATTTTAAAGGC
This sequence comes from Rhabdornis inornatus, assembly GCA_013397075.1. Lineage (NCBI taxonomy): Eukaryota > Metazoa > Chordata > Aves > Passeriformes > Rhabdornithidae > Rhabdornis > Rhabdornis inornatus. The sequence continues at coordinate 809,768 of VWZS01004065.1, forward strand.
CTCCTGCCCTTTGCAGAGTAGATGAATGACCTCCTGGCTAGCCAACATGGCTAGTTCAGTTCAGCACACATCCTCAGAAGAGGAGCTGGCTCTGGACTAAGAGCAGACACAGATAGCCCACGCTCAGCCTCCAACAGAGAAAGGTTCAGACCTTCTTCTCTCAGGTGATATTTCCCACTAACTGTCTGCACAGCCCTGCACAACACCAATGAACCCATGTCTAAATACTCGTGTGTAATGGGGCTGTATATAAACACCTGAGCTTCTGGGGTACTGCAGGAAAAGTCTATATAATCACAGAGCCATTTAAGTAAGAAAACATCTTTAAGGTCTTTGAGCCATCAACCAGGCACAGCCAATCCACCACTGCACTGTGTTCCTCCATGCCCCACCCGGACATCTTTTAAACACCTCCAGGATGGTGACTCATACAAATGGCATGTTTGAATAGCATGCAGCAGCAGAACAGTCAAACTGAAATACGTACAGAAGGAGGTGACTAATGGCTTACTCTTGCTGCAACTTTTATTATGAAAGCATGGAGTTAATGACATCAGTGCTTCCAACATCCTGACTGCTATACTTGATCTGCAATCAGAAAACCAGCAACAGAAGATAAGAGAAAAAAAAATTAAAAATTTGTACATTGATAAACTGCCTTTCCCAGTTTGATGTGCCCATCATACATGTAAGAAGCCTTGCTACCCAAGTGGCACCCAAAATAATCACTCTGCTAGGGGCTTCTATTCCCTTTTGCTACTAAAACTCTAATGCTGATCATCAAAAGTGGGAATCTCGACTTTATCCCATTACATCTCTTTACTTTACAAACCTTAATAAATAAAGAAAACATAGCTATGCTTTCTTAAAGAGCTGAGTTTTAATGTATTTTTTAAAAGTTCCTTTTCAGTTGCTTTTTATGTGTTTTATTTTGTTACTTCTTCTGTGTGTTTTTTATTGTTTTTTTCTTCTATGTAAAATTACTACTAATACCACATGGGTAAAAAAATTACATGCAATCAAGCACAGTCTGGTTAAAAAAATAGATTTATGCTAAAATCACATCTTTTAAAATAAGCAATTCATTGCTCTAATCAGTTTTTCTTTCAGCTTTTCTACCCCTTACCATTAAAATAAGCAGGATTATTAAAGTGCATAAGCTTAGTCATTAGCAGATTGCTAAAATGCTGTAGTGATTGACATCTGTCTTTTTCTATATTAGCAGCTTAATCTGCTGGTATAGCCAATCAAAACAAAAATAGGTTGATTATTTGGTGAGTGCTTAGCTTGAGCACGTAATTTAACCTCCCTGTATAATCAGAACACTGATATACTTTTAGAGATCACCCGATAGAAGCAAACAGTTCTGAAGGCTTTCCAATTATTGTGCCATTGGGTTTGAAGCAGATATGTGAGGTGAAAGGCACAGTAAAAACCTGTCACTATTTTGTTCCTAACCAATAATTGCAATTCATTTTGTATGTATCTACATAAAACACCTTGAAAGAGGATGTGAAGTTTAGTTTTGTTCCATAAGTTTTCCAATTGCTCTCGTTCCAAGAAAAAGAAAAAGGAAGGAAAAAAGGCATTTAATTGAAGTTTAGTTGGCCTTCAGAGTGGTTCCTTGGAGCTACCTTATTGTGCTTGTATTTTCAATTCCCACCAAAATGACCTTACATTTTGTAAACAAGGCCTTTGAAGAAGGAAAGCAGTGTTTTCATGCTAGTTCACTGCCAGCTGTGCTGCCTTTCATCTTTTTTCTATTACAGAGCTTTTACAAAGGAAAAAACAACAGTAGAATATTTATAATTAACAGTACACCTTGACCTGCATCTCATGGTTTAAAATATTTAAATCAGCAGCATGTCAGATACAAGTGAACAATGCTGCAGTAAATTAGGAGCAGCAAACCTTTTCAAAAAGACTGCAAAACCTTTTCACAAAAGTAGCATGATAAAGACACTTGAGCCCTGAGTGCTCCTTAAACCAAAATATATGTAACACTCTTAAAATGCCTTTAAATGAAACTTAATTTAGTAGTAGTAGTAAAATCTCTTTCCATTAATGTTCCATGTTTCATCTAACAACTGCAAATGCGTGGAAAGCATTGGTTGATTACACTTTAGGAAACTGTCTGTATACTGCTGCACTGATATAAATTGAGGTGATGAGCACAGGGCAACATGCAGGCTGAATATAGTGTACACAGCTACCATTCTTTTGCTTAAGCCACTGAAACTGACCTATGTGCTGATGTATAATCTAAGCCACTCTCTTTCCCCAAAATTCTTTGGCTTAACCCTCAAAAAAAACCCAAAAAAACCCCAAAAACAAACAAACTAACAAACAAACAAAAACAGAACAGAACAAAAAAAAACCAAAACAACAAAAAACACACACACACAAAATAACAAAAACAAAAACAAAAAAAAAAAAAAAAAAAAAAAAAAAAAAAAAAAAAAAAAAAAAAAAAAAAAAAAAAAAAAAAAAAAAAAAAAAAAAACCAAACAAAAAAACCAGACAAACAAAGAACCTCAAAAAAAATGTTAATGGTTTCCTTCACATTTCGAGAACCTGAGTATACATATGTGGTGAATTGCCACAACTCTGCTAGTTTTTGGATACTTAAACTACATACAGTTTAAAATATATTAATTGGGGGGAAAAAAACAAGAATATTTGGTTGCTGAATAATTAATGTCAACAAGATTCCAAGAATGTCATGTTTCCATCCACAACTGGTATTACAAGCAGATCTTTAAAAAATTCATGTCTAGGTAGTATCAAAGTGATAAGTATGATCAACGATTCCTACCGAGGTCATTCCCTGATGTGGGAATAGCTTTAGAGCAAAAGAGAGTGAGTTTGGGTATTAGTAAGAAATTCTTTACTGTGAGGGTAGTGAGGCACTGGCACAGGTTGCCCAGAGAAGCTGTGGATGCCCTAATCCCTGGAAGTGTTGAATGGGGTTCCGAGCACACAAGGGGTTCCCTCCCATGGCAGGGGAGCTCATACTAGATGATCTCTATGATCCCTTCCAAGACATTCTTTGACCCTATGGTTCTGATTTAAGCATCAGAGTAAGTCCACATAGATAAAAAACATAGATAAAAAGCAAATGAAGCCAGCAGGTATTAATCTGTATTTATTATGTGAGAGTAAAATTAATAAAGTTTAAATTAATTAATCCTTGAAATGTACATGCTTGGACCCACAGATGGTTGGATCCAATGTTTTTTATCTAGTTCTACTGAATAAACTGCCACAGCGTGAAATATAAAATTGTATGTCTTTCCCAACTAAATTCATGGAGGTAACTAAGCATTTAATGGCTAAAGATGTAATTTGTCATACTAATGAAATATTCCATTTAAAAAATCTATACACAGCCTATTCTGCTGTTGAATAATTTATATGGACAACAGTGCTCTTTGAAAAGGAATTCTCATTACCCTTGTAAAGGAAAGATAGTACATGATGTTTCTGACCACATATCCTATTGTGATGCTAATAGTCTTTATTATTTGATTGAAAGACTTTTGCCCCTAACTACAGTTATGTGACAGTAATAAAGTATTGCCCATTTAGGGAAAAAAAAAATTACATTCTTCCTTTCCCTGCAGGTTTAGGTTTTTGGTCTATATGTTCCACTCATAGTCACAGTTTCAGTCTGCCTATCCTTGGATACTGATACAAGTTCCAAAGAAAGGAAAATAGAAACAAAACTTAAACAGGAAAGGTCATCTTGAAATCATCTGAACAACCTATTTCCAAAGCCATTCAGACCAGTTCCTCTTGAATACTTGAAGATGTTCAAGACCAGGTTGATACAGCTCTGAGCAATCTGATCTGGTAAAAGGTGTCCTTGCTCATGGTGGGGGGTTGAAACTAGAAGACTTTAAAGATCCCTTCCAATTCAACCCAATCTATTTGTGCTCTATGATTTGAAATTCATGATTCTTTCAAAGCTGGATCTCAGTCTGAAAGTAGATTGTGCTATTGTAGACTTGTCCAGTGAGTCTTGAGTATCTGCAAGAATTGAGATTTTGCAAGCTGTGTAATCAGTAGTGGAAGAGAGAAACTTTCAAGGCCAATATATTTTCCTCAAAATCTGAAGCACTCTTTAGAGTTGTTTATGGACATAAAAATAATATATATTTTGATTTCCTAGAAAGTTTTGACTTCCAATTTTACTTTTTCACTTTCTTTCCTGTTCCAATGGTGTTTGAAGGCTACACCACCTGTTTAGCATCTGATTCTGGTGGTATCTTACATTTGAGGTTTACCTTAGAACAGGGTAGTGCTGAACAATAAATCTTAAAGACTACTGTACACCCTTCAAATAAAAAATATACTTTGGATTATTTCTTTTTACAGGGCCTTATGAAGCAGCTGTATGGATTTTGATAAAGAATGTGATATTGCTGGACTAGTGAAATTCCTTCATATTGTAGATCGGGGAAACAAAAGCAGCTTGTATAACTAGTGTATTTTTTTTCAAAGGCTTTATGGTTAGTTCAGCTTTACTCTGTAGGGTTGTTTTTTGGTTTTGTTTTTTAACCCAAACCATCTGAATTAGCTTCCAAATGTAAATAAGAAAAGGGTTGTGGAGTACAGAAGGGAAATATGTGAACAAGACAAACCTGCCTACCTTGATCAGCCACTGCAGCTGTAAGGACACCTTCATGGTCAGTCAAGTTCAAAGTGTCTTTTTCTTCCAAATCACAAGTGTCATTAACTGAAATAATATTAACTGTGCCTTGGCTGTTATGCAAACCATCTCTTTATTGCTCATCACAGTTAACATAAGATGTTGCTTCTGAAAAAAACATGCACACTGTATTGCTAATTTCCAAGACAAGGTTTCAGTTTAAATTCATAATTTTCAGTTTTCTTGATCTTCTTTGATCTGCTGCTGCTTTTCGGTTGCTAACATTACAAATTCATTTGATTATGTGGGTCAGAACATCATTGGACATAAATCACTGTGCTACTGATGTGCTAGTGCTATTTAATGACCTACAAAACAGGAACTCACAATATGGAGTTCATGTTATTTGAGAAACTGAGAAATAGTTTTGGGTTGTGACACCACTGTATTATATTGTAGGCACTTTTAGATTAGTTTCCCAACTGCCTTTAGATTTAGTACTTTGAAAATCTTGCAGATCTTGTTAAGTCTTCCTGACCATGATATCTGTTTTGTCCATTATTTCCAAATACAAGGTTTTCAAGAAATATATAATCCTATCAGATTTTATTAATCACGTAGGTTTAGATATTTTCAGTACTTGAAAAGATTTAGAAAGAAAGCCTGATGATGATATAGATGCACATTTGAAGAAATCATGATTTCCTGATTTCCTAGGCTCATTGTAAGGTCACTGGAGATTTTCTTAATTGGAAACATAAACAATCTATTCAATTTATTCTTTATCAACTTACTTTTGTAAGATTTCAAGAGAAATAGTTGTCATTTTGTGCTTTGTATCCTACAAGTAAATAACATAGTTCCAATTATGAGTATAATATTTAAAGAGAATATTTTTGTGGGGCTTTTTTGTTTGTTTTGTTTTTGTTTTTTGTTTTTGTTTTTTTGTTTTGTTTTGGTTTTAGACTATGGTAGTATAAAGGTAGGTCTCATTTTTAGAGACTGTGAATAAGATTTAGTATTTGACTTAATGATTCGTAAAATCTGACTTAGACTACATCAAAATATTAATGTAATTCAACAAGTTGGAAACAAAACACAGTAGTTTTAGAAATAAGTCCTCTGCTTTGTTTTGTGAGTTCCCTGGAATTTCTGATGATTTTCTTTTTGGAATGAAGGCATACTAATATTACCATCCCTCATGCAGAATTGGTCTTTGCCATGAATGTATGGAACATTCCAGAAGTCACAGAAATGTGGTGTCTGCTCAGCCAGGAAGAGCAGGAACTCCACTAAACATTTTTGGGGTGCTGGCACAGCACTAACACTTATATTTCATTAATTCAATTAAAGGTACTTTTTATGTCAGAATAGGTGATTATTTGTGGTCCCTTGATTCAGGATTCTCTCCGATTCAGAGTCCATTCTTCTAGATGGTCATGGATTTATCATTCTCTTCTGTATTTTCTCACCTTGTGTGGATACAAGAATCTGTCAACTACCTTCCTTACGGAAGACAGAAAGTCTTCTTTTGAGCTCAAATCTCAAAAACGGTGGGGTAAAATCATAAGGACCACAATGAAAATATATTTGGCACTTCCTATGTTCTCATGTGCTACACAGTGCTAAAATCCCAATTTTATGACTCAACAGTGTTCTCATGTCTACCACATACTAGGCAATGTGTTTCTCTGACAGTGAGCTAGAAGATGGACTAGAAATCCTCACAAAGGTGAGAATGTGGTGTGGGAATCCACTTGCCACACAAACCAAAGATTCACCAGCAGATATCAGGAAACACTTAACTCTCAGCTGAATACTCTGTTTTACTGCTCTAAGGTCACTGTAATGTTTGCTAAGAAACAGAATGGTTTTCTTCTGTTCTAACATGATGAACATTACAAAAAAAGAAAACACAAAAGATTTTCATAATGTCTGCTTGGAATGCTGAATTAAAAGAAAAGTTATAATATTAGAAAAAGCAACCACTGTTAATGTTCAAATTGTATTAGATAAATTCGTAACAGATTCTTTTATACAATGCAGAATATCTCCAGCAATTATATTTCAAATAAAAATTCACCTATACACTGAAACATATTAGACTCATATTGAATTAAAACATATAAATTTCCCAATAATTCTGAGAACGGCTCTGGGGAAATCTCAAGGAGTTTTATTTCTCTTGCCCTTGAGATCTTTTCTCCTGATACAATGTCATTGAGTTTTCTGTTACCATGATAGGGCTTTGACAAGGAGTTGAGAGGTTTTCCTTCAGTTCAGCAGAGGGCTCCAGAATACACATCAGCTGGGGAGTTTGTCTTCATCACCTCCACAGTGCAATGGAGTGGTTAAATTCCCTGCTGCAAGCTAATTACACTTCTCTATTGCACAGAACACTTGTCTTCCCATAATTAATTATGAGTAAGAAAAAAAAATGCCCTTTTGTTGCTTTTAATGAATTAATCCTTCATGAAAATAATTTCTGTGACACAACAACAAAAGGACATTTGTTCACTGCCCTCATCATCACGCACACCATAGTACATAAATGGCCTCATGTGGGGGACTCACTTTGTCTCCTCTGTCCAAGAACATACTTTATTGTAGACACGTCATGGGAGTATTAATACCCTCAATTGCTCTACAGGCAGATAAGACTGTCTAGATCATTATAACAAAAAACTACAGAGTCCAATGTTTTGATAGTAATTCTCTCTCCAAAATCAAAGGAACAGTTCTATTAAATGGATTTTTCTTCAGACTTAAAAGCCTACATTGCCCTACTTAATCTAGTCATTTGAAACACATCTTAGATAAATCTATTTGACTAAATGAAGAAAGTCAATCTCTGTTTGATTGCTCATCCGAGGTGCAAGAAAGGAATCCATTATGTCACAAGACTGAGTAACTCAAGATGTGCTTTGTAAGATTAATGGATACTGTGTCAAATGTGTATTTAACTGGGTTGCACTGAAGAGTCTGAATATAGGTAGAATATCTAGCATTTTGCTAAAGCTGGCATAGGATGAAATTCTCTAATACTTTACAAAGTAGCTGCATTTCTTTAATACTTCATGGAAGTTGACTGGATCATCAAAGCTTAGTAGACAAATGTTTACATTACCAGAGAGCTTCCACAAGCTTTAATATGTTTTCTATCAGGCAAAATCACAGAATCACAGAATGATTTGGTTTGAAAGGGACCTTGAAGGTCATCCATGTCCCCATGGACAGGGACACCTTCTACTGGACCAGGTTGCTCAGAGCCCCATCCAGCCTGGCCTTGAACGCTGCCAGGGATGGGGCATCCACAACTTCTCTGAGCAACCTGTGCCAGTGCCTCACCACCCTCACAGGGCAGAATTTCTTAATATCTTATTTTAATCTATCTTCCTTCGCTTTAAAACAATTATCTCTTGTCTTATCACTGTACTGATTTTAATTTAAGGGTGGGTGCTATGTTACCTACAGGAGATCAAAACTTCAGGTGGATCTCCTGCTGCAGCAGCATGCAGCTGTTGTTTCATCACTTGATCTGGGAATGAACACCACAACAAAGAGACGAGGGGAGAATCTGAAAGATTAATCATCCTAAATTTCTTCAGTAAAATCACATCTGTTGCTACAACAGATAGGCAGGCATTGCAAAACTTGTTTGTATTCATAATGCTGATTTTTATGACAAGATGTTGGCTCACAGTGCATTGATTTCACCCTATGACATTTTCTCCTATGTTCTTATTCATCTTCCCTTGAGAAATGTATATAATTTATTGCATTTTAATTTCCTTAGACTCAGGTTTATAAGAAAAAGTGGTAGAAAGAAACTTAAATTGTTGAAAATTTTGAAGTGTATTTTGGATGAAAATACAGAACTCATGCTACCAGTAATAATATTGTATTTTAAATCACGTATAATAAGAAGTTCACACATTTTCTCTTCATTCCTTTCATAATTTTCAACAGCTGTCCTTTGCCCTTTGAGATAATAAATATTTTTCATAGGCTCAGAGACCATTATATTCCCCTTTCACTAGTAATAAATGAAATACATTGAAGTTCTACTACTAATAAACTCTTTCATGACAGGAGCCTTCCCATATATCTTTAGATATCTATTTTAAGGCAGCTGCCCAGACTCATCTATTACTCAGTGGGAAGAAATAACACAACCTATTCCATCAGTCGAAGACTTAGGCTAAGATGAGATTAAGCAGCTTCTCCAAGAATCATTTTTTGTATACAAATTCTGCAGGAGGGCAAGATTATAACTTATTTTAGGTTACTCACAAAATATTAAGAAATTTAATATTTTCCATTCCACAAATAATAACCAAAAATCTTACCCTCTTTCAGCAGTAATCTTATGAATAACTGGCATAACATACAGGCTTCTAGTGGGAAATGCAGAGTTGGTGCTTGGAATTGGATTTAGTTAGAAGCTTTTGAAATAATTCCAACAGCTAATCCAGATGCATGTCTCTATATGTTGAAGTTGTCCCTCTTCACTGCAGAGGTGATTGGACTAGATGGCCTTTGAAGGTGACTTCCAACCCAAACCCTCCTGTGATTCTAAAACTTCAGATTCAGCAAAACAGTATGTTTACAGTTAGTTTCATTCCTATATAATGCTTTGAATCCAGTAATTTTAATTGTTTTCTTTTTCCAGCTCCTCTTTCAACATCATTTGCTGTTACTTATCCTGGTTTATATGTTCATTCTATTAACTCACCAGAAAGCAATTATTGTTTTCTGGAATCCTCATTGCGTTATAGAAAAGTCCATCATCAACAGGTTATTTCATCTTACTATTTGCAATCTAAGGGTTATGTATATTAGCACAGGATGGAAAGCAGTGCTAAAGCATCTTCCTGCAGAGATGTGCTATTTCCTTCCACTAACTGCTGAAGAGCTGAACAAAGAGTAAGCATAAATTTCACTTATGTTTGGCTGTTTGGGGTGGAGGTTAAGCACAAAGAAGAGCATTATTTATTAAGTCACTACAAAGACCAATGACCTCAGCACTTCTGACTCCAGGAAGTGCTTCCTCTGCAAGCTGCAACCACTCAGCAGCTCCCTAGCACAGGACATATAATAGTGGATTCTGAAAAAGAGAGCAGCAGAGTCATAAATAAATTTTGATGCAACACTGTGATGGACCTGAGGATATTAGAGGTCCTTTATAATGTTAATGATTTTGTAATTCTGTGATTCCATGGAGGGCTCTGCTGTTGACCTCCAATGCAGGAGAATTGCAAGGCCCCAGAAGATGCTGTGTATGTTTGCCCACCCATTCTGCTGGTGCATATTGGTAAGACTCCATCAGCATAATAAAGAGATGGTTTTGCCTCTACTTGGACAGAAATATTAGTACTGTTTGGAAGAAATCAAGGAATTCCTAAGAAAGTCAGATATGAAAGTAAACCAAAGCAGAAATTTAAGGATGGAATGAGATATAGTACTAAAGTGCAGCTGATGTTTAGGTTAGCACAGGTGTCACTACACCTCACATCAGCCCACTGTGTCCAAGCTCCACATGGTCTTGCCATTGCACAAATTGCCAGTCATGTCAAACAGTTCGACAAGTAGGATGTTTGGTCTGGCAGAACCTACTTTCTAGTAAGGTTTTGAAGGAGGTTAAATCTGAAAAAGAGTTAAGGTTGGAATAAAAGCTTATTTCTTTGGATCTGAGTTTAAACCACAAGACTAAATCCAGTGGAAAGAGACTAAAGAGGAAGAATGTAAGCAGCAGAGGTCAAGAGCTGTGCCTGGATGGAAACAAATATCATATAGAAAAGGGCTGAAGCTGAAAAGAATTTATATATTTCAAGCAAGATTGGAATACAAAAATGAAATGTGGATAAGTGTCAAGGAGAAGTTCATACATATACTCTTTTTTACACTCAGCAAATATCTGGAAAACATGACAAATCATGCAACAAAGAGTGTTTTCATTGCATATTCTTCAGAACTGAAATGGAAAAGCATTAGCTCTTCCATAACTGCAGTAATTTTCAAAATGGGATTTTATTCTTCTCTTATAACATCGCTTTAAACAATCAAACTCATTAAATACTGCCCCACAGCAATGGAAAATGCGATTGCGTTTTGAATTAGTCCTGTTGTCACACATTCTGGTAGGAAGTGTGGACATAACATTTCCCTCTTTGAAGTCAGGCAGATTTTTCTTTGACCGTCTACTTGAGTGGGAACAAGATGAGGCACAATTATCAATATTTTCAAGTGTGGGCTCTAATTTAATCCAAACATGGGCAGCCCAGTTTGCCTGCACAGCTTGAGATGCCTTTGGCTTAATTTTCATAATCAAAGCATATTCACAGCATTCCAGTACAAAGCAAAGATGACCTCTTTCTAGCTGGGTGGTCATTTTATTAAAACATTGAGTTTACAAGTTCTTCTGAACATATTTCTGGCTGGCTGAATCTTAGAAAAAGCATCTATTCATTGCTTAAAGCTAAAAGGAATTTACTGTTAACTTTCAAGGGAAACTCGCATGTTCTTGGATTCTTAGGTTCAGAGGTTTTGTCTTTCCATTTCTATATTCCCAACAAAAATAATGCATGTGTTCATTGTTTTGTCAGTATAAGATTTATAATGCCTTTAACTATTCATTTCCTTGCCATAAAGTGCATAGGTTTTTAAAATTATGTGGGAGTGACAACACTGTAGTTTCCTTGGCAACCTTAACTGGTTTTCAAAACACTGCTTTTCATGTTTGGAATAAGCATTGATTTGTACGATCTGGCAGAAAAATAAAAAAAGAAAAGAAAAGAGAAATGAAATGAAAGAAGGAAAGAAAGAGAAATAAAACGTCTTGAGGGAAAAAAACTGGCAAGCGAAACGATTGCAAATCAACCTTCCGCCACTTAGTCATCTATATGATATGAACTTTAAAGTGCTAAAACTTAAAGAAAAATGCATCTGAAACTGATGAATGTTTTTCTTTGCTCTGCCTGAAATCCAGAAAAATTAGACTTTTAGCTTAGATTCAGTGTTGAACTTAGTTTGGCCTTTTTCTTCCTAAACTTGTCTTACTTTGAGTTTGAAAATTTGGCTCATGTTTAGATACTAATGAGATGCATACTAGGGAACTTTTCTCCTGGCTTTCATGGGTTTTTTTCCCCCATTTTAAAAATTAAACATACTTAATACCTCTTCATTGCAAAAGGGGAAGTTAGTTATCATGAGGCACAGAATCAGACCCTAAACTAATATCTTAATTTCTAAAAGAATTTCTAGGAGCTGATCGGGAAAAGACATGTTGTGTTAATCAATATGGATCTTTATCCTTGAGAGCAAGAAGATGAATTGTTTCTTTTGATGGGGAGGGTGCCTGTGAAAAGTTTATTTCTTTAACCAACTTTTTGATAATCCTCATGCAAAATTTCAAAAATTAGAAAAATAGTATATCTTCTGTGTTTGGCATCTTCATACAACTCAGTAGTGTTTTCTGCATCCTTCTGTTTTTATAGATTATTTAGGTACCCGTTATGTAATAGAGAAAAAGGACTTTGTGGAAATAATATCATTCCAGTAGCATGAAGGGGACAAGCATGGTGAAATAATTCCATTGTCTCTTGCTTTCTTTTCAGCATTAGCCAGGACCCTATAAAAATGCTCAGTGATAGAAGGTGTTTGCATTAGTCTAAAACCTGGTTCTCATTTAAAGTAGTTATGCAGTTTTGAGGATCCAGCAACAGGAACGTAGAAAGTTGTAATGCTGTTTTTGTGAAAAAACTGCAGGTGTCATCATTTACCCCTTCAGTCCTCAGACTGCATAGTGACGAGCAGAAAACAGAATCAAAACTGGGTGAAGGGTCGCGATTTGTAGGGAGCTTGGACATAAAGTTTTATGGGATGACTCTTTTATAGGAAATATGAGGTTGAAATCCCTATACAGACAATATAAAGGCATAGCAAAAAGAAACAACCAACCATAGAATTTGTACCCTATTTGTTATTCTATCCTGTCCATGTAGTTCTTTAAATTGGGCATCAAGATTCTGCTAACAAAGATCATGGAACTGTAGAATATTCTGTAGTGGAAGAGACCTAAAAGAACCTTTGAGTCCAGCTCCTGGCCCTGCACAGGACAGCTTTCAGTCATACAATGTGCCTGAGAGCATTGTCCAAGCGCTTCTCGTACTCTGTCAGGCTGCTGCTGTGGCCACTTCCCTGGGGATCTTGTTCCAGAGCCCCACCACCCTCTGGGTGAAGAACCTTTTCCTGATATCCAACCGAAACCCCTGTTGACACAGTTTCAAGCCATTCCCTTGGGTCCTGCCACTGATTCCCACAGAGAGAAGAGAGCAGTATCTGCCCCTCCTCTTCCCCTGGTGAGGAAGCCGCAAACTGCAATGAGTCTCCTCTTCTCTAGGCTAAACAGACTAAATGACCTCAGCTGTGCCTCATAAATCTTCCTCCCCAGAGTCTTCACTGTGTTCTGAGCTCTGTATTGAATGCTCTCTAGTAGCTTAATGTCTTATATTGTGATGCCCAAAACTGCACACAGTAAGAAGATATTACTTCTTACTGATAGAAAATATAGAGTTCTTCTTCCGTATTAGACCCCTGTGATTCACACATCTTGGTATGAAAGGGACAGAAGAGTTTGGATTCAGAACAGAGCTCCTGTAGCAGGGATGGTTTCTATTTTCTAGAGCTAAGATATTTTTACTTAAGTGTAACATTTTTAAGTCACCTGCCTCATAGTAATATCTTATGCATCATTTGTGTAAGGAGCATGTAGCTCCATGTCCTTGTAAAGTTTTTTGGGACATAATTTATTTCTGCCAGCTTAGTTTTCTGACAGAGCTTGATGCACAACTTGGTGAATATCATTTCATTGTTACAATCTGAAAGAACCTTCTCCAACATTTGACTCACAACATTAGGAATCCATCACTGCTACCAAGCAGAGGGCAAATACTGATGACCAAAGAACACAGAGACTATTTGGCAGGTTGGTATTTGGTCTAGAAAGTAGGGAATGGTATCAGTAAGTCATGCATGTGTATGAACTCTTCACACTTAGAAAACATAAAAAGTTGAAAATTTGCCTCAACTCAGAGCAAGTTGCCTCAACTCAGGGTTGACTGCTTGGATTCGTTATTAGGGTTGGTTTTATGGTTGTTTTTCTTAAGTATCTGAAAGATTGCATCCATTTATAAGTGAGTAACCGCTTGATCTTGTCCTGTGGCATTAATCTCTCCTTGCTTTTCTGCCTTTAACTGTCTAAATGATGCATCTTTACACAAGAACTTGTCTAACAGGCTACTGCTGTTAGGGGTATCCTTCCATCAGATGTATCCTTATATCACCTCATAATTCCACAACAAATATTCATGTGCTGTCTTTACATGCACCTACATAAATGTAGGTACATGTGCAGAGATCTCAGAAATAAGCATCCTTTAACCTATGAGGAAAATCTAAGTGGATCATAAAGTCATCTGGATTACTGCTCCATCCACCCCTAGGCCTACACTCTCACACCCCACACCCAAGTTTTTAAGCTTGGCTTTTATCTTAAGAGTCTTTTGAAGCTCTTGCAGCTTTATACCCTCCCAAATTTTAAATGTATTTATAGACAATCTAAAATTGAAAAGAAAAAATGTTCTGACAAGCCCTGCAATCATGGGTAACTCATTATATTGTCTTACATATTTGTTCCTCATTGTTTTCTCTGTACAAAATAAAATACAGGAATATATGCATGCTTTTGTACACTTATTATCACAAGAATGGTGTTTTCCTGCTAGTGTTCTACCAGAAAAGAAATGAAAGCTCAATCATAAAGCCAGTACTTCTTTTTTTCTGTGGTAGATTCATACTCATTTGATGGAAAAAGGGGAAACAAAAATGAAAAAGGTCTCAGGCAATTAGGAAAATTGTAGAGCTTACTGCCTATGCCCTCAGAAACAAGGAAGTAATATAATTGTGCTTTTCAAGGCATTCCAGCACTTTTCATTTTTTTCAAGGCATTCCAGCATTACATTCTCTAATTACATGTAATAAACAGGTAGTAGAATAGACCAGCATGGGGCTTGAGAGTCTGAGTCCTTGTACAGCACAGAAATGCTCATAAAGAGACCTTTTAGAAACAGAGAAGACAATTAAGTATGACATCAGTGATGCTGCAGTTTTAGCATATGTTCAACACCATTGCTTTGAAGGGAGGAGTTAAATCACCAGAGGGCCGCAGTGGCTCCAATATGATCCAACACAAATTGTTCTGCTCTATTCTTCCAATTATCTTGTAGGTTAAAGAAAAAGATTGCATAAGCTCATAACACTCCACTGAAGCTATTGGTACAGAGTGTTACCCCCATATGAATGGTAAGGTCTGATTTTATGGATGTTCATTGTCCCTAAGCATGTGCATAAATGCCAAATCCAGGTGCCAGGCAGCAGAGTCAGACAAAGTGTTCGACAGTTCCATTAAAGTACCTGATTGAATGCTGGGGAGATTCATCTAGTTATACTGGTTATTTTTGTGAGCTATTAAACTAATATCAGTGGTGTCCCTTCATCGTGTTGTCCGTGAGGAAATGATTGATGCTGACCTGCTAGCTCTCACTGTCCTCCCTTTGTAGCACACGGTGCTGGAAATCATTAGGGACTGAGCTGTTAAGACATGTTTTATGGAGCTAGCACAACACCTAGAGAATGACTCTCAGCTGTACTCCTGCTGTTTGACAGCAGTGGAGCTGCTTAATGCAGTAAGGAGTGAAGATCTTCAAATGTACCATGAAGACCAATTCCTTGGTCTGCAATTGTAAAATGTTTTGTTTTGCACTAAATTACATTTTGCTTGGGTTTCTGGTTAATTGTTGAGGCTATAGCGCAATTGACTGTCTCTTGCTTACCTTAAATTAAACATTTTACCTGGTTTTAATGGGTAAAAATAAGAGGTAAGCAGAACTGGGTTTGTTTATTGCAACTTGGGAAAAAATAATGGCATAAGAGATAAGACGAGTATAGTTTAAAGACACTTTTGTGTGCCCCTCCAAGGTGCGATGGCTATGTTCCCCTAGTTAAAATGGCCTCTGGGCTCCCACAAAATTTGCTTGATTGCAAAGGCTGCAACAAGGAACTGGAGTATCAGCTTACATTGTTCTCATGTTGCATAATTTTTGCCCCTTCACACAGCAAAACTCCTTGTCCTCTGCTCAATATCTGCTCCTGAAGAAAGGAGTGGAGGATCCATGCTCATACCTTTGTGGAAAAAATAACTATTTTCTAATCTGGTGGTTTACTTAAGAGATTTAGAAAGTTCATTGTTTCATTCTAACAGCATTGATTCTGAGAAAATATTCTTGCATAGTTTATAGTGCTTGGCTGGTTCATGTCGACTGCTTAGAAGCAAATACAGGGTAGACGACCCTGTGGTCCTCCTACTCTTTTGGAGAATATTGGTTGAGCCAGAGGGGAAAAAAAACGAGTGCAGTGTCATGGATGAACAGTTGAGATACTCATGCCAAGGATGGCCCCAGTCTTCGTTCTTTCTTTCTTTCTCTCTTCATATTTCTTACGTTGTGTATCCTAGTGCAGGTGAGGCTAGTAAATCCCAAGGGCCTGACTACTTTCTTTGTACCAATACTGTACCAATTCTGAGAGCACAGACATTTAGCTGCAGTTGTTAAAACATCACTTCCATATGGAATCTTATTTCCGTTAAACATGAGAATGTTGATAGGATGAGCAGATTTGAATATTCCAGAGCATCTATGCAGATTAGATTAATGCTCTAGAGATTTATTGACATTTGCTTTTAAGTTGAAAGCCTCTTTTTAAACTAATGTCAAAGCAATAACAATGAAAATTTAAAAAGAAAAAAAATCTAAAACAAAAAAACAACTAAGCAAAAAACCCCAACAAAATCAAGAAAGCTTCTGAATGATATTTGAAACCCACTATTCAGCTAATAATATAAATCTAAGCAACATTAGGGACTATAGTCTCCTTTCTGGTATAGAACTTGAATCTCTGTGAGAAAAGGAATACCATGAAGAGGTTTAATCACTTGATTCAGAGTGCAGATGTCAATTTATATGTCTACTGCCTAGTTTACTCTTCTAAAGTCATGAGAGCAAAATTCCATTTTCTTCTTGCTGAGGAAAGACCATTAGCAATTTTCAAGACAGGAAGTAATTGCATTTCTGAATGTCATCAAATATCATGTTCAAACGAGATTTTTAAAAAGCATCATATTTTGTGTATACAATCTCTCTTATTATATATTCTATGTCTCTTTCTTCTATATTTGTTTGTCTTCTGAGTTCAGTGATAGGACCATAATTAGACTTGGCAGAACAAGTAATATTCATTATGGTAATTTTAGAACTTATTTTGCATTCAGGTTTTAAAAATCCCTCAGATGTAATTCACTTCAAATAACATTTTTCACCATTTCTCTTCATTTTCTTCATTACTAGGAACAATAATATAAAAATAGATTTCAAATTTCTTATTAATTAATCTGTTAGCTTCTTACGTGTTCTTTAATTTCCTATTTAGTTGTTATTTTTAAAATGTTTTGCAGTCATAAATACATTTTTTCTATGACATTGCCATGGAATGATACAGAAATGAATTAAACAAGACAAGACTTTTCCAAAATGTGAAAGATTTATTGAAAGTTTTTCTCTTATATACACTACAAGAAACCTGCAAGTTTCTGCACTCCAAAAGTGTGAAAGTGTTTTAGTGTCTCTCAGCTAAAATCAGTTGACCTGATGAAACTTGGCTTTTCAATTGCATTGTATCAAATACTGTGTGATCTCTAATTGCAGCTGTTCTCCCAGATGATTCAGAAAAGTGTTCACCGAAGGAGATTTTGTGGCATCTAGCAATAAACGAATTTACAAAGAAGTTTTTCTCTTAATGAGTTCCAAGCCTCTGTGCAAATTTCTATTTCATAAAAGTTACAGGAATTTAGTAACTCTAGAACATTTCTGTATATGTCAAATTTCTTTCAGAATAGCCAATAGATTAAACCTGCTTTTTTCTTAGGAAATGCATGAAACATACCCCCTCCACAAACACACAATCACAAAGTGATTACAGAAACTTTCTTTTCTGTAGAAATCCAGGCTAAAAAACATAATAGGAGAAGAAGTGTAAGTAGCAATTACATGTAACGAATAGAAAAGCAAAGAACTTGGTAGTAATAAGGACAACTCAATAGTCAGGAAATGCAGGTAATTGAAATTGTAATCAAGAGTCAAGTATTCCTTCAGAATCTGAATTAAAGTCTGGATTGTTGAATTTTATTCTAAAGCAAATTAAATGGACTTGATAAAATACCACAGTTGAGTCGTGCTCACCAGTAGCACAACTTTTGCATACCATAAGACTGGAGATTTAAAATTTTAATGATGTTATAGTGTATTTGTAATATTTTTTTGTTTCATTATTGCCCTTTTGATGAGAAAAATTTGATATTGTTCATTTTGGTTTTGCACTTCATTAGAATTAAATGCCACAATTTAAATCCCATGTATATTTAGCAGGAGGTAATGTACAAGTCTGCAAAGCAGCCCTTTTCAATAACTTGATTTCTGGGCCCTCCCTAGCCTTCCATCCTCTCCAACTTGAGAGAGAGATGTAAATGAAGAAGACGAAAAAAATTGGCACACAGAGCAACACAAAACTTAAACCAGTGCAGCATGGAGGTATAATTTGAATGTCAAATTTGGTTGGTGAATAAATAATGTCATGCCATTTCCTGATCCCACTACAAAATTCCATGTTTTGACAGGAGAGAATGCCTTGGACTGGATGTGCTGGAGTTTAATGCAAGATACAAAGCCTTGCAACTTAGTTTCATGGTTCAAATCCAACTGAGGATGAAGGAGTGAAATTTGATTAAAATCCAGTGATTCTTTAGAGAAAAAAATGAATTTGGCATATGCAAAGCAAGCTTTAGAGGATGAGTATTCAAACTGTAATACATCTACATAATTTCCACTGATGCCCATCTCTACTTATGGTTTTAACAAACAGGCTTCATTAGCAACAAACATTCAGATCCCTAAAGGAAGCAGGAATGAGGTTTGAACTAAAGATACAGCTAAGATACAGCTCAAAATTATTCTGCAGGGTAAACATCTCTGAGATTATTGAAATATCTTGAGTATTAAAAAATTGGCTGAGTTGCTTACAAAAGACGGATGGAATCTCAAGGTGATTTGGATCTTCCATACCTAATCTTTTGCCTAGAAAGGAAAAATGGGAAATTGTGTAAAATTCCCCTCTGATGGCTTCAGATGTGTAAATTGGCATGTTGTCTCACATGATCTACCTGTATAGCAGTTTAAAATTTAATCTCACATTTCTTCAGAGACTGGGCCTGATTGCATATCCAAATTCATAAATTTTAAGTAAAATCCTGAAATTATCATCCATAGAACTAGTGCAATTCCCTGGTATGTAGACACATTTAAGTGCTATAGTAGGTGTGGCTGAGCCAGTTGAGGATTGGGTCTCAGATTAAAATGAAAAAGTTATGTGACCAACTCTTATGGTTCTTGAGTTTTGTGATATTTCTCTCTTCTTTTTATTGGAACCATGAGTGGTGTACTCTAGATATTGATCAGCTCAAGATTAGTTTTCAAATGCAGAATTAGCCCTTCTCATTACAGAAAATAGATGGAATGAGAGACAATTAAAACCTTAATCTGTACAAAAAAAACACACTTTAATTTGTCTTCACAAATATTTAAATCAGCTCCAAGGAACCAAGGATACAATGTTTGTTGTAATTTTGCATGCTTAGGAAGTAACAAAACATGCAAAAAGGTGTAAATATACAGTTTACTGATAAAGTTAGTGTAATGATCATAATTGTCTGGAATTACACACAATACTACATGTGAGTAACAGGGTGCCATGAAGACCAGTGGCTTTCCTGGAGGCTGGGATTTTGCACAGAATGGAGCCTCACAGTCAGGACCTGTCCCATCACACTGTCCCAACACAGTCAGCAGGAGGGCAGCTATGGGCATTAGGCCATGAGGGTGGGTTTGGGACAAGGATAGGGCAGGGCATCTACCTGCAGGTGGTTTATTTCTGCCTCTAAGTAGTGTCTTCCCTGTTTATACCAAAGTCCTTTGCTTTCCTCCCTGCGTTCTTAAATGACAAAACACATCTAGACTTTTCAACTGGATTCAACAATTTCCTTTAAATGATGATTCAGTCCTCCCTAATACTGGCAGCGTCTTCCAGTTTTTCCAGCCAAAAGTTTGGATGAATGCTTATCTACTTATTATCTCCAGGTCACTGGTAAATTAAGTGGAACCAGTCTCAGACTGATGACAGGAGAATACAAACAGGAGCTCTTTTCCAGTCCAATTCATCTCTTTTAACATAAGCTATTGCAGTCTCTTCATTAGTCAGCTCTTTATGAGCCTACTATTCTTATATCACTGTTCACCATCTTTTCCTTGAGCAGTAATTTCCTATGGAAAACATCTAGTCTTTTGGGTGGTTTTATAGAGATTTTTTTTTTGTTGGTTTTTGTTTTTGTTTTTGTTTTTTTGGTTGTTTTTTTAATCTGCATGTACTAAATCCACTGTTTCCCATAATCTAAAATATCAGTACTTAAAAAAATACATTAGTACCTTTGATAAAACCACATGGATCATTTAATAACTTTCCTTTGTCTCTGTGTCCTCAGTTATTCTTTTTGTCAAGAATGGTTGCAATACATTGCAAAGCATTTAAGTCAAATTTAGAGTCCTGTAATTGCAGAGATCACCTTTATTTTCCCTTTTCATGTAGCCCATTCTTCCGGCAGGGTATTACTCCCTGAATTTACACATTCATTAAAAATCCCTCCTACTGCTCTTCTGTTAGTTATGCATAACTATTACCACGCCATCCTCTTGTGCCTCAGATTTGTTTATGCCTTAGATTCACTCAGCTCTGTCTTTTAAATATTCTCTGAATTGTACATCCAGCACTGCACTTGAAGGGGAGGAAAAGTAAGGAGGGAGCCACATTATTAAGCAGGGCAAGAACACGTTTGCCAACACTCTTGCCGTGCTGGTGAGTGTGGATTAAATTAGGAACAAGGGAGGGAGATGATGAACAGCCAAGTTAAGAAGTGATGGGCTGTGTTAGGTAGCATTGTATCCAAGTGTAGATGGCAGTTCAAAGGGGAGGATCCTTCCTCTCTACTCAGCCCTGATGAGACACATCTGGAGAAAGGCCAGCCAAGGACCTGAAGAACGTTAAAGAACTGACTGTACGTGGAGATGTTGAGAAGGTTGGGACTGTTCAGCCTGGAGAAAAAATGGCTTGAGAGGATCTTACCAGTATATACAAACATGTGATGGAGGGAGTAGCAAAGACAGAACCAGGCTCTTCTCAGTGGTGTCCAGTGCCAGGGAGAGAATCAATGGGTACAAAATGAAACACAGGAAACTCTTACTAAATATAAGAAAAAGTCTTTTATTATGAGAGTGGCAAAATACTGATTAAAAGTCCTTGAGAGGTTATGAATCTTTCACTCCTAGAGATACTCAAAACCCTACTGCACCCAGCCTGCAGCAACCTGGTGTAGCTGGCCCTTTGTGCACTGGGTTGGATTGGAGATGACCTTCACAGGTCTCTCCATACTGTTCTAAAACTAAAAATTCTACGATCTATTATTAAACTGATTATATATATGGGAGAATTCTGACAAGCCTTTCTGTGCCTGAAAAGGCACAAAAGCCCTCTTAAACATTTAAGGCTATAGCAAAATATCACATAAACCACTGGACAGGGCTATTTTGTAAGTAAGTCACCATAAAAATAGCCATAAATTTGAAAATGTCAACTGTAATTGTTAATTTGCAAAACATGTAAAACATTAAAACAAAATTTTAGTTTGCTCAGAAACCACTGTAAATAGCCAATGATGCTATAATTGTCATTTGAAAAGCCAATTGTAAACAAGGCTTATTGGAATCAAAATACTAGTGGATATTCTTCTAGCTGGGTTTTTTTTTGTTTGTTTTGTTTTTAGTTT
This sequence comes from Rhabdornis inornatus, assembly GCA_013397075.1. Lineage (NCBI taxonomy): Eukaryota > Metazoa > Chordata > Aves > Passeriformes > Rhabdornithidae > Rhabdornis > Rhabdornis inornatus. The sequence goes on from VWZS01004065.1 coordinate 831,460, forward strand.
TTGTTGTTGTTGTTATTGTTTTGTTTTTTGTTTTGTTCTTTTTTCCCCATGTTTAAACATAAGGCTCCAGTGGGAAAATTACATTTATATAATGTAAGACAAACAGAAAAATGGCTTCTGATCTTTTCTGAGATGCATCTAAGCTTGTATAATGTGGTTGTCATGTGCAGTGCATGAGTGGTGCAAAGCTGTGAGAAAAATCTCAGTCCTGCTCCAAACATTTCAGCCCCCTTTCAGTAAACAGCCAGGGCTCTGGCTGTTTGAATTAGCTTTGAATTAACAGCTGAGTGGTCTTTAGTTGCTGAAGCAGAAATCTCCAGACCGTAGTCAAGGCAATGCAGTTATTTGTACTGGCTTTAAAAATATCCACTCCCTGAACTCCTGTAAGGCTGCATCATGCACTGCCTTTACCCTGCAAGATCAGCTAAGTCAGATAAGAATTTCTTTGTCTTCCCATCCACAACCTCTGTCTCTGGTCTGTCTTTGAGTTGAAAATCCAGTTTTGAGCAGTTGTGGCTGGATCCACAAATAAGATTTTTGTGAGGAAGTTTTGCATATCTTACATTTCAGACGAGTAATTCCCTCAACTCCTGTGAATGATGCCTGACTTTCCCTTGAACATAGAGTCCTGTGAAGCTCAGAGACATTTCTGTTCCCTGAAGTCTTCTTCATGCTGCTAATTCTGTCATCCCTCATGCCTAAGTCATAGAATCATAGAAGCACAGAATGGTTTGGGCTGGAAGGGACTTTAAAGATCATTTATTTCCAAACCCCCATGATCAGGGACACCTCCCACTAGGGCAGAGTGCTCAAAGCTCTGATAAGGTTGTCAAATCCAGCAGGAGTAATTAAATATTGCCTGTATTTTTTGCCTAGTCTATCAATAATGGCTACTGAATAAATTATAGGGAGATTGTGTAAAACTCAAGGGAGTTTTTACAGGTAAAATCCCTTTATATAAGATCATATTAGTGTTTGAAGTGCATGTTCTGCTCCTTGATGTGTTGGTGTAATTTTTATTAGTGGGGGGAATAATGTACTTACATTTAGGAGAGAAAAAATCCTTGTTACCTCCATCATAGTATAAATAACCTCACATATTCAGCTCTCTTTCTGGAGAGCTCTGGCTTGCAGCACTTTCAGTAGATAAAAACAAGGAGTCATATCAAGGGAATATCAAAGAAAGTACATCTTATCACTCTGAAACACAAGGAACTCATCTATAGTTGAAAAAATAATTGATTTCTACAACTGTCTCATTGTTACCACTTTCTGAAAAACCTTTTTCCTAAAAGAATTATGTCCATAGTTCTAAAGCACTACAAATTTAAAGAGCCAGGGTTAGAGCCCAAAGGAAAGGTGCAAGCACCTTTAGGCTCTGGAAAGGTGAAAGAGAAACCATTAAAATTGAAACAAAATCCAAATTACTTTCTAGAAAAAATGCTTAAGACTTTGTAACTAGGAAGACAAATTCCCAGATGCAAAAATAAGATTTTAAATTACCTGTTCAGGTTCTTGACTCCCAGGCTTGTGCTAATTCACACTTGACTCTTTAGGGAATATCTCGTCCAGGCATCCGTACCTTAGTCAAAGAGCCAAAACAACACAACTATGCCATCTGTGTTGATCTACAAAAAGCTTCTGGGCTTGAAAGAAATTTCAATCTCTTTAGGCATATGTGTGAAGTGAAAGATCTCAGTGATACAACATTGCTCTCAGCAATGGGAAAGCCAATTAAAATAACTGAATTTCAGCATGTAACTCTGCCCTCAGACTTTAATGAGACACTGAGTATGTATGTTCAGAATAGGGCTGACAGTAAAATCTACAAGAGTGATATTTTTTAATCACATTTTATCTTTTTCTTTCTGGCAGCTGTGGGAAGTTCCTTAAACTTTTCCTCATAAGCAGTCTTCTTCACTTATCCATCACTGAATAGATATAGTTTTAGAAAAATCTGGGGACACGGAGCTAAGGTAGTTTCACTGAAAGGAAAAAGCATAATGACCATTGGCTCTTTTCCAATGAAGGGTGTCTATATCATTCTGCAAATCAAACATTCTACGAGATAAAAATATTTCATTCTGGGAAATGCAAAAAATAAAAAAGACCACTTTCAGAATTTCTTCTTCTTCCTTTCATTCAATGTTTGTTTGCGTGAAAATATTTAAGGATTTCAGGTCAAACTTTTAGCTAGATGAGCTTGACTCAAACCTGAAAAAACAGTATAAAGCAACATCCTTCTCTCTCCCAGCAAGAGAAAAATCCCTCATTAAATCTCAACATTGTTAGAGGAATTTTGGAGAGTTCTTTATTGGCTGCTGCTGGTCTGAGACAGGCTGTGGAGATCTCCCCAGTGTTATTCAGGGCTATAGACCTAGAGGCTACGTTCTCCCTCAGGTTTGCTCACAAGGCAGTGCTATCACTCTGCAGTGTTTCTGTCCAAACAGAAGAGCACCTCTTTGCTCTAGGAGACCCTTTACAAGTATTGGAATAGGTCATATCATTCCCATCAGTTGTGTTTCATGTTTGATTCACAGTGGCTGAAGGACTAATACTGTGATCAGAGCAGCAAGCATGCAAACATCTCCTAGGGTCAGCCTTTTATCCTACAAGGGTTGGCAGGAGCTTTGCGTTTCCTACAGGTGACGTAAGTAAAACTGTATTCTGGGATAATTCCAGAATATAATACTCCAAGGAGAGTAGGAGCCAGCTGAAATCTCAATTGAGTATTTTGATATCTTGTTCTGTCTCCTTTATCTTAAATCCTGTTTAACTAGCAGCAGCTGCCACTGACATTTCCACTAGGATGGTACAGATGGAGCAGTGACTCAGATCACTCAGAGTTAGGAATAGCTAAAACTGATGCTGATGAAAATTATCAACAGGGCTGTAGGAGAGGCTCATGTGGTTGAGGTGAAGCTTGCAATATGTGGAATTCAGATTTTCTGCTTATATTGTTTTCATGAAAGAAATTGCATCTATCTGCCTGCACGTACAACTCCAAACATGAACAAATTCTTTTTTGTCAGATGTTTCATAATTGTAACTTTCTCTGCTTTGTGTTAGTTAAGAAGTTAGTTAAGAAGTAGTTAAATCCAAAAGCAAAAATTACATAAATCAAAAAATTATTATATTTAATGTCAGCATTTAATCTGGGATGAAAATTCCTTTATTGCTTGATGTTCTTGTAGCCTGAAAATGGTTGGGGTGGGGAAGCAAAAGAAGGTAAATCTGTTAGCTGAGCTTTCCTGTCATTTGGGTCACATCACTGCTTATCATCCTTCATTTTCTCCAGGGAAACAGAGTAAACAAGAAGATAGCTGCACTGAATCTTTGTGATAAGGGTTTCAGTTGGAAAATATAATCTGTTTTGTCATTTCTTGGTCAAAAGATATTTTGAGATTGTTAGTTCGTTTACAATGAGAGGTGTGTTTATTTGTTTCCTTTAACATTTTAGGTGCGTAGATTTCTTGGGAAAGGTACGAAGCAAGTAGATTTAACCAAATACAGTTTCAATTAATTAGAATACCTGACAAACCCAATTCTTCATGGACTTGGATAATCTGTATAGCAAAAAAAAAAAAAAATAGGTTATTTGAAATGGACTCTGCTGTTGCCTGGGACAGAACACAGTTTTCTAAATTTTATTCATGTCCAGCAATAATTCCTTACCCTGATCAGACACCAAGGAAACAACCATTTCACAATCTTCATTCAGAAAATAGTCCTTTCTGCACAGAACTTGCACACATACATTCAAGAATATATCTCAGCTCAGAAACAAATGTTGCTAGGGCATGGTCCAAATTCATGCCTTTCCTTGAATTTTGATGGGGTTGATGAAAGTCTAATAAATTGTTAGTTATGATGGATTTTCTTTCCAAATAGGAGAGATAGATCTCATTTTTTATACTTAGTACACAATATGTTAAATAGCCACTGTGGAGGCAAATTGACATTAATTAGTTAACGAGACTTAGGGGCTTCTGTAATGGTGACAGAAGTAACTGAGTGGGACATGTCTTTCATATCTGAAAGAAGGAAAAGTGGTCAATTTTGCTCTATGACTTCCAGCTACAGGATCTCATGGGTAGCAGGCTTTATTCCATTACACATGGAATTAGGTTTTACAATGAAGTAACTTCCTGGGAAACAATGGTGGGCATGTGAGATTTCTGAAAGCACTGTAAAATTTCTAAGCATTTTAGGATCGGGTTTGTTCCAACTCCAGAGTCAGTATATAACTTAAACTACACTTAGCATATTCCTAGCTACAACTTTGCTTCTTTTCCCATGAGAAGAAAACAATCAATCCTAAAATCCTGAGCTAGCTTTAAATCTAATTACAAGAAAGAAAAAAAAGGTAGAGAATGTAATGTATAATTCATAGCCAAGATTTGAGATCCAGCCCTTGGAAAACCATGAAAATATTCCAGCAACATTGTTCCACAAATGTCTTAGCAAATCCTGCTAAGCCCAGAGAAGTTATGGATGCCTCATCCCTACTAATGTTCAAGGTCAGGTCAGAGAGGGGCTTTGAGCAGCCTGATCTAGTGGGTGGCATTCCTTCCAATGGCAGGAGGCTTGGAACCAGATGATCTTTAAGATCTCTTCCAACACAAGTTTCTCTATGGTTCTTTGCTTCTAAGCATAGCAGCAGCAGCAAAATGTAATAGAGTCTGTTGATCAGTATCATTGCAATTTATTGCACCTGAAACACAATAATCAAAGGCTGCTTGAGATGGAAAATGAACAACGTAACTACCATTCTTAGGATACAGCTCAAAAAATATTTGCTTGTTTTGCCAAAAGACTTTTTAAGGAAGTCAACCCAAGACTCAAGAATAAATGTCAGAAGGCATTTGATCAGGATCATTTTCAGCATGGACGTGTTAAATTAACCTGGGAACCGGTTAATCTCACAAGCCCGGAGAAAACAAATTGTCTGCCATCTTTATTCAATTTCTTCTGAAATTGTTTTTTTGCCACCAGATGTCAGCACGAGTGCACAGACAAGACACCCCAGAGATCCCTGAGAGGTCTCCAGAGAAGCAGTCTGTACAATAGGGATAACGTTTCATGTCAGTTCTCATGCGCCTGAAAATATCCTCCATTTTTAGTTCCATTATTGGAAAAAAAAAAAAAAAAGGCTGATATTGCTTACTTTTAACTGCATAGCCTACCAGTTTCGTGTACTGTAGGTATCCTAGAATCATCTGTTCTGGGTGCCCTAGTATCTCCACCCATCCTCTTTTCTGCCCAGTAGTCACAGGGCTAGATTATCTCCCTTCAGACTCTAACCTGAAGATGTGGAGACTATGAGGAACAAGGCAGGTAGGAGGGATCATTTTCACATGATGTAAACAATATAGCTGAGATACTTCAGATCCATCTAAGTCTATGATAACTATCCTGGCTTTTAAAAGTCACTGCCCATATGCCCTTTCCAGCTGTTGATGGCACCTAGCAGTTGTGTCCCCAAATCTCCTCCTATGACAGGTGGGTCTTTGGTCCTTCCTGGAAATAGCACCCTGGGATTGCCCTGCTAAAGGCAGTATCATGAGTTGGATTTCAGTTAGTCTGTGAATATATTAACAGAATTCCTTCTGCTTTCCCTTCAATCACTCGGGCTGGAGCCATTTTTTAAATCAGAAATTCCTTATTGCAGCTCCAGTGCCCTGATTAAAAATAAATGTCTTGTTTTCAGCATATTTCTTGCACTACATGGTTTCCTATTCCAGGGTTTTCACAGAGGTCACTGTAGCCTTTAGTTCACTGTTATAGGGATGAACCTGAGTTTAAGATAGTTGGTTCTGTTTAACGTTAAAAATGTGTTTGGAATAAGTGCTTTTAATAGGAGGAGAGACCTGAATGAATAAGAAGACAAATATAACATTTCCGTGACTATGACAGAACCTGCTTTTAGTGAAGAGCAAGATTTCCTAAATGAGAGGAGCCCTTCTGGAGGCCAGGGAGATACTGCAATGATCTGGCTGCAAAGATTTGTTTCAATACTGCACCAATAAATCTTGCATGGGAAAGGGATGTGAGGATAGGAGGACTGGTCTTACCCACTATTTGCTCCAAAGAGCTCTGCAAATCTCCTAGCTGTAACTGGAAGAGAGAAACACAACTTGTATTGTCATCTCAGGTTTGTCTCCAGTGATTCTCCTAGCAGGTGTCATGACCATAGGGATTTTCCTAGTTGTCTTCCTGGTACACTGTATTTATCATTGTTTATAGTCTGTACCTTAGTGATTTGTAGTTTGGGTTTTTTCTGCAGAGTGTTTTGACTTCTTTTAAAACTTCTATTTGACTCTTTTACTTTGTTTCCTCCAGCACTGTAAGAGACTCAGCCCAGGAGCTGCAAAGTTTTACATGACATGCAGGGCACCTATTTTTCACATTTTGAGTGCTATGCAGAGACAAAGATAGAATTTTAAGGCTTAAAGATCCAGATTTCTGGAAATTATTGGCTCTTTTTCTCGGGGTTCTTTGAAACTTTCAAGTGTTGTATGTTTCCTTTGTCAAATCAACATCACTGAGGCTGTCCATCTAAAAACTGTAGTATTTTTACCATTTCAAGTCCTAAAGTACACCTTTCATGTTTCTATTTCATTTATACAATGTCTGCAACAAATTCTGTATAAATCTAATGGAAAATTAAAAAGAAGAAGCATATTTATAATGGTGAATCTCTAAAAGCAAACAAACCACCCAACCCAACATTTTACTGGTACTCTACTGCAATCACTAGGGAACTCTCTTTCAGTCTGCTGATTTAATTTAGCATTGAATATGTGTGAATCCATCTTCCTTTGCAATGCTGTAGTGAGACTTGTCTGTAATTTAAAGGATTCTGTTTGCAGTCATGGTCCAAGTTATCACTGTGGTGTACTGACTGAAGAACACATTTTTTCATTTTTTTTTTCTGAAGTATTTGCTGAAGCGCTTGGAGGACAATTGAGCCGATTAATGCACAGTATTATATCCAGCCCGGAAAGGAGTTGAAAAGGGAGGGATATTCTCTATACCACTTATTGACTGCCTGTGATTGGGTGAGAGCCACGTTACTGTCGTATTTACAGGGCTGGAGCTGGAAGCATTTGCTGGCTCTGGAAGTATATCCCGGGTAAATAATTTCTATCAGACAGAGAGAGAGCAGTTGTATCATGTCCTTCCAGACCAGCTCCTTTTGGAAAGGAACCTTGCCATGCAGGCAGACAGGGAAGTAGAATGTACAATCAGGACTGCTGGAGTAGCTTGTCTGAAAATTCCCTTCAGTTTCCATGTAATGTATCTTAATTTCACAATTTGGAGAGGTTTTGCTGCAGTCAGTAATAATTATATATTGCAGTCCTTCCTTTCCTTGTATATGGACTTTGTCTGGTAAGGGTCTCATCAGCTGTACTGGAAAATATGAATGAAAAACACAGACCTTTGTTTTTAAGGATCTCCAACAAATCTAATTTTCTCTATACTATTCTGCTGGGCATTTCTATGTTCACTCAACCAAATGTATTCTGCCAGCTGCTGAATTTGGCATGTGGAGATCTGACCTGTTGACCCCAGAAGAGGCACCTCTTCAAGACACTGCCAAATCTGGCTTTGTACCACAACGCATTGATTCCAGGATGTTCTTGGCAATGGCTGAGCCAGTCATCTAAAACAGGATTTGATCCAGCACCCACAGATGTCAATTTAAAGGACTTCCATTAATTTCAGTGGATCCATCTCTTCCTTTTTGAAATTACCTTTGCCCTGAGAGTGGCACAAGCCCCTGAGCAGAGGGGTGCCAAGCAGGACACCAGAGCCACCCTAGCTTTCCCTACACAAAGGAAAAATGTACTGTTATGAGGAAAAAGCAAAGCAGCTCAAGAATTCAAAAGCACTTTTTTTTTTACCTTTCAATTTTAAGCAACTGCAGCACTGCAAGTTCCTATTATTGTGCTATATTGTGTCATCTCAATTTCCAAATGAATAAAGGGTTTCTCTGAATGCAAGTTACTCTTCTTTGAAGAGTGACATGTAGATTATTTACATATTTTAATCCTGACTCACAAAGAAATTTGTACACAATGATTAACATATAATAATTCATATTTACTTAAAGAATTATTGCCATTCTTAGGCAAACTGAGCGAAAACAATATTTTGCTAAAACCCCTATTAAACTATCTTGCATCCCCTTCTCATTGTCACTAATTAGTTGAGTATGAATGCAAACACAAGCTTTGTCCCTTTTTCTCTAATTGAAAATTTATTATAGGCAAACAGAAAGTGAGAAATTAAAAGTAACATATATGCATGTACAAAAGCACTGGAGATCAGTGCCTTGCTCTAAGTAAGTCTGTTCTTTCATGAAGCATTCCTAGCATTGCAACTCAAGTTTAGGAGCTCTCCATTGAGGCAGCAGTTATGAAACACCATCTCTCTCCTAAATAAAACAGGGTCACAAATGAGGAAAGAAGAATCTGATTAACTTCAGATGCACCTTTCTGCCATTCCTTTCTCAGACTACAAAGAGAGGTCCTCTGATCAATTTTAGCTGTATCACTTACTTACAAGCTTCCCTTTCACTCTAAATCATTTTCAGGCTTGAAGGGCTGTTCTGATTGGAATAGTGTGAAGATCAGTTTTCCTCACCTCCATAGCAGTTACCCCCAGCCATGGCGACCTAGCAGTGCCTTATCAAGAAGGTTCTAAATTCCTATAGGTCTGTGTAGCACTGAAAAAGAAGTTAATCTTGAGGCTTTTCTGTAGTGCATAAGGTGATTAACAGAGCTGCTCACAGGGCAGGGGTGATTAGGGTTCTATAAGCATTAAGGAACAATAGGGGACTATATTTCTTAACTCACCTTTTAGACTCTGCATAATGCAGCACTTAGCAAGACTAATTTCTTCTTTTCCTTGTAGCTACAAACTGATCTTTTTACAACTTCCATGTGTGGATGAGTGAGGCTTTAATGGGACAATACCAAGTAAAAAGCTGTTTCTGAAGAGTTTAATTTTAACTATTTAAATATTCTCAAGACCATCCTCTGTACAGTAACCAAGACATACAGAATTACCTTTATCCATACTGTTAAATATTTTCACACTCCAAACAGGACATTAAGTTGACTTTTTGAATTTGGTCCTTACCCATGTTAACTTACCATGCATTTTAACTCTCCAACTCCCAACTCCCTTCCCATGCTTGGGAGGTTATAAACCGACTTTTTCCAAAACTATATCATTGCTCAGTTTGGCCCTGGTGTGAAACCAAACGTAAGATCATGTGAACTGGACCTCCTAATTGTAACTCTTGCCTGAGAGAAGCACTGCAGTAATCTTGAGAGAGTCTGTTTCCATGAGATTTTTCATCTTAAATTTTTGATACAAGACGTCCATGAATCCCAATATATTACAGGTAAGCCAAGACCCTTGAGGAATATAAAATGTTTTGCTAGGTAAGGATAAATATTATCAGTGGTTTCATTCTAATGTACTAGGAAATAAGTGCTTGAATAAGGATGGAAGAATTAAGTAATGTTTACAGTAGAATGTTGCCTGAAAAACTTTTTTTCCAATATCTCATTTAATGCTGAGTTATAGCCAATTCAGAACCTTTGTGATTGACGAATAATCCCTGTGTATGGCACCAACAACTCAGAAATTTATTCTGTTGTTATAAATCCTGCATTTCTGCTGAAGAGTGAGCAAAAAGCACATGTAAAAATAACAGACAATTTGGGCATGAATGGACTTGAGTGTACAAAATTCGTGCAGCTAATCTTCATGATAAACTTAAGCACAGGACAGAGACACAGAAAGAGGGTTTTTTTTAATTGGAAAAATTACTTCCAGTACATGCAGCTTGTTTTTGCAACCATGGGAATAAGAACCACAGTGACAGAAATACTGTGTCTGCTGATATTTTATGAAGGTTTGAACAACAATCCACTACCTTTTGTATGTGTTTGCCTCCTAGCAGTGGATTCCTGTTTTAATTTTAGTTTGCTTTATTGCTTGCTGGTTAGAGCATCAGGCAATACTAAAATTGTTATTAAATGCAATCTGTCTCTTTAATAACAGTTCCAAAATTAAAATCATAAAGTTGATTCATAAACCACAGAAATATATACAGTAGTTGGAGTAGCCTTCTTTCTGGGGCATTATTGAAATGTACCAATTCAATGGACTTTATAGAAATAGCTTGCAATTACTGTTGTTGATGGGAACAGGGAGCTTGTAATAACCCAGACGCGTGTAACATGTACAATACAAATTTGAAAAAGGCTGCCAGCACCATCACACACTGCCTCTTGCTCAGTGGGTTAAGAGGTGATAGTGTGCTTTTATTAGCCACTAGCCATTAAAGCAATATCAGAAATGGTCAGGAGAGTCCTGGAATCAGGACTGAGCATCAAAGTGACCATAAGCCACTCTTCCTAAAGCTTATATCCAGATGGGCAATGGCTAAGCTGGAGTGTGCAAGGCAACATGCATATTTTATTAAAGTAGGTATTTCAATAATTGACAATCACTGATAGTCTAGAGATATCCAGAAGTATTCAAGCTTATATCTTTGTGATGTGTTGCATTGCATGTGTTGGGCATGCCCAGAACTATCTCTGGGTTGGCTCTTTTTTCTGGATTTTATTGTAGCATATGGAAGGAGAGTATTGGGTAGCTGTGAAATAGATCTTAAGGAAACACATTTTGGGGGGATTATTTTGTCTAGATTCAGCCCAGGCTGTTTATCTTTAGCCCTGCTGGTTGAGAAGCTGTCACGTGGGGTAAGCTTATTTTGTAAACAATCCATCCTTTATATTCTCACTAGGAAAATATGATACCCACAGCTCCAAGAAGCCAGAAACATGCCAAGTGTGAATAGCTCTCCATCATTCATAGCTAAGTTTGGAATTCCACAGTGCCTTCCAAAATGTCCACAGACTTCCCAGTTCTTGATTCACAGTGCTGTTGGTGGAAGTAGCTGATACAGAGAGAAATGTTGGTGTCACTGTGTCTTTGTTGATGTTAGAAGACTGGCAAACATGAAATAGGATGCAAACTTCAGAAGTGTTTAGCTCTTCCCTGCATTCAAATGTGCATTTTCAAGCAGTTAATTTGAAAACCCATATGCTTAACTGATACAAATCACCCTTATTTTCCCGTTTCAACCCTCACAGCTATGTATCAGCCAGCTGCTTAGGTATTCATCCGTATATTTTGGAGAGTTTGAAGAATCCTGTTACTCCATTTTGCAGGAAGGAAGATGGAAGGAACAAGGGATTTGACCAGGATCATATAAATTCCATCTATACTAGCATATTGTGTGTCTTTGTATTCCAAACCTGCTTGCAGACTACCTCCTGGGAATGGTCCCTGGCCTACTCTAGTTCCTGAACTGTGTGGAAACTCTTTAGGAGGAAGGTAATCATCAGGGAAGTGTCTAACAATTGAACAGTTAAACTGTTTGATTATTCACAGTCATTTTCCAGACAGGCTGAAACTAGTCAGAAACATAAAAATAGTTTGGTTTGATTGGTTTTGGAGGTGATGAACATATTTACATCAGATACTGAGGTTATGTTGACCCAGACTTGCAAATCCATAGGTGTTTCAGAGTAAATTTGTCAGCACAGATAAGCACCTGGAAGACACCTGGTGTTCAGACTATAGGTAGTTTTTCAGGGTCAGGCTACATCCTAAGTCCTCCACCAAATCCTTGCCACTTTTGTAGGCCTAATGTTGCATAACTACAGCAAGCGTATGATGATTTGTGTCTCTGTTCCTAGGACAGAAACTTCATGGTTTTCAGCTGACATCACTAGTAAAAAGTGCTTGGGTTCACTGCCACCCTAGTGATTTTGCAGATTTTAAGTATCTTTTTCACCAAATATCAAAGTTTTCATCACAGTTTTCTATTGTTTCCATTTCCAGTTAATTCCGTGTTCAGGATGTTATAAAGAAAACATTGAAAATAACTAAAAAGAAGTATCCTTTGGTCCACTGTGAAAGTGAAGAGGGAAGACACATAGACAAATTGGCTTTTGAATGAGTTATTCAGATACAGTCACACAAAGCAACACAAAAAGCACAGAGCAAAAACATATGAATAGATTCCTTAACACTTGAAAGCTCCAGACAGCATTAAATAGAATGAGAATGAAGATACCAACCAGAAACCTGTCTCTTATGGAAAAATTGGGGGCTTCTTATTTTATTTTTTCCCCACATCAGTATTTCTAGGTTCTGGACATCTATATATACCCATATGAAATATTTTCACAGTTCCCTCCGTTCTGAAAGCAAGCAATAAAATTACTTAAGTTTAAATAGTATTCTAGTGCTGAGGACAGGACAGGCAAATATTGCAGGTGATGGTGGCTATTTTAAGGATCATAAAAATTTGTAATCATTGTATTTCTTCTGCCAAAGTGTTTCCTTTCTTTTAATCTTTCCTTTTTCTTTTTTTCCCTGCCCCTGGAGAATATATCTGTATTTCCTGAGACACACTTATCCAATTAAAAGGAAGAAAAAAACACCTCATTTTGTTCTTATTTGTCTTTGCTATTTCTTTCCTGTCTCAGTGGCTTTTATTCTCCTCACATGGCATCATCTCAAATACACAGGGAGCCATTTCCAGGTCGTTTGCACGAATCCTGTTATTTAGCCATTTGTACCTGTATCTTTTGCGCATAGTGTTCTGTGTTCACACTCTCATTACGGTCATTTCTCACAATTATGCTCTTTGCTTTGGTGTCAGAAGATTGCAGATTTCTTCCTGCACCTGTAGTCTGCATGAGATTTGTGGCTTTGTATGCTGCCATTTACTCTATTTTTTTTTTCCAATGACAGTCTTCGAAAGGAGAACAAGACATCTTGGATATTAACACCAAAGAGAGCTTGCAAAAAAAAACCATCTTCCAAGTTGTGATTTGAATTTGAAGTTTTTTAAGCATCTGATCACCTCATCTTTAACCCTTTTTCATGGCTAAGAAAAGCAGAACTGATATAACCAGCTGGTTTTTGTCAGTAGTTTGGGAGGGTGAAGATGAGGTAAAATAAAGCTCTGTTGGTTTGGGGTTTTGTAGAGGGAAGTGGGGTTTTTTATTGTTCTTGGTTTGGAGGTTTGGGATTATTTTTTTTTTAGTCAAAATTTCTACCTATGCTTACCTATGTACCAACCTATCTCCTTTCTTAGAATAATATTACACTTCTCTTATAAGACCCAGGCACTGAAGTACATTTCTGCTACTCTGGATAAACAAGAGAATGAGATCAACACTCCCTTGTCATTAGTAAGATAACTTTAAATGTAATCGGACCTATAATTGCCAAAACATGAACAGGAGAGAGAAAAAACAGCTTGTTTCCCATAAGCATATTTGGTCAAAAATTTAATGTGTCAGAATAGACACAATAGCAGCAAGTTATTTGCTGAGGAACGTGTTAGTGTTTTGGGATATTGATATCATTGGATGAAGCTATGATGTCTTAGGAAAAGTACATCGGATTCTTGGCAAATTTTGATACGCATAACTTAATCAATACTGTCACAGAGATTTTAGTGAGTTAGTGGACATGAGATCCACTTGTTCTAATTCAATACTGCAAAACAGAAAGGTCAAGCATTAAACATAAAGGGGCTTTTCCAGTGGCCCAAATAACATATACAGCTTTCATCACATCAAAATAAAGTAAATAACTTTTAAAAATCAATAAATTGAAAACATTCCAATCCTGATGAATTTAAGGAAAATTAATGTAGTCACTTCCATGCTGTCATCCTGGGTCTACCAGCAGCCAGGAGCTATGGCCCCACTATCTGTGCTTCTCCTTGACTCTGTATTCTCCTTATTCTCCTTCATGTGCTAATTCTGTTTGGCACTTGCACTCAGATGTTATCATTTATTACTGAAATGCTGATCATTTTTGTTCAGTGTGGTGTCTGTCTGAAGTACTGAAATAAGTAGATGGAATGAGAAGTCATGGGGTAGCAGAAGGGAAGAAAGAGAAAATTAAAGAAGACATGAAAAGAGTGATGAATAAAAGCAGATAAAAACAGAAAACGCTGTAGAATCACTAGTCTCAGTTTAGTGCATGAAATTCTGTAATCTGTGTTCTTCCAGAAACCAGGCTGAAGAACAATGAAGGTCTTTCCTAGCACTGACATCAGTTCTACAATAAAAAAACCAGCAAAATGCCATATTTTGTCTTTTCTTATTATCTTTTTATTCCCCAAGGTTTCCACTGACATCAGAAGAGAAAAGGCAATTTGAAATCTTAACCACACAGCCAGGTCTATTGTTATGAATTAAAAGTATGATCTAGCCTTTCCCATAGAAAAACCTGCAGCTGCCCAGTTAAAAATCAGGATGGACTTTCTATCTGGTTATCTTTTAATGCCTGTGATTAAGTTAAAGATACCTATTCTGATTCATGGTTTTCCTCATAACATTTTATAGTGGTTTTCAGTTTTATAAAATCCTTCCTTTTTTCTTTTTTTCTTCTCAGACACATTTCAAAACTTTCATCCCCAACTGATACTAATGCAGAGATGACCACTGCTGATCTAAGTGACAAAGGAATTTAGTAGGAAATAGTACTGGAATAAGAAGAAATATTTGAAATACAAAAATTCAGGTTAAATTTAAAATTACAAGAAATTTTAATGGAGACTGTAATTTAAGCCCAGATGGCAACCCAGTACCACAGAGCTCCTTGCTCACTCCCTGCAACGGGGAGAGAGGAGAGAATCTGCAAAGTAAAAGCAAGAAAACTCATGGGTTGAGATAGAGACATGCACAAGCAAAGCAAAACACGGAATTCATTCCCCAATTTCCACCAACATGCAGGAATTCAGCCTTCCCCACGAAAGCAGGAAAGACAAACACCATCACTCTGAACATCTCCCCCTCCTTCCTACTTCCTACTCTGACTTTCTATGCTTTTCATGATGCCATGGTCTGAAATATTCCTTGGGTCAGTCAGCCCCAGCTGCGTCCTTTCCCAAGTACTTTTGCACCCACAGCCTCCCTTGCTGGAGGGATGGGGTGAGGAGCAGCAAGGGCCTTGACACTGCTCACATGAGCATGCCTGTGTTATCAACACTGTTTTCAGCACAAATCCAAAGTCCCGTACCAGATAAAGAAAATTAACTCTATCCCAGCGAACACTCACATAAGACTCAAAGCCTCTGGTGTAATCTGTTAGTGTGAATGGTGAGGTGTGCTGGAAAAAATTGTTGTTTGGACTCTGTCTAGTCTGTCCAAGTGTTCTTTATTGCTACTAATTGCAGAACTTCTAAATTGCTTTGTCCAATAACCTGTATTATACTCCGTGGTATTTTATTCTGGCGCATAAGCTGTCAGTCCTACCCATCCGCGCCGCTCTCGTTATCACAGAGCAATCTATCAAATAACCAACAAGAAACACTTCTACTGAGACAATGCATTCTGAAACAAACATCATCTTACAGAAATTGGGAAATAAAATGTTTTCCAAATAAGATAAATAGAACTGTGAGTTAAATAGCCTCAAAAAAATACTTGATCTTGGAAATGAAAGTCTTGGAAAAGAAAGCCACAAGGGAAAGAAAAGATCGATCAGTAGATGATTACAATGGCAGATATGCAGAATCAACATCTTGAAATTGATTTTGCTACTCTTGAGAATTTATGACATGAGCTAAAATTGCCAGCTTGGTGGAAGACAGGACCTTTTCAGTGTTGCAACATGTTTTGAGCCCATAACTTTATTGCTTTGAGTGACCTGTTTTGTGCAACCCAATCAGCTGAACAGAGAATTTATCATTCTTTCAATGCACTTTCAAAACACTGTTTTATGATCCTAACATGATTATTGAGTTAAGGATGGCTTGTATTTCTAAATGTCCAGCTGAAAATATCTGACACTCTAAGTAAACAGGAAATAAGGGTTCTTCAATCAGAGGAGCAGACTTGACTGCCAGTAACTGAAATAACCTTTTGTTATGTAAGACTATACAGTAAGCCTTGGTAACAATGAGGTTCAGTTGTGTGAAAAGAACATATTTTCAGTAATAATATGATATAGTTATTGATAATAGAATAACCTTGTATTCAAAAAATAATGCCAAGTGAACTGCATGCCAGAAAATGGGCTCTGACAGGTATTTCGCAAGAGAAGGTTCAGACATGACTTTATGCACAAAAATAGTACACTGGTATTATTTCTTGCTTGGCCATTGGAAGATACTATCTTTCATCCTTTGTCATGATGGTTTCCTATTCTCTGAGTATTCTTATATAAATAAGCAAGGTTATTCCCTGAGCAATTCACTAAGTACACACATCAGAATGTAAGCTGATACACACTGCATTTTCTTTGCCTCATTCATTCACCTCTGTTTCCTTTTAAATCAAAGGCAGAAGGTGAGAGAAGAAAAATATGTTAATGTCACTTACATAATAAATGAGCCTTGTACCAGGTAAATTTTCCTTCTTTATTTTGCAATTCCTACTTCTATTAGAAGAAAACCAGACATGTTAAATATCAATTCATTCCATTAGATTGCAGTGGCCGGGTCCAGATTAGGTTGTTAGTTGCTAAAATATGTTGAACGTATTTTCTGAATTGTAATTTGAATTTAAAAGAAACATGCTGCTTTAGTGTCATGTGCCATAATATGTAGGACAAACTCAAAAATAAGGAGAAAAATTACTAGAAATGGCTTTTTACAAGTGAGTTTGAACACATATAGGGAAGGAACCAGCCTTTAGCACTGCTTCTGGCAATATATTTTGTGATTAATTGAAAACATTTGGTTTCTAGTGGAAAAGAAAGGGCGGAACGACAAATATCCTAATAATAAATACAAAAATACAATTTCTTAAGGCAAATATTTATGATTTTCTTATTCCCTGTCAAAAGCTGTGAAAATCCACCAATTTATTTACTTTATTTATAGGAGCAATCTTCTAAAAATTACTAGTTTTCTCAATAAAAGTAAGCTGTTCCAGCCTCTTGCAGCCTCAGAACTGTGAAAATACCTGGTGACTGCAATCATTTTTGTAGCTTCCAGGCACAAAGAAGTGTAGTTTGTTTAGTGTATGTCACAAAATAGGTTCTCCTTTTTTTCTGTCTTTGAACCACGTTGGGAAAGCAGATTGATGACGATCAGTGTGGGAACTTCTCTTGGTCATTTGCTCTCTTTCTAAGCAAAGCTTCAGAAGTGTTTAAGAATATCTCAACAAAACATACTGAGTCATGTCAAAAAATATAAAAATATAAAATATCAAAAGAAAATTTTGACAAACCTACTTAGCATTTTGCAAGTTCGTAGATGCCTGGTACCATGGAATGGATTAGGATGCAACATCAGATATTACTTGTTTTGAAACTGCTTCCCAGTTATATTCTCTTTTTTCTATCCTCAGGAAGTTCTGATTGCTACCTCTACAAAGAGAGTCTAGAGTGCGCTTGTAATGACATTGGTCCTCAGCAATGGGGGGGCCCACCTGGCTCCGTGCCATATTCGGCGGGGTGCACATATTTCATTTCCCTTTGTTCCTGAAATTCCTACAAAGTCCTGCTTGTTGCCCTGAAAATCCCTCACCATATTTTCCTAACCCTGCCCATGCATACTTGATCAGACTATTTGTCCTGAGTGACCTGTCCCTGATTCTTTCTATTGAATACTACTAATATTTGACTTCAATATTTTATCCCTGGGGCACTAACACTGTTGGACCCAGCTTTGGACAGCAGAGGGTCTGTTTTTGGGCCATCTTTTAGGCACTGGCTACGTTAAACATGGGGCAAGTTTCTGGCAGCTTTTCACATCAGCCACCCTTTTTAGTCCCCCTGCTACCAAAACCTTGCTACACTAATCCAATACACGTGGTTTCAGCACAAATTCAAAACAAGTCCTAATATTAATCAGTAGTACATTAACTAGTGCTTATACGTTTTCCTTTGGCACTATTTTGGAGGAAGACATCCGTCTTCTCTGCTGTCTTGACTTTAGCTGCCTGTGATTTTGTCCCTTGAAGCAGAAACCTGTGCTGCTTAAGGCCATTAGCCAGAAATATTTTGCAATCACTCTGTTAACAAATAATTTAAAATCTAATTTAAACAAAAGAGTGATCCTATACATGTTGTATTAACAATGAATAATTACTTTCCACAAACATGTTTACTCTAAAGGACTAATGACATAAATTCATTTGAATTTACATTTCAGAAAATGAAGCCCACTAGAAAGAAAATAAAGTAACGTAAGTAGTAGTGCCAGGTTTATATTTTCAATTCATTTAGGAAAAAGAAAATCTGGAGCCCTGCTTTCAAAAACTGCTGATGTGGGATACTTGCAGTAATATTTTAGACCTCTGCAATGTGGTCACCTTTGGCTCCATGTACAAAGTGGAAGGAAAGAGGCATTTCCTCCATGTAGTTCATTTGATCGCTTTTAGGCACCCTAAAACCTCTGCATCTCTTCCCCAACTGTACAGAACACCTCTGCCACCTCTTCAGCTTGTAGATCTGCTCATCAGGTATGACGAATGAGTACTCAGGCATTGAAGTGCCAATAAAAACATCTGCAGTGCCCTACCAGAACACCTTTCTACATGCTTCAAGCTTATCGAGGCAATATTGATGCTCCCAATAAAGGCACTATTCCAATATACTGCCCCTGCTGACACAGCCAGCCCTTGGGTAGAAAAATCTCAACTGAAACATCACAAGGCGCAGATTCAGAGCTGTGACTTTGTGCTTACTGTGACTTGTATCCAGCTGAGGGAAAGAGCTGGCAGAGAAATTCCAAGTCTACACTCAGTTTTGTAGACAGCAGCTGTGAGAAGGGGTCTTAGCCTGCTGAGCCAGAGGGGCATTCTGGGGAAAACAAGCAGCTAATCACAGTCATGCTGCCTGTGTGCAAGTCAGGAGGGGTTGTGAGCCCTCTGACAGCTCTCAGGGGACCTTCAGCTGACATTTCCTCAGAAATACTTCACACCAATGTTCACTTGTCACACCCCAAGAGCAGCAGTGGTATATCAAAGAGAATCTGAAGGCTTAGACCCTGCTGTGGTTGATGTTAACACAGACTAATCTGGGTCAAGGTTAATCCAGCCACTGAGACTCTATGACTGCTGTGTTCTATAGCAATATCTATAGGCAGCTGATTTCTCTGGTGTCACACCAATGTACACATCTGCTTTCTTTTGTAGCTTTAGAACTTCCTTTATTTCTTTTGCCAAAGTGTGTTCTGACTTGCCAGAAGATGCTTTTATTTACAATCACCTTCCTGCTGCTGCCTGGGTGAATATATTGGGTGAATATATTCTTGATATATCCAGTAGTTCTCATTGGGATTCCTAGTGCGTGAGGAAAGAAAGGGACAATAGGAAATGAAAAATAGGAATGGTCCATGCTATGTCCAGGATAGTCAAAAAGTATTATGGGTTATGTTTATTATCTGATGCTACTCTTCACCTGAATTTGACCTGGAATGTTAATTTTTGTTACTAAGGAAAAAAAAAATAAAAAGAAAGAAAGAAGAAGCTATATGCAGTTTCTCTGACTGATTCTTTTGTATACTTTTGTATTTCTCTGGAACAGTCATGCCTGTCCTGAAACTAACAGCACACTCTTTCTTATTTCCTTAATGTGTCTTTAGAGTCCTTGCAATTGTAGCTTGGAAGTATATTTTTGTCTTTATTTTTCATGGTACTGTGTTATGAAGTCTATATCCTCTCATAACTTAGACAAGTATTTTCTTATTTTAAATTAATCTACTTTAGATTTGTGAAGTAATTGGTATTTATTTTTCATTTATAATGCCAAATATATTTTATTTAGAGGTTTGAGGAGTTTTATTCCATTAATCTACAAACAAAATTGTTCTTAAGGAATATAATACAATTTTTGGAAAGTGAAGAAAAAAATTCCCCAGATGCCTGTAAATCAAACCTGTAAATCACTTTGCAATGCAGATACCAATGGCAGTCTTCATTATATTTCCTGGAGAGTATTACATCAGTGGTAATCCCAGTAGGTTGTATTTATCATCTCTGGAGAAAGCTGGGCTTTTTAGGGGAATTTTTCTGACCTATTGTAATCATGCACATACAACAATTAGATGAATCACACCTTAAAATTTTCTGCATTAATCATCAACTCATTACATAAGATAATTCCACCTTATTTCTGTGGATTTTTAGACTCTATTTTACTTTATCCTCTTGCCCAGGTTCGATTATAACTTAGAATGTCAGCACAAGAATTATTTACCTCTCTATGAAGATTTTTTCTTTCTCTGTCTTCTTCATTAATCCGGCTCGCAAAAACAGGCACCTGTCTCACCAGGCACAGCATGAATATCTCTAGATTCCTCTGCAACTAAATTCTAAATTCTCAGATTGGGTACTAGAACTGAAAAAGATTTTTCCCTTGTTCCTTTTAGTGTAATGGTACTCAGAGCTGGCTGAGACAGAACTCAGATGTCTGACATCAGAAACCTTCAGGATTTGAACACCTGCCTTTTATTTTAAATTATTTTAGTATATACAGTATCAAAGTTCTATATGGGAAATTTGGAACACTATTCTTTCTTTCAGGCTTGCCAAAAACACTTACACATAAAACAGATGGCCAGAGGGATAAGTTAATATTTTATCAGCACAAGTTCATGTTGTAATGGCATATCCCTGAAAATGTTCGAGGCAAGGTTGGATGGGACCCAGAGCTACTTGGTCTAGAGGGTGCCATCCCTGCCCATGGCAGAGGGGTGGAACTAGATGATTTTTAATGTCCCTTCCAACCCAAATCATCCTATTCTACTATGTGAATACTTTTATGCCTTCTTTTCTTTTTTTAATTTCCGCTTCTATTTTTCTCTATTGGTGTTGACAATTGGAATAGAAATTTACCTGTCTGCCTTGGATTCAGATCCTGTATCTGATGCTGAGGTGTCTTGACAGTCTGCTTACATCCACTGCAGCTGAGTGAGACTGTTGGTGCTGGTCCTCAGGTCTCATTCCCCCCACACACAGGCTAACCTGGCAGATATATTTCTTAGGGGAATACTAATATTAACAGAGAATAATTTAGGTTTCAATTTAAGCCATCTTGATCTTTCCATACATTTGCTGGGGGGAATTACTTTTGCAAATCCTCCGAGCAGATTTATAACCAAATGTGTGTTTGGTTTCAAATTACTGCATGCTGAGAAGGAAGCCTATCATGGGAACAAATATCTCCACTGAATTTTCACATCCTTCAACCTAAAAAGGTAGGAAGATCAAACATTTGCTCCTATGTTCTCAAAGAAAGAAGGACAAAAATGTTTTGTGGACTGATATAACTTAAAATACTGCAATGCATACATATTGCATAGAGCAGTTGTAGATGTCCCATCCCTGGAAGTGTTCAAGGCAATTTGGTGGAGCTCTGAGCAACCTCGTGTAGTAGAATGTGTCTCAGCCTATGGTGAGGATTTGGAACTAAATGATCTTTAAGGTTCCCTCCAACCCAAATCATTCTATGATTCTACAATACTATGGTGAAGGAGAGAGATTTTTTTTTCTCTATTTTAGGCACAGTAAAAGCCTGGATAATTATACATGGTAATAGACATGAAGAAGCTCTTGACATTAAGTACTAAAATGAACTGACAGGCAGCAGCTGAGCTCTGTATCTTATATTGTGCTTGTCTAAGGGAGAGCTACAGCAGAGCCTCCAAAATAAGAATTTGATGAGATAAGAAGGCATTTGATGTCCCATTGCTTTACAAATAAGGCATGAAAGAGCCTCCTGTTTAGACCTTTCTGTAGGCAGAAAGACAGCAGAGGACATGGGATGATGCCATCTTGTGAGCCCTCAGCCTTCAGAATTTCCTACCAGGAGCCATAACAAATATTCTGTGATGTTTTCAGGTACTTTATCTGAAGTCCAGTAAGGATGTATTCAATATTGCCACTGTCCAGCAAGTTGGTCTCAGTGTTCCCACCTGAAACTGAACAGTAAGATACTTTTAAAAAAGAATAAACAGGCTCACTGAAACCACATGTATTATATACATATTTCATGTAACAGCTTTGTTTGAAATTATTTCCCTTCTCATATCATACTGAAGGTTTTCCTTACTTTCTGGTCTCAGCAGAAAAAGAATTGGCCACAGAAAGAGCTGAATGCTTTGGTGTATTCATGTTGCAGAGATAAATCTGGATTGCTCTCTGGAAGACATCTTTTTTCTCCAGAACAAAATCATCATAGTCTCCATAATATAGAATTATATTTTTAAAGCGTTAAATGTAACTTTGATTCATCATACCATAAATTATACCCAAATTTGAAGTGAAAATTTGTGATCAGTCCTACCTACTTAGACTGCACAAAAGTTGTTTTTTTGCAAATATCCCTCACACTATTAAAGGATCAGATCCTTTTATTTCAGGATTAGACTGTGCCTGTATTCAATAATATATGTGTTTATTCACAGGTTTTCTTCTGCCAGCAAACCTTGTATGCTGTACATGCTGTAGCATTACGCATCTTGTTCCATGGACCTCTTAGATCAAATGCAAAATAAAATCTGTCTGTTTCTGTCCGTGTTGCTTAAATTCTCTGAACAATAGGGACACAGTATCTGTTGCAGTGATGCTGGAATCAAGAAGAGTATGATGCTGGAATCAAGAAGAGTATGATTGATTATGAAAAGAAGAACCAATTTTTTTATGCAATGCCTTAAGAGCTCTTGCTGTTAAGGCTGGAATATTTGTGTCCCTGCATAATAAACCTGAAAGTTATACAGCTTAGGAAATGATTATCACCTCATAAACAGGAAGCACCCTCAAGGTATCATCTACTATAGGCAATGTGATCACAAAAATCTGTGTTCCAGCTTTGCAGCAGCCCTACATCAGTTCTTTTATGGCATCATTATGTTAAGTGTTTTTAATGCAGGAATATTTCAGAATAATAGCAAACTATTTTCTGTTTCACTGCAGTTTCATTTAGGGCCATTAACATGTGAACATGAAATAGAAACAGAGATTAAATGACTTGTCTACGGTCACAGTGTTAGATGTGGGAACAGTGACAGAAAACACCTGACATCTGATACTGGTTTTGATTTGCTGTAGGACCTCATATACATCACTTGTACAAGGTCATTTATGGGAGTTATTAGAGGAAATGTGAACGTGTATGTCTAAGCTTCTTGCTAGATCTATTGCTAATATTCAACATTGAAAGTACAGAGGAAAAGTAAAATGTGATAGTCCATTTTCACCCAAAGCAATGAATATCAGTACAGTTGCCAAGATATTGCTAATCTAAATCTAATGCTTATATATTATATAATGTTTACACCTTAAATTCATACTGAATTTTCTTATTGTCATTGTGTGTAAAAGTACTGGCCTGTACCATGAATATGTAATTTAACAGATTTTGTAACCTAGGACAGCTTCAGTCATGCACCACACTGCTGCTTTAATGCAAATGCTCTTGAAGCACTGGAAGGGACGGAGCTGGCAGAGTTAACCCATCAGTGTAACTGCACTGCTGTTCCTGGTGACCAGGGACACAACAGAGGCTTAGGTGTGCACAGTGCTGCTGAAGGACACTGATGGCAAGACAGAGTAGAGATTTCAGCAGCTGCACAACACAGAGCACCTCTGGTCTTTGTGCTGCTCAACCAGAGAATCACAGAGTAGTTTGGTTTAGAAGGGACTTTAAAGACCATCTAGTTTCAATTGCCCTGCCATGGGCAGGGACACCTTCCACTAGACCAGGGTGCTCCAAGTCCCTTCTAACAAAGCCTCAAACACTTTCAGGGATGAGGCAGCCACAGCTTCTCTGGGCAACCTGTGCCAGAGTCCCACCACTCTCACAGGAAAGAATTACTTCCTAATGTCTAAAGTAAACCTAGTCCCCTTCAGCTTACAGCCATTCCTCGTGTTGCCATTACATGTCCTTGTGAAAAGCCCCTCTCAAGCTATCTTTTAGGTCCCCTTTAGTACTGGCAGTCTGCTAGGACGTGTCCCCAAAGCCTTCTCTTTCCGGGCTGAACAAACTGCAGTTCTAGTGACACCATATCTGTTAACATGCAACAGACCTGCTACAACAGGAGCAGTTCCTCTCATTATTTTCTTGTGAGCAGTAAGACGGCAGTAAGGGAATTTATTTTCCCCAAGACATCATTTTGTCCTGAATCTTCTCCCTGTGTTTTCCTTTCTGAAGGAACTAAGACTCAGATCTACTCTTTACAGTGTTCTGTCATCTAGATGCCACAGATTGCAGAGTTAAACAATAGTATTTTGTTGCAGTACTTATGACTGTTTGGCTGCTCAAGAGTAGAGAAAAAAAATTGGGCTGGCACTGGGGTGGAAAGGTAGAAAGTGCTCACTCAGTGGTAAACATACTGTCTGCTCAGCTTTGCCTGTCAGCATGCTCACATTCTGAAAAATATCAATTTCTCTATTCGGATATCTGCAAATGTGAGTGCCACATGAAGATCTTCAGACTTCAAAAACTGATTTCATAGGTCTTTTCTATATATTTGAGGTCATCCATACTGAGAATAAGAAGCCTGACAGCTGCTAGAAGCAAAGAATACAAATGATAATCAGAGCTGATAATCACCTGTCATTTAAAAAAAGAAAGAATGAAAAAGACAAAAAAAAAATCTGATCAAAAATACCAGAAGCATAAGTAGTTTGACTGACATTGAGAGTAAGGCTATTGTTTTCCATTTGCTGGATTTATTCAACTTTACAATTTATATTCAGAGGGCTGTGAAAGTAATGAAGAAGGGAAAGGAAAAGGAAAAGTTGGACAAGGAAGGAAAGCAAAACCATTTATAGATTTGTCTCTTTTCAGCAGTTAATTGTATGCAGAAGAAAAAACAACTTAGTATTAAACCACTCTACAATTTGGATACATGTGATTTTCCATTCATTTCACTGGTATTCCGCTTTGCACATGTGGTGTGGCACAAGGGTAATATAAAAAGTTTGGGCCAGGTTTTGTCCTTTAACATGTGAGTCACCCTTTTCCTTGAGTATAGTCATGTCATTGCAGTATGTCAAGCCTTTTAAAAGTGCTTACTCCTATGTCATTAAGTCTAATGGTATAGAACTTCTTAACTCCATACTTTTTATATATAGTGACACTGGCTTAGTTTCTTAGCTATTTTGTGCTTCCATTCCTGAAACATCTGGTTAAATCTCTTCTTTCTTTATCATACAACCACCATCTATACACACTCACATCATCCGAGATGATGTCCAACAATATGTAAATACTATTTTTCTCTTAATTGTCTTCAAATTCCTAACTCAGGAGATTCATGCTGATATTTCTGCACAATTTTCTCCCAAGCTTGGCTGTTAATATTCCATTGTAGATCAGCACATGATTTTCCTTTTGAATCACTCTACTTCTATTTAATTGAGGACTGTACAAATGTATAAATTGATACTGCTGAGCTTTACAGATTTAGCCAGCTGCTGGAAAAAGGTTAATAGGTTTGGTTGTCTGGTGATACTATTCCAGTTCAAGTCTGTCAGATGTCTAATCATGTGTCTCAGCAGATGATAATGCCCATGATATTGTCCATAGCAGCTTTTTTCTATCTTCTAAATTTCTATAAAGTTTGAAAAAAGAGACTGTCCTGTCACCAAATGCATGATTTAGAACTGTGATTTTAAGAATCAGATTAAATCATGTGTACATACTTATATATGTTTCTATATTATTTAATATAGAATATTAATATCCTATATATAATACATATGTAAATATGTTTATATTTTGATATAAAATTCTTTTAAGCACAAGCTTGTATCATAATATGGTGACTCTGACATTAGATGAATCATTAGACAAAGGTAGGCATACAGGTTGTTTCAGGAATATACTCAGCTATTAAAGAAAATAAGTAAAAAATAGGAAAATGCTTGGGTTTTTCCTGGATTTAGAGAAGTGATAGCTATATGTGGTTAAATTTGCCTTCCAAATGTGCCAGCCAGGTGTTTGCCCACTTGAAAACTACTCCAATGACTGTGGTAGAGTGTCTGATTTGCTGAAGTGCAAGAGTACTCAATTGGTCTCTTCAGTTAAGAGCTCCTTTTCCTTGAATTTTGGATTTTTTTTTTTTTTTTACATCACCAAAAAATGACCTTTTACAATTGTTTTTAAGTCACCTATTTCTGTGTGTGGGTGTATATAGATGCATGTAGTATCTGCCTTGGCCAAAGCTGCATGGAATATGAAAAGGATGTACTTATTTGGATCATGGATCAAAATTTATGTCTGAGGAGAATTCCAGGTTAGTTCTCTCTGTGGATGAGATACCATATGGTCGCATACATACACATTTCTTGCAAGTCAAGTCTGTATTTAAAAAATGACAAAAAGTGCATTAATTTCACAGTTGTGGCATTCATCTGTGATGGGGAGGTGAAGCACATGAGCATCATTGTCAGAAGTAGAGCACAAACAAAAGCTAAGATAATACTAAAATGTCTGAATACTTGAAAAACACAGGAAAAAAGAACCAACAAAACAAATCCAAGAGCTTCATGAGGTAATAATATATAGGGATTTAAAATTAAGAGGATTCCAGGCAGCACAGTCATCTTCTTTGCCTCGAGTTTGCCCCTTAGAGTGTGTATTAATTGCTCCTTCCTATCAAACTTCACAGTATTCAAATCGGATCAAAGCTGGATTTCATTATGTTTGAAGCATTCATGGTAATTATTATTCCAAGGTAATTTGGTCTTTTAAGGTGGCTGCTTAAACTTTCCACCTTTCAAGTGAAAATCCTAGCCAACTACACTGATAGGTAGATCAGCTCTGATTTACTTAAATCAGTTCGTTATTTTCTTCATATCTATCTGCTGCAGCTTATAGTTATAGGCTATTAATCCATGTTTAGGATGTATGGTGAAAAAGGGAGATTTCCTCAAACCTCTAGTGCTTGTTTAGTCTGTCAGCCCACGGAAAGATGAGACCCTCGTGTGCCATCAACCCATCAGCACCTCGTTATGGGGACCCTTCACTGAACAGTCCCCTGGATTGGAGGGCAGTTCAACTGCCTTGTTCAGGGACACAGAGCAACAGCATAAGGGAGACCCCTCAGTGGGTCTCCCCACTTTTTTTCAGTATGTCACCTGCTGCCAGCAATGTCTAGCACCTGTGAAGGACTCACACTAACAGTTTAACACTCTTTATTAACATGTGAGAGGCTAAGGTTCAAGAATTGTCAGTGACAGTATATCCCTGCAAAAACATATTCAAAGCAACGCACAGACAAGCTCTAATCTCCAATGAAAGTATTCAGTGCCCACAGAACACAGTTCTAACCCAATAGGCATCCAGAGTGGAGAAGGCAGGTTCAGTCTGTTGAGTGATCCCTGAAATTTTGATGAAGTCTTTCCTAAATTCTCCCCATTCCTAACTTACTTTCATACTGTTTCTTTATGTTTAGGTGGAGCTTGAGTGATTCTAGTGATTTTCTTACTGATGTTCACGAAAGGCTGAACGTGCATTTTCAAGTTCACCATGTTTGGCCACATTTTTTCCTTGTGCTTTCCTTTTCTGTGGACCATGACAAGAAAAAGCAGGAGCAGGTTAGGCTTGGAGGATCACTAGGAATAAAAAAACTATATTCCTTAAAGTAAAAGAGGATTTTTTTGTTTCCTCCCTCCCCCAGCTATTTACAGGAAGGTGTAAGTGAAAGATGAGAATAAATTCTTTGTGAATTTCACCAATCATCCCACAAAAAAAAAAAAAAAA